>VZTU01033382.1:15249-33893 GCA_013400835.1 Zapornia atra
TTTTTTAATGCTTGTCTTCCTGGTCTTTACCAGATGAAATTTCAGACTATTTAACCATGACTTACTGACCTCCAGTGGATACAATTCTGGTTTTATCTAGTCTAAAGTTAGGAGTATTGAGAGCTTTTAAAAATCTCACACTGAGTTTCCTCTCCTGGCCTTCTGAATCTACCTTCACTGCACTTCTCATACCTTCTGTTGTTTTCTGTTACCTTTGGTTAGGTTAAGTTTCCATCTGGAATGATACCTTTTAGGTTCAGAACCTTGAAAGATACCTTTTAGGTTCAGAACCTTTAGGTTCTTGAACCTTGCCATTAAACCTCATCATTGAGTTTGGAAATTTGTTTTCCTGCCTTAGTTATTGTCAGTATTCCAGGTAGTACCTACTTGAGGGTATGCTTAGGTTTTTGTTTGACATGTCCATCATTTTTAACTTGTCCATGTATAGATATTTTTACAAGCTTTTTATTTTTTTATTTCCCAGAGTATTTTTAATTCATTCTTGAGGACAGAATGTTATCTTAATGCATGGGCAGCATAAGATTTATGATAACCTTAACCACTTTCCATGTGTTCATGAGGGATGCGAGCGATGTGGCAGATAAACTGCATCGCTGTTACTTAGCAACCACACTGGCATCTTAGGACGAAGCATTTTGGGTTTTGAATTGCACAGTGTACACTGTCCTTCTTTCAGAGGGGGAAACTGGGACATGTTATAGTCAGAGAGAGAGTGAGAGAAAACAACGGCTCCTGCAATTCCTTCAGTCGTATTCTCTAATTCCCATCACACCTTACATCAAGTTCACCCAGTTAGAGCTCCAGCCCCACCTATATGGTTATTAGCCTACGGATTTCAGATTCCAGTCTGTAATTAGGGAGAAAGCCAGCTGAGACATTAGGTGGAACAGAGGAGCTTGTGGGTGGTTAGATGGCCAAGGTCGGTTGGAAATTGCCAGGTGTTACAAGGGAATTGTATATCAGAAGCACATGGGGCGGGGAGGAGGGGGATTTAATCGCTTCCCTTTGTCTTCTGTTTTTCTTGCTTTTCTACGATAGCTTCCTTTTCTTTTTCCATTTCAGTCCATTTTTCCTCTTCTTTCCAGCTATTCACTTTGTTAAACACAGGGATAGTCCAACATGGGAACCTGTGCTTTTCACTGGACTTCAGTGGAGGTGGTCTGTCCATTAAAATTGCACTTTTGTGATTTTAAAACACAACATTTTTCTGGCAAGGAAAAAAAAAGATCAAAATGCTGATAACTGTCAATCTTAAATTTAAAAAGGAATGTAAAGAAAGGATCGTATTTTTCTTTCAATATTTCAATTATGATTTTTGTATTAATTTCAACTCTTACAGGGTTATGGTTTACAGCTATGACATATTTAGTTTAGGGTCGTTAAAAAACAAGCAGTTTTTAGTCAGCAGTTGCTATTATAAATCATAATTGATAATTACTATTATAAAATACCTTCTTAAAAAATTTAAAGAGAAGTAACATAACATGTAAATTAAGCATTTCTGTAAGGAAAGTAATTCTTATAAAAAAACCTGAATTATTTCTTTTTCAGAATTTTTTGCTAAATCAACAGAGTCCCTTAAATTGTGGTCATATTGGGAATTCAGTACAAAATTACATATGCATATATGGCTTTCAGCCAAGTTTAATTCTTAATTTTTAACATATTCAAATATATAGAATGCTATATTCTAGATTATGTTTAAAGATTTGGAGCTAGTAAAAATAAAGCAAATCTTCCTTTACAAGTAGTCTGCCACTTAATATTTCACAAGAGTAACATATCAGAATCTGCTGTTAAAATACTGTTCTCATTGCCCATGTTTAATTGCTATAAAACTTAATTTTAAGACCTCATAATGGATGTTATGTGCACCAATTTTTATATACTTTATTGTTCTAACTGAACAGATGGGGAATAGGGATACAGTTTATAGAGTTTTGCCACACAATGATGTTTACACCTTTAAAATGTGTGAATAAAGATCGGAATTCCATGGTTGTGGCTGACACGCAGGAACACTGCACTGCCATTCAGCGAGACCTGGACAGGCTGGACAGCTGGGCAGGGAGAAGCCAGATGAGATTCAACAAAAGCAAGTGTAGAAGGGGGGGATTCCTTCTGGGAAGAAATAACCGCTTGTATCAGTACAGGCTGGGGGATGATCTGCTGGAGAAGAGCTCTGTGGAGAAGGACCTGGGGGTCTTGGTTGATGACAGGTTGGCCATGAGCCAGCAGTGTGCCCTGGTGGCTAAGAGAGCCAATGGGATCCTGGGGTGCATCCTGAGGAGTGTGGCTAGCAGGTCGAAGGAGGTGATCCTCCCCCTCTACTCTGCCCTGGTCAGGCCTCACCTGGAGTATTGTGTCCAGTTCTGGGCTCCCTGGGATAAAAAAGACAGGGACCTCCTGGAGAGAGTCCAGAGAAGAGCTACAAAGATGATTAAGGGCCTGGAGCATCTCCTCTGAAGAAAGGCTGGGTGAGCTGGGACTGTTCAGCCTGGAGAAAAGAAGAGTAATGGGGGACCTTATTAGTGTCTATAAATATCTTAAGCATGGTATGCAGGAGGAAATGGCCAGTCCATTCCTGTGGAGACAGGACAAGGGGCAATGGCCTCAAGTTGAAGCACAGGCAGTTCTGCATCAACATGCGGAAGAACCTTTTCACAGTGAGGGGGACAGAGCCCTGGGACAGGCTGCCCAGGGAGGTGGTGGAGGCTCCTTCTCTGGAGAAATTCAAGACCCATCTGAATGCCTATCTGTGCAATATGAGCTAGGGAGCCTGCTTTGGCAGGGGAGGTGCACCCAATGATCTTTTGAGGTCCCTTCCAACCCCTATGATTCTATGATTCTATGATGGTGGAGTAATTAATCTATTGCTGAAGGAATATTTCAGAGCCCTAACAACGAGTCTTAGAATAATTGAAATTAATTCTGAATTAGAATTGTAGAATTCACATTGATTCACTTTGAATTAATAAAAAAAAATTACATTTAGTATAAAAAGCATCATTTTTGTGGCCTTTATTAAAAAAAGTGCTTATGCAAAATCATTTGACTTGCCAATGCTGTCTTTGTTCAAGTAATGATACTCAAAAATGTACTTCCTACTAGAGGTGGAAAATCCAAATTAGTATACTTGGTAACGAGAGTGCAATGTTGGGTCCCTTCTACGAGTGATTCATGTCCTGAGCCAAGCTCTTTGGGATACTCAGAAATTCTCAGGAAACCCTTAGCTTTTTACAGGATCACACCACTGGTGTGACTCACCGTAAAAACAGCATCCACACATTGTTTCATCTTCCATATTGTAGGCCATCAAGTAGTTTCTTCTTTTCCAGGATCTCTTACCTAAAAGTATTTTTGAGCCTGTTTGTTTACTGTCCACTCTACCCCTCTCTTTTCCATTGTTACTGTGGTCATTCATACCATCAGTTTTATTTCAGAGGTTATCTGTACCTTTGTTGACGACACATACCCATATTCAGACAAGACTACCGTAGTCTTCATGATGGAAAACGATGGGAGAAGCTAGGCACCCTGGGGATGTTGTAAGAGTAACCTTCAGCACTGCTGGCAAGACGCCATAAAGCACATAAACCTGGAAGGCAAAGTCACATCACCCTACAGCTCACGCTGTTTTTCAGACTGTCAGGCATCAGATACCTTTAGTGCTGTCCAGTCATCCAATGAAGTGAGCCACAAAGACATTATTCACTGATAAAGGAGCCACTGATGCTGTCAGCATACAGTCTGCCATCCACACCTGGGGTGTGTGTTGGTACTGCAGCTGAATCCATCATTCCAGTTCAGATACGGTGATGCTGGGTTGCACGAGGCTGCTGCAGGAACGTGTTGTGTGAGCATTCTGTCACCTCATGGAGATACACTGTAGTGGGTACCTACCTTCACAGAGGTACTTCTTCCATCACTGTATCTGAACTGGGACCATTTTTTTATTCTGCTAGGTCATCACTGATTGCACAGAGAATGGCTCTCATGTGGGACCAAATCCTGGTGTTCTTACGTGTAGACTCTCAGCAGAAGGTGGAGATCTCTGCTGCTGTAGCACACTGTTCCTTCTTTCAAACTGGCTCATGGGGTGCTGGGAAAACAGTACAAGTGGTGCCCAGAAGAAAAACTCAGCACTGACTCTGCTCCCATCTGTTTGGAGCCTGGCAATCCTCAGCTGCAGGCACTGGATCATGTAAGACACACTGGGGAAAAGCGCAAATGGACTGAGTGCAGTTACTGATGAATAGAATAAATATTTGGGAATTTTCTTCTCCCTTAAGGGCTCCTCCTCTTCTTGTTGGGCCTTCTCTTCTAAAATAATAAGAAGTGAAAAGGGATTGTGAAAACAATAATAGACCAGATGGAGGTAGTGGGATTTTCTGTGTCTCTGTGTTGCATTGCCTTTTAAAATTCCTATATTACTTCACAATGTTACTTTATGTTCTTTTATATACAGAAAATCGCAGAAATAGCTTGATGGGATTGGATCTGAGATCCTAGATCATATAATCTTTCATACACGTATTAGATGAAGTTCTAATACCAAGCATGTTAATAATTTCAATTACAATGCAGTGCAATTTTTTAGCAAGAAGTCACCCAAGAACAGATGAGTACTGGTAACAAGAAGTAAATTAAATTAACATAAAAGCAAGGGAGACCACAAATAGACAATAAATAACCTTTCCATATGCTAAAGAAATACTAAATGCTGAAATACTGTCACTTTATCTACTATCTGCTTAACATCCATGCAATTAATTAATTTAATACTGATCAATTAATAATGTGCCCAAAGCTTAGATTCCTCTTGATAAATTTCTGAAAGATTTTCTTCATGAACATATACTGTACATCTCAAATATACATTTTGACAGTGGGCAACACCTGGTGGAGTATTTATCATCCCTTATAGATTGCTAATTTGGCCTAGGAAACCATCAGTCAATGACCTGTAAAAGCTTCTTTTCTGTTTCTTTTCCTATCTAGGTGAATTGAGAGCTTCACGTGATGTCACTTTTCTGTCAAAGGTAGCATTAGATTCAGTGCAGCACAAAACAGTTGCTGTCACTTTGGCCCTGAATTGTTCTGATTTACAGCTACCCCTGATTTTAATTACATTAGTAAGCTTCTGACATCAGTAGCTGAGTGATTGAACACCTGCAATACCGTAGAGAAATGAATTTCAAGGAAGTAGGGTTAAAAAGGGTCCTCCGTGTCACTGTAAATGTGGAAGTAATTCCATGGGGTTAGAAGCCCCAGACCCTCCAGCATGTGGTATGTTTCCATCTCTGGATGGGGAGGGATGGAAAAAGCAGACTTGGCCTCTATTTTTTGTGACTGCAGTTGCTAAATGTATGTGAGCAATTGGCTGTAATTTCCCTAATAAGTATCTCTGCTGTTAAGGCGTGTAGGTCTGTCTGTCCAAACATGTCTTGTTACTCTCTAGGAACTTCTTCCAACTGCTCAATACTCTTTTGGGCAAGAGGTAGCCACGAATGTATGTATTCTTGTTTCAGTCAGTAACGGAAGGACAGAGGCATTAAAAACAATTGTTCCCCTCCAGCACTGTGATGGGATGTTTCCACATATAGAAACTGTTGTTGCATGGTATTTTTTTGCTGCCTCCTTTCATTGCAAACTTATGTCTGATCTGAATTACTTGTTCTTGACTTTTTTTTTTTTAAATCTCTTTCACCTGGTTACTGTAGCCCTCTGGAAATACACAGGTTTTCAATTATTTCAAACTACACCACTTTCTTCAAAAGTTCAGTCATTTTTACCTGTCTCTGTTTGTCATGAGTCTTTCTTTTTTAAACTGAATTTCATGAACATCCCACATACTTTATCTTAGATAATTAGAGAAGCTGGCAAATAAAACGTAGAAAAGAGATTTTTCAAAGGCACACTGATGAGAGAGCCCCAATTCCCCATGGCATTTACTGAGATTTGGGGACATAACTTTTTTTTTCCCTCGTGTCTGAAAACCTCATGTTATCTCTGCAGTGATCCCTGCAACCTTCCCCTCATCTCAATATGACCTGTCAATCATCTTTAACCGCAGCTTCCCACTTACACTCCAAGTCAATTTGAATTAATTTTACAAGTGAGGTTTCCTGAAATTGAAATCAGGAATTATTATACTGTCCCCTTCCCTTCATCCACTAATTCTGTGGTGCTTACTGAAAGGAATAATCAAGTTGGTCTGACAAGAGCTACATTTTAAGACTCCTTGTGAGTCTGTCTCATTCTCACACTGTGGTAAACAGCAATTGCCTGAGCCAGCCTGTGATAGGCATCTCAGCAGGAGGCAAGCAATGGTGCTGCTCTGTGGGGTACAAAAAATGAGAAGAACCCTTACACAAACAAACCTCCAATAAATTAGCTGTACATCAGCTTCTGAAAATCTACAGAAGGTTTCCATGTCCCTCTGTAAGTCTACATAGAGAGAAGCTGTCACAGAGGGGAAGAGAGCAGGGAGGAAAAAAAAATCAAGAATAGGACAAAAGGCTTCTCTGTGGCTTTGAAAGTGATTTGAGTGGTTTTCTCTGGTCTCCAAGTACCTGGGGGGCAGTGATACCTTTAGGTGCTTTAAATTCCCTCCCCATGATTACCTTGATTATCTGATGATTGACATCCTGTGGTCTGCGGTTCCCAGCTTATTGAACGGTTCCTAGCTGAGATCCTGCTTGACTTCATAGCAGGCATCACAGGGCTCATCTCCCAAACACCATCAGTACCCACCTTAGAAAACAAGGACTAATTTCATAGATCATGCCTTGACAATGGTGCCAGTGCCATATACTACTCCTAAGAATTATGTGTTTGGATGTGTGCTTACAACCTATTTCCATACTGAGCATTCATTTTGGTACATGATAGCTGAGAAGTTTTGTTATGTATCACTAAGCAGGAAAGCTTCTGAATGGATGAGGATGTTTTTTCATAGGCTGCAGACTAATGTTTAAGCAAGACACTATGGTTGGGCACAAGGTCTGTCACTATGAATGGAGTTCTTGCCCATGGGTATCCAGTTGCAGGATTAATGCCTTAAAATTGAGTCCTTCAGCTTCCCATCTGTTCAGGACCTAGCAGTGCAGAGCAATACTCTGATGCAGCTGGCAGCCATGAGATCTTAGTTCAGGTAAGAGTGATAGCTGCAAAAACATCTATGTTCCTCAGGAAGACTGGTTAAATAATTAAAAGAATTACTATTTAACAGGTTTGCAAGCTCATCTACCTATAGGAACAGAGGCCATTCCAGAGAATCAGGGCAGGGTGTCTCCACCTTAATATCACACAGCTGAATTTTCCAAGTCACCCCCTCCACCAGGCAGAATTACCAGGATAGTGGCTATAGGATGCTTTTCTGCTTGCATAGGACGTTTCACCCAAAATTCTTCAAAGACATCCTTGAAAAGGGGCTGCTCAGCCTCCATGGGAGGCACTTGTCTGAAACAATTTGCTGGCTCAGCACTGCCTTTAGCTGTTGCAACAGTTCACTTTTCCAAGCGCACATCCATTACCGAAGTGTAATGGTAGAAAATCACCCTTTGTGTACCTCCATGCTCTGCTCTTTTTCCCAGGTGGGAAAACAAGCTGCTTTTTGGACATTTTTTTGAAAGAGAGAGCTATTTATTTCTAGCAATGGGGATATTTTTTGGCAGTGGCATATTGTATTCTCTGTAAGCCATAATCAGCAAATTCCTATTTCTTTCTGCCTCCTTTTTCAGGATGGTACTCTTAGGCTGCACAGCAGAGCCATGTAACTAAATGCATTGCTCCCACCTGAGATTCTGAAGTTTATTGGACACCAGTAAAGGAGAGATGGAGACTACTGCTACTCTCCCCACCATGGGAGAAAACAGTTAGAGCTTTAACCTCCTCCTCAGTCTCCAATGTCTTATATGGCTGACTGATGCCAACTGCATAGTCTGCGGATTCAGCACGGAATTTGGGTTATTTTGTTTATTGGTTTGTGCTTTTTCCCTTCTGTAAGCTTTCTTCCAGAGACACCAGCTGCAAATCTGGGCCAGCAGCCAACTTTGTCTCTCCTTGAATAAAAATAAGATGGAGTTAGTGGGAAGTGCAGAGAGGGCAGCAGAAGATCACACAGCCACTTGTATCAATCACACGATGCTCACCCAAGCTGCAGGTAGCTGCTGAGGTGCTGTTCCAGAGAGGGAGTCTTAAATAATGCCTGTGTGGCCAGAGAGGTACCTACAGACATACCTCACCAATGTCCTGATCTCTGCTTCTCCTGAACATGCAGGGTGCAGAACTGCAGGAGGAGAGGGCTTACAGCCCCCTACACCCCAGTGACACCCAGGTGGGAAAGTGATCCTAGAGGTAGCAGAAACAGGTGCAGTGTGCTCAGAGAGAGTGGTTTTCCTAGGCTGAGGTGGGAATCATCAGCAGATTCACTGGGGGGAAGCCAGCAACACCTCTGTGCCGTTTGGGAGAGAGTGTGAGAGAGGGCTTGAGGCTGGAGTCGACAGCATGAAGATGAGCAGTGACTGCTCAGTAGGTGCAGGATGAGGGTGGGAGGGGAAAAAATCTGCAATTTCTTCCCTCTCCCTTGCAAGCTGCAAAGGGTAGCAACATGTCTCTAGAAGGAAACTAAATTCAGTAGTGAGGAGATGAAGAGAGGCATTTCGGAGTTTTGCCAACCTTGTCTGGCCAAGAAAACTTTCTGATGAATCCACTCTTCTGCTGAACTGATAATTGCCTCCCATCACAAACCTTCCCCCTCCTTACCCATCTGCTCACGGTGCTTTCTTCACCACCTGCCTTTCGACCGATTGCATTGCAGTGGTGCTGCATATTGGACACAGGTCTGTGATGGGGAATGACCGTGCAGCTCCAGCATCACTGAGCCTTTCCTGACAGCACAGCAGGCACGTCCCTCAACTCATTAGAAAAAAATAAAATTAAGCTTTTGGGGAAATCCAGAACAACAAAGGGGTTCTGGCAAGTGGCAGATGTGTCTGTCCAGATGTTTTGCTGGGTGAGCTGGGTACTGTTTGTGGGTACAAACCCTGGGGTGTAACGATTTGATGCGTACCCAGGTTGCAGGCATTCAGGTACTTAGGTGATGATGGATGGGCAGATACCTGGAGGTTTAGGCAGCAGATGAGTTACAGTTTAAAAAACATCTGAGACGCCTGGATTGTAATCAAAGCTTCCAAACTGTTTACAAACCCCTGCTTGTTGTCCTGGCCTCTGTCCCCATTCCCAGGGACGTGCACACTGCCTGGGGCGATGGGAACAGCCCAAGCTGCCAGGCCCCATCCTGCTGCTCCCCAGGGACACTCCATGGCCCCTGACAATGTACGTGCGTACAGGAGCTGTTCAACTAGATATATTCTTAGGAAGCAAAATAAGACTGGAATACTAAAGGAGTTAAAAAAAAAGAAAAAAAGAATAGTCACAAAAATGCTGGAACAGCAACAATGCTCCTGTCATTACAATTGTGATTGATTAAATGTAATCACTTTCCTGTAATTTTTCTGTATTTTTCAGGTCAAGGAATAGAAGCTGTGTAAATACCTGCCTTGGACAGTTCTGCTTACTGCTCATTTCCCCTTCCTTGCATCTGAAGCAGCTGATAATAATTTCATTCAGGACAAAAAGGTTATGTGCTAATACAGGATGGGAATGAAGCTGTAACTCTGTGGATTGGAAGCAATCAGCCACAAAATACAGACCAGAAGAGTCCAGAGCATGATGAAATGTCAGCATGCTTCTGGAAATATCTGTTTGTTAGAGAAACAAAAAAACAAAACCACATTCTCTGCACCATCGCCGTGCGTCCCTGCTCCAACCCTTCAATTTATGTAACTGCTAAGAGTGGCTTTTAAAAACAGTGGAGCTGGTAGAAGGAAAAATACGAACCTTAAAAAGTCTTATCAATAGGGAGAGAGTTAAGTATGTCCCTAGGGATACTGAGAGAAGATCTCTTCCTATTGTCATATATGAACAGCGTGTCAAAGAAAAAATAGTGTATACACATGTAATGGGTTCTAAATCCTAGAACTAGCATTTGTCATTCATTGCCTGTTCGCCTCTCTGCTCACAAAACCCTAGATCCTTGTTATTTAGACAGTGTCAAAATAACTGTCCATTATATCAGAAGAGAGGGTCTTCAAAACTGGAGACAAAGCATCTTACACCCCTATTAGGCCTCTTTCACTGTCATTTCTTGTGAAGAGCCTTGGTACAAATGAGAATCTGGCACATTCCTCTTCATAAGCACTGCCATTTATTAGCAGGTTAAGATAGAAGATGAAGTATCTTTTTGATGCGTAGCATAGGAGATAATTAATTAGTGTTGTAATTCAGCAGAAAAGTGTTAAATTTAAACTTCAGAAGAATTATAAAACTTAATGAATTGACCTGGTATGTCATGAAGTTTCTAGCAACTTATTTAATTGCCCTAAATTAAATGACCTAAAATAATGATTGGACATTAAAAATTGAATTGGTTGACCTGACCTGTGAGCAGGCAGTAAATAACAAACTGAGGAGGGACTGGTAGTATATGTATATTCTGAGAGGGAAAGAATGCATCTTTATAGGAGAATACAAGTCATTTATATAATAATTCCTGGTCCATGAAGAATACCATTTTAAATCTGTTTCCATTCATTTCTAGGAAGACCCAAAGGCTTCAGCAGGGGGACTTCAAATAATGTTTTGGATGAAAAAGTTCCTGATATAAGCATTTGAAGCAGGATTTGCCAAGCGGGCAATTTTCTTTCTGCTGTTCTGTTTTCCTACCTCACTTAACTCCCGTCTCTGTGCTGCGAGTGGCCAGCAAGCAGCCTGTCAGCTTTTGCAGATGTTTGAAGACATGGATTAATGAACATGCTCTCTATATACAGTATCTCTGCTTTTCAGATTTCAATGTGTTTCCTAGATATACAGCAGAGTTCCCTAACTCTGACACCGCATCTATAAAATCTGCAAATATGGCAGGGACGTTTAGCTTAATGGACTATGGAGCTGGTATGGCTGAACCTGCGGGCACATGCAGAAGACTTACACACTGTTCTTAAAAAAAAACAAACATAGTTCCTAAACAAAACCCAGTTGGTTTTATAGAAATAGAAATAAATATAAATATAGAAATAAAAGAGGTTCTGCAGTTCAACTTTGAGGAGCCCAATCTTTCTCTTTCCATTTACATGACTATGAACTCCAGCTGATGCCATTGTGCAGCAGAAAAGGATTGGGCCAGTTTTTAAGTATCATGGGAGACTTAATGTTTGTTTTATTGGTTCCTCCCCCATATGTGATGAATGCATGATATTCAGGCTCTCCAGAAGGTGAAAGGAGCTGCACCCACAGCATTCCTAGCGGGTGCCATTCCCACTGGACTTAACACAGCAAGTTAATGTAATCACTGCCCTGCAAGGTGTCCCATGGTCAGCCAAGACCCATGCTGGGAAGGTTCACAACTGGAGATGTTTGGAAGCACACTTGGAGGATATTTACTGAAATAATTTTCATCAGCTAAGAGTGTATTTCCTGGCACAGATTAAAAGTAAGCCTATTGCTCCCCAAATGCCAGTGTTTTCCCTTTTCATTGCCTTTCTCATTCTGCTTTTTTCACCACTGCAGTGGGTGCTGCCAAATGGCACAAGACCACTTGCACCACAGGAATAAAATTGTATGCAAATCTAAGGGATTTGAAAAGCTACCCGGTGGCTCAGGTGGCTTTATTCAATAGCAGCTAAAGCAAACGGGCCCTGAAATATGTCTGGGTAGGGGCCTGAGCCTCCTAAGGCAGGCACACTGCAAACACTGTGAGTCAACGTTGAAGTTCTGGGCAAGTTTTTAGTGTTTGCCAGAATCAGAAAGTCATCCACCTAATTAAGGATTGATTTTAAACTTATATTTCCCCTTCATTATTATGCACTGCAAGAGCATACTACAAACATTAGTATGCCATTATTGGTTCATAATGCGGTGCCATTACTCTGTCCCAGCTAAAATTACCACTGTAATGGCTACTGGCTTCCAATAACCTACCCCGATGTGAGATTTCACAAGGGAGACAGAGTTTATGTGAGCCACCACAATAAAATGTCTAGTTATATGCATAAAAGACCAAATTGTGCATAAAAGATTGAACATCTGAATGCAAAGCCTCTGCGCTCTCTGTAACAGATGTTTTCTTTCATGCTGCCCAGAAAGGATATATCTTGGGGATTGTTTTAATGCAAATATATGTCATTGTCTCTGTAAACTGCTGTCAGTGCCACTTGTGGCATCTACTTCCCATCTACTTCCCCATCGAGTTCTCCCTCTTTTTAGTTTAGACTGAAATGGGAATATGTAAAATAATGTTGGACTCACCCTTTGGAGTGCTAAGACATGCAGTTGTCATCCTCCATGGAGCTGCTCCCTGCTCTCTTGTCACGCGTGGCTGATCAATGTGGTGTCAGCTGCCCGTACTGTAGTGGAATTCGGTTCCCATTGCCCACAATTTCTGCTCTGTCTCACTGCCATGTATTGGAGATCCCCCCGATCAGTGCTCACACTGGATGTGGTCTGCTAAATAAAAACCACACACACTCTGTTCCCCATCCAGCCCTTCTAAGTTTTCATTATTTATTTATTTCAATTCTTCTGGTTTTTTAAAATACTTTAATTATAATTCTCTGATCCTATTTTTCTCAATTTACAGTTGCCATCACACATTAAATAAAATCTGATTGAATAATCTTTGAAATATGTCCTTAGGAGTAAGCCATATTTTAAAATGAAAGATAACGTATCGCTCTAACAGGGACATGTCGTTCAGACTACCAATTCTTTTCACACAGAATTTATTTATGAATATATAAAATGTCGACAACTAGCCAATCTATCAGGAAAATTCTCCATTTAATTTTTCTTTCATCTCTCTCCCTCTATGATTTGTATCTCACAGTCAGTAACTCTTTTTCTCCCACATCATATGTCCTGTCAGCTTTCTTTTCTATGATTTCAAATGAAAAAGATGGACTTCTTTTTTTTTTAAATCCGTGCATGAACTTTTTTTATTTGTTGATGTGAGAGCCTGTAGGATTTTTTTTATTTTACTTTTCAGAAAACTAGGTCTCTCTCATTAAATATCTACTTCTTTGCCATCCATCATATTAAAATAAACTTGCATATTAGCATTAAGTAATACCATTTCCATTCACAGCAGTAGCCTGTAGTCAGAAGTTCTTTAAGTTTTCTTGCTTATTCCTAAGTGATAGAAGATTGAAAAGTGTGCTATTAAAACTTTCTGATAAGGATTGGGAACTTTTCATGCTTCATTCACTGACAATAAAGTTCTGATCTTTGACTTGAATTTGGATTGTGGAGATCTGCATGAAGAGGAGCAAAGAACCTACTAATTTGAATTGAGTTGTCTGTTTCTTAAAAGAAGGATTGGGGATTCAGTTCCCTCTGAGCCCATCCTGACACACTGAAGTTATCAAGTATTTTGACAGTGAATATTCTTGAGTTTTCATTACCATGGGGACGCTAACAGACAAACATCTAAGATATTTGTGTGGAAGTTATTGTTTTCCCCCCATCTTCAGCAATCATTTCTGGATATGGTGGTGCTCTTACTTGCCAATTTTGCCATTATCAAAATTACATGTCCTTATTTTTTTGACAGATTTCAAATAACCTAATATGAAATATCACTAGGAAGATTTTGTGTTATTGTATTCAGGAAGTGCTGGGGAAAAGAAGCTGCCTGTTTCCATCAAGTAATTAAAACGCTTTATTTTTTTGATATATAGGGCAAGTGGACTCTCATGCTGGAATAACAGTTTGTGTTTCAGTGAACAGTCATCAAGCTTGTGCTGCATAAAAATCAGAAGGAAAGGAATGGAATATGAATATAGCAGAAACGCCAACCATTTATCGAAGTAAAATTGTGTTAGTGTTTTATAGGAACTTTTATCTCAAATCATATTATATCAGAATTAAATTATATTTCTGATGAGATGGAACATATTTATGTTCCTTTCAAAAGGCTGTAAAGAAGTGTCTGGAAGGAAACAAAATGGTTGAGAGGGTACATTTGTTTATTCTTGCTTTGTAATTAACAGTCATTAATGACTGAGAATCAATCTGATTAATGAGGCATTGTCTTTGCAAATTTGTTTTCTGTACTGTAAGGAAAACACCGAGGAAGAACTGTGAGAAAGGTTATTAAGACATCACCAACTTCAATAATGAGACTAAGTAAACTCTACATCACTTTTGATGGAACAAATTAACGATGAACAAAACAAGAAGAAGAAATAAAGCTTTTGCAAAGACAATTTAACAATAGCAAGCAGTAGAGTAATTTCAAACTAAGATCTTTAGGAAAGAAATCTGACCTCTAGCCATCATATGTGACCTCAGGATTAATGTTCTGTCCCTTTCAAATTACAAATTTAGCCAAATACTTTCTAAGTTAAATTTCTTGCAGCCGGTTGAAATTAGTGGGGACATGCACAGTGTGTTTGTTAAGTTTTAGATCAGATCTTTTTCTTGTAATGAGTCTTGGCTGATTTAAGGAACACGTACTGGGGAAACAAGAAGAGCTTTAGATTGGAGAGCCCCAGCTTCTACTTTGACAATAACTTGCAACACAACGCTAGCTGAGATTCTCTCTTTATTAATTCTCTTTGTATTGAGGTTGATAGAAACTGGCATCCTGATTTTTTATAACAGTATCGAGCTCCTATTGTCTCTGCAGGACTCACACCTGCAAGCATACTCTGAAAACAAAATAATGTAATCATTAGTACAGTGGGTATGCTTTTGTACTGGTGGCTCCAATTATCCGGGAAATTAGCTAGGTCTTCAGAGCTATGGCTGTGACCAAGCCTCCATTAGCTCTATTGATTTCCATCTGCTCACAGTTTGAAAAGTCACTTACTGAAACCTGGCATCTTCAAGAATTGAGGTTTCTGGTTGTTTTAGCTTATTGAAGTTCTTCATCTTCTGTCCAAGCCTTCTCTTCCTCCTGTCCTAGGGCAGAGCTTGTTTCATATAAAGCATTTGATTATAATCTATTATGTCTCAGAGATGCACAGGAAAAAGATTTCTTTTACCTCAGCTGGCTCTACTAATATTATCTAAAATTTTCTGTCTGGAATGAAATAAGAAAAACTTAATGTTAAGTGTCGTACTGCACATGATGGGCACCTGCTCTGTTGTCAGCTACTTCCAACATCAGATACTGAGATACATTTGGATTTGATAAACTATAATTTTGTTGATCGTAAACATTTACAAAAGCTGTGAAGTGTTGTTTTCTTTAAATACTGGAAAAGGCTTAAACTGAATACAAAAAACCGTATCATGATTTAAAATCACTGTAAAATAAATTATTTTGATGAAACAATCCAGCAAGAAACAAGCAGGAATTTTGTAGACACAAACAATTACAGACCTGGGTGTTCTGTGTTTTGCCAGAAGAGTTTTTCCTCTCACCTTCGATAAATCATTTGCTTAGGATGTCATAAAGGTGCTGAGATTGCATCACTGAACACTTAAAACCCAAGCATTTCTGCAGACCTTGAGAATCCCTTGTGTTGGTTGTTTTTCCCTAGGAGCCACCTTATATAAGATTAAAATAAAATCCTTATCCAGAGTGCATCATGAATTTTCTGCTTAAGAAATACTGCAGGTAAAAGCTTTGCTTTCATTAACCTGAAAGAACTTATCACAGATGAACATTACAGTAGAAAAGAGGGGAGAGGGGGAAATACAACAGATATGTAACACTTAACGCTTCAAACCTTTTCTAACTTAAAACTTCCATGCTTGGGAGCCAAAACCAGAAACTGCCTATGTTCCTGTCTTTATGGGCTCAAGATATAATGGTTTCATCATGGATATGCTAGCAAAATGATCTGATTATGAGCCAACAGCAAAAGAGTTTCATTATCTGTTAGTGGAAGAAACAAACTCCAGCTATTCAAGTTTAAAGCCACAGAAGATAACTCAATATAACATATTTCAAGTAAAGCTGTTAAGGTAAAGAGAAATAGTTTGAAGACGCTAAAATGAAAGCAGATGCAACTTCTTTGGTTCTAGTTATAAGACTGATTTTATTCCAGGTTATTTGTCTATAATATTCTATTATTCTATTCTTTATTATTATTGTTTACGATTACTGTTGAGAGCTCTCCAGTTTCAACAGCTGGTGAACAATTCATAAATATAAATTTAATTCAATTGCCATTGTTTTTTTAATATAGACAATTTTTTTCTAATATGGATATCATATTTAAGCATAAAAGGATTTTTCTGGAAAGACCTCTAGTGAAGTTTTTCATTGCATATTTTGCTGCATAATAATTCTTTAGCCTGTATAAAACTATGTCTAACTCTTGCCTGAAGAAGAGGGAAGTAAGTGAGAAATGCAACAATAATACTGGAAGAACATTGAGATGTCAGTTTGCATTAAAAATAGTCCTTATGCAATCGATTCACTTGAGACCTCTGGGTGTAGTCTTTAGTAAAAGGAAATATATTGTAAATAAATAATAACAAATAAAAATATAAAGTTCTGTTCCAGAAGCCTATTAAGGACATACCACAAAATTCACCTATTACATTAACCATCAGAGTGCTATATAGGAAAAATGATGTTAGAAGTTTCAAGGTCAGTCCTAGCAAGGTTAGGAATCTTCAGTTACACCCAGACGCATGCTTTTTTCTTTAGGGTTCTTAGGTGCCACATTTAGGGCATTAAATTTAAAAAAAAATCCTCCTTTTTTGAGCAAATTTTCATTATACCTGAATTTTGGAAGTATATATATAAATATATATATATATACTTCTGGTTTGGTCAGTCATGTGTCTGTCANCCCCATTACATTCTGGGGGTCTGTGTCTGCATTGCTAAAGGCAATTTAGAAATCTTCCTAGAGAGGACTCTCCACTAAGTAGGTTTTTGAAATACAAAGCACATATTTTTGTGAATCTAGAGATTTTTTTTCCATTTATTTTACTAGCTGTAACAAACGTAGCAGTCTGGGACTCAAGAGGTGAACCATTAAAAGAACACTCCCCAGTCACTGTTCCTACAGCATATTCATCTAAAAACCAGTGGCCTAGCATTTGCAAGCAATGAGATACATAGCTACTGGGAATACCCTCATTTTTGGAATGGTTCTGACATTGCAACAACAGTAATCTGGTGTGAATTAGGGCTGTTAAAATGTCAGGAAACTAACTGTCTTTGGAGGGTTGTGGGGGTAGATTTACTTTAGCTTTCTTCACAACAGATCAAAGGAAAAAAAATGCACCAGCACTAGCAAGATTCATGGGACAAATGCAGCTCAGTGTATCTGCAGAATTCCTAATATTGTCAAAAATTTTAAAGCCACTGTTTAAAGAGTATTTTCTACCCTCTTTTTTTTTTTTGTTCCCTTCTAGTAAATCCTTAACAGCCACACTTCATGTCTTAATATTTTCACAGTTAAAATCTGCAGAAATACACACACACATATGTATGTGCATATGTTTAACTTCAGTTGCCATTATTGTAGATTTCTGATACAACTAATTTAAGCTTTTAAATTACAGTTCACTGAGGTAGAAAAGATTGCATTTATTCCTGGAGAAACTTTCTTATCTAAAAAACTCATTAATTTTGCCCTTTGCTCTAGGATAGTATTTAAGCCAAAAAATAATATTGTCATTAATAACTATTCTCCTTTTAGAAATCTATGATATTTCATTTTAATTTATTCTGTATTATTTTAAATCAAGATGTATCTTAGTTTAAACATCTAAACTATGTATGAAGAGCTCTACAAGATCACAACAAACCCCATCCAATCTGATGACCTGCATTGGAAATGGATTAGCTACAGGCACCCCAGGAAACAATGTAGGAAACAGAGCATCCTTATCCTCACACCCCCTCCCACAACTGAGGGATTTCCTGGCCTAAGTAAAGGATTTTTATGTTTAATAGGTGCTTATGCATCCATTCTGTTCATTAACCCATTTATATGTTTGGTTCTGCAACATCCTGTAGCAGCATATTTACAAATTTTGAGAAGTTCAGTTGGCACCTAGAAACAGGATCCATGGCCTTGTTGGGCTTCCTTTTGCAAAATACAAAGAAAGTTTAAGGAAGGGGACTTTTCTTGGATCCAGTCTTTCTGTGGCTGACTTGACTTTCTGTTGAATTGGGAGGTTACGATTCCTCTCTTGAGCAGTGAGGAGCAAGGCTAAAAGGAATGAAAAGGCACCTAAACATCTTAGGCTAGAAGGTTGCTGAGTTCTCTTCACGGTTTTGAGATTATGAGAGGCTTCTTGACAGTTTCATTCCAATATCCAAGAGTCTCTGAGGTCCTAAAACCAAACTACTGGCATCTGGAACAAATAGAGATAGAAAGAAGATGCCTGTGAATAAAGGGAGCATGTTGTCACCAAGACTACACAGCATGGGCAAGCCCAATCTGGAGGAAAAAGATTCAAGGATTTGGAATGGCATATGAGTTGGGGGACAGTATCCACACTAAGTGGATGTAGGCATATCCTTTGATGGAAGATTTAGAGTCTATGCACAGATTTTTTCCTTGCCTAAAAACAGAGAAAGATTGTCT
>VZTU01033382.1:39649-60714 GCA_013400835.1 Zapornia atra
TTTTCTGGGAAACTTTAAAGTTTACCTCACTAAGGTTAAGTTATGACTTCAAGCCAACATCAATTGGTTCATTTTTTAGGTAAGACACAGGCACAACAAAACACAGCATTTCATTGATCCACCTGTGGTTATCCTTGTCTAGGACACTATTATTTTATTACAAACCATACTACATAAGGGTCTTTACAATTAAAGCACATTTTTATTTGCCTAGCTGGAGACTCGATAGAAAAGTTGTACCTCTCGCTTAAGGAAATTATCTGCTTTAGGGAATGCCTTTAAATATATCAAAATGGAGGGATCATTACCTTGTCTGCGGCTCATTTGCAATATAATCTCATTTTGGTTCCAGCCATCACTGAATGGTAATGGATATTGATCAGTTGTTTTAGCAGTGGAATAACAGCTTCAATTTAATGACTGTGTAATAACATTATAATCGCCGAGGCTGTGAGCAGAACATGTTCATTATTTCACAAGCCATACAAGGCAACATTAGAGCTTTTAATGTATTTTTGTATGATTTAATTGTGCACTAAGTTGTACTTTTATACATGGAACAACAACAGTACACAAAGGATTACAGACTTTTAAAATGTAAAGTATGTACAACTTATGCAAATAGAGCTGATCACATTTCCATTTTTGTGCCTAGAAACCTGCTTGCTTTTAAATAAACTTACAGCTTTACATTTCCTTTCAAAGGTAAAAGATACTGTAAGGGTAGTGTTAGAGGAAGGAAAGAAAAGGATCTGTGGTCTTTAAGCTGACATATGCCGTCTTCCAACCAAAAGAAAGTTAACAATTGGATTAAAAAAATAAGTTAGGGAAAAGTATCAGACATATTAAAAATCAGTCTCCAAATTTACCAGACCAGACAATATGACATAAAGTAGAAATCTTCTGCTTTCAGTGAACCGTTGTACCAAGCTTCATTAATCATGCTGAAAGCAGTAATACAAAATACTTTCTCATGCCTTTTTTTTCTTTATTTTTTCATATTTTTCATAACATTTGTTTAATTTAACCTTTTCCTAGTTACACTTCTTGGCACCATATTCCCTATTTTTTTATCTCTGAGAAATTCCAGCCTCTGTAAAAAGGCTTCAAGTCAGCTGTTACCTTGTCACCCAGTAAATGACTACTTTGTTGACATAGAACTGTTCTTTTTTTTAAAATATAATTTCACACTTTAAAAAAAAATAGAATAGAATGGAATGGAACAGAAAAAAACCCTAAATTTTTGTCTGATTAATTATGATAGTGACAAATAAGCAATTGTGACTTTATGTCCAATATTTGAACTTCCACTATGTATATTTTTCTAAACAAAACGAAAGCTTAATTTTCAAAGTGCAAAAGTGAATCTTGTCTGCCAAAAATATCAAAATACTGCTGTGTAGTATTATTCAAAAGAAAATTTGTTAAACACAGCTGTGGACATTTTTTATGTCAGTCTAATTTCATTTTGAGAACATTACCTTGAAATAATATTAAGAAGTTAAGAAAATTTATAATTGATTAAGCAAGTGTAATTTATTCTTGGAAGTATTCAAATGTTTGAGGAAATCCACATTTTTTTGAGCATGAAAGACTCATCTTATGTGTCTTATAGGATGTTTGAAACTCATGATGATGATATCAAATTTGGGTTTTTAATGTTAAGTCTTTCAGCACAGCTAAATGCTTCTTTTAAACTTCCCACTGAAACATGGTGGTTTGTACTTGTCCTCACTGATTTTAGTACATTTTCCTTTCTTGCCTTTTATTTTTAAAGAAATGTTAAGTGTATATAAAAATATTACTAGCCAGGAGTAAACAGATCCACTGTACTTGAAGGTAGAAAATATCTAGTCTCCATAGCCTGCCTACTGTTCGAACTATTATGATTTAAAATATTAGAAGAGAGGGACAGTCACTGGTGTCATGGAGACTGGAACCTATAGAGACATAAGAAAATTATGAATGAGATGAAAAAGAATCAAGATCAGTAAGATGAGTGGAAAATAAAAAATGCATGAGAGTAAGACAAAGCTCAGAAGAATCAGTATTGGTGTTTAGCTCGTGTATGATTAACCTTGCACTTAATGCAAGCTTTTGTGAATACAGAGGAAAAGGATCTGGGGGTGTTGGTTGACACCTGAATGTGAGCCAGCAGTGTGCCGGGGTGGCTAAGGTGACCAACAGCACCCTGGCTTGTGTCAGGAATAGTGTAGTCAGAAGGACCGGGGAGTGGATCATCCCCCTGTACTCAGCTCTGGTGAGGCCAGACCTCAAATACTGTGTTCAGTTTTGGGCCCTTCACTACAAGAAAGACATTGAGGTCCTGGAGGGTGTCCAGAAGGGCAATGAAGCTGGTGAAGGGTCTGGAGCACAAGTCTTACAGGGAGTGGCTGAAGGAACTGTGACAGTTTAGCCCACAGAAGGGGAGGCTCAGAGGAGACATTATTGCTCTCTACAGCTACCTGAAAGGAGGTTGTGGTGAGCTTGGAGGTCAACTTGTTCTTGCAGATAAATAGCAATAGGACAAGAGGGAATGGCTACAAGTTGTGCCAAGGGAGGTTCGGATTAGATATTAGGAGAAATTTCTTCTCAGAAAGAGTGGTTGGGCATTGGAACGGGTTGCCCAGGGAGGTGGTGGAGTCACCATCCCTCTGAGTGTTTAAGGAAAGGATGAGGTACTTAATGAGGTGGTTTAGTACGTAATATAGGTGGTAGGGGCACGGTTGGACTAGATCATCTTGGAAGTCTTTTCCAACCTTAATGATTCTGTGATTCTGTATTTCTCAAAACTCTCAAAATATGGTCCCCCACCTTTCTTGCACTTGCTATCGACAAACCTGTGGTGACTGAAGTATCCCTTACTCTAACCTTGAGAAATAACTGCTTTTATTTTTCCATTAGATGATTCAATCACAAATCTGTGTGGTTTTAGTGGAATAACAAAACTTTTATGGCATCCAAAACTTAAGAGTAGCGTTTCCTCTGAAACAGTGTTCATTACTTTCAGTTTGAGTCTCCCAGCTTACCAGCAGCTTTTCTGTAGGCACATATCTCCATAGTCACACAGCTAATTGTGGATTTTTGACCAGAGCTTAAAAATTATGTCATCATTTAAGAAATTATTATTATTTTAAATTTGTAACATGTTTTTCTGGCATATCTACCTCAAATTTTCCACTTTTCCCACAACATTACTTAATACGTTATTCTTGTCAAATACTCATGGAACAACTCAGAAGAGAAAGCAAGAGCATGTTTAAGAAGTGTTTTGAGGATGAAAGGATGAACTTTGTCCTTTTTTTTTTCATCATCATGCCCACATAATACAGTGTGTAAAATGGCCATTTCTTACACTATAAAAGCCCACCACTCCATTTGAAAGTGGAGAGTACATATGCTATCAATCATGTCAGACACAGTGATTCTACATAACCCATCTCCAACAAAATTGGTTTGACATGCACGATTACCTGTCTAGATGCATTAAGTGTACGAGAACCTTCTATTATCAGAAATTAGGCTACTTTCTGGCTGTCTTCCTACCAGTACTCTACATATGGTTGAAATCTTTCCTGGATGCTTTGAGTTTCCAGAGGATGTCAGGTCTAATGGAGCATTTAGCTGCAGTATTCTTCCATGATGTTAATTTTTTTCCATGTGATTTTACTGCTGATTTCATATGTTGCTCACAGACGCTGTGAGACCAAACAGTATGAAGGTGATCCATTTTATTTGGGAGGACAAGAGTAACATAACCAGGATATATTCATTTCATACTGACTCCAGAACGACTTTTTTTGAGGAACTAAACCACGTCTATTCCTAACACACAGACATTACAACTATACATGGAGCTGTTGATTTCAGTAACCAGCAGAAAAATACAGTTTATCTGTAAACCATTTCTATAGCTTAACACATTGTCTTTAAATTGTACATTCCTAGCAGTAAAAAATTAATTTCTACAATCCTGTCTTTCATGTTTAAAGACACAATTTTATACTAGCCATCCTGGCAAAATGCAATTACCTGTCTGTATTTAGCAACTTGCCAATATTTGCCTAACTATAACAAATTCCAGACAGTCTTCATTTTTAGCCATTCCAGAATCAGCCCCCAATATGGTAGTAGCTCATTTAAGCAAGTTCCACAGCCTTCCTTAAATATATTCAGCATCCCTGGTATAATTTATTCATAAATTAGCTCCATGAACCTCACTTTCACATACTGATCAGTTCATGCTTTAATTTCACACATTGATGAGCACTGCATGAATAAGTGTGAGAGACTTCCAAAAATAGGTAGAGAGGACTTAAGAGGATAGGAAAGCCTCTTGTTAACTCCAAGTAAGCACCAAACACACCACAACTGCAGATCTGGTATCTGCTTGGTAAAAGCAGCATTTTACATTCAATTAATAGCACTTCAGTACTTCTGCTGTAATTTCTGTGTGTTAATGAGTTCTGAAGCACTAAGAACAACCACATCACTGTGATAACGAATCAAGGAAGTTGTTAAAAACAGGGCTACAGCCTTTGCCTCCCTGATCATCTGAGCAGATCGCTTGTTCCATGGGCAGCTGTGCCATCTAAACTCAGGACAATCAGCCATTGCTGAGCCACATGAGCAGCCAAGGCCTCACTGTCATGGAACAGTTAGTAATTTGTCCTCCAAACAAAGAAAACCCCACCTCAACAACCCAAAACATAATGGCTAGAAAAAAAAAATCAGGTAGAAAGTCAGCTAGTGGTCCCAGTAACTTGACTTGCTTTTAGGGAGAAGAATTAAATCTAGCTTTTGCAGGTCTAGCCTTTCTTTTGATGCTATTATTTTGTATTGCATTATATAGAGAATAACATTTAGATTTATATAAAAATAGGTAATGAAGATGGGGGGGTGAAACCTGTCACTAGGGAAGTGACAACCTTATATTTATCACTCTGAACCTCCTCCTCTTCCTAGTGCTTAAAATTTTTGATTTTGTCTTGTTATGGGAATAAATAGAAAAAATGTATTCAGAATTGTTCTTTTTTTAGGCTTTAGTCTAACCCATGTTTTTTGTGTGTTTCAATTCCTGGTTGTGCTTTCTGGCAAATAAGTACTTGCCATCATGTCAGGTGCTTATATTGCTCAAAAAACTATGCTTGCAGCATGGCTCTGAAAAGCTGTCTTAAAAACAAAGGTCAGCATTTAAGTTGAGCAGATGCATTTGAATCTAAAAATAAATTAATTTCATTGTTTATATTTATGTATTTATTACATAGTATATATGGCACCAGTGTTGAATAAAAAAGCACTTCATGTGGAGCCTTACATCACAGCATGTCAATTCCGAGCTCTAGGCGCACCAGAGGAGGAAGTTATCTTTAATTGTTTTTGCTTTGTACACTTCAACGTGATTTCCACTAAAGCTGATGGAATATCTTTTATATTGCAAAGGGGGTTTAAGATTCTTTATCACTTTGGCAGCTTTGAAACATTATAAATGATCTCTTTTGTTATTTTTTTTCTCCTGCTCTGGCTAGAAGTTAGACTTACTGGTTATCTAACGCTTTGTGTCCTGTCTTGAGATTTGAGCAGGAATTTTTCTTGCAAATCTAAATGTGAAAATCTCAGTCACATTTTCTCACAAAATAGTCCTTAATGTTTAGTCAAATTTTCTTTGAAGTTTTCCACATAAAATCATAATAATCTTCTTAATTCTTCTGAACTTTGTTCCAGTCATGCTTATGTTTTGTCCCTTCTCCAAGATTCTGTAATACATTTTTCCTCTCCCTTAAAAAAAAAAAAGTCTTAAAAATCAGTAGATGACAAACAGATTTGTGATTTTTGTGACTGTTACTATAGTCACTGTATTTTCAGTACACTGTACAACTTAACCTTGATATAAGTCTCTTGGTCTTCAGGGAGTAGAATAGTAGAGCTCTGAGTTTATTGTTCTTATTGTAGCAAATTAAACAATAATTTCCAAGTTGGACAGAAAATTATATAATAGAGCCTTGTGTACCCCTTGCCCATGATGGGGAACATTTTCTCATCTATAAGATCTTATTTAGATGATTCATGTATCTTTTCCTCTAGTGCTGCCCTCGAAGGAGGGACAAATCTCTGGGATGTGCTGGTGGATTTGGCCAGATATTCTACACGGGGAGATTAAATGCAGAAAAGAAACATGGTACTTCCATTTCCAGCGGGAGCATATTCACTGATTCGTGTAAACTGCTTTCTGGTGGTAGCCCTTAGAAGTGAGGGAGCAAGCAAAAAGTACATTAGGTTTTCTTAATATATCCCTCTGTAATTGTGTTGCCCTTGGAATAAGGTTACCCAAGAATCATCTGTGGGCATTAGGACTTAGTGTCTGTCTAAAATTCTTCATTGTTGGGAAAGCAGTTGTTACAGTTGTAATGCTGTTCAGGAGTCAGCATTTCTCGTGCTTTCCATTGCTTACAATCCTAATGAAAACAAAAGATAACTGTCACAGTTAACAATCAAATTCCTAATAAAAGCAAACCAGCTCAGTTGTGAACTCTAGAGCTGCTGGAACAATGTACTGCAAAAAGAGGGCAGTAAATATGCCTATATCTACAGTGACATTACATCCGGCCAACCACAAAGCACCATCTTTTTTTTAACCAGAGTCAAATTTGTGTGTCCAAGCATTTGGTGTTTCTTTATTACTGTGTCACCTACTAATTGGCTAGGTTACTGAGAATAAACTGATTAAACTTTTTTTCTGACATTTTGAGGGCATAAGATATTATAGAACTTAATAGCTTTCGTAATCATTTGCTGAGTTGACTCCTTTCTTCTTCCTGTGGGTAGATGAACAACTTAGGTTTCAAAAAGATTGCGCATAGAATCTCAATTCTTTGAAAAATAGTTTATAATACTATTACTGGAGGCAACCCAGGGTCACAATGGAATAGAACACTGTGAAAATTCTTGAGGGTTTTTTAAAAATATTTACAAACTTTATGAAATACTTCCAACTGTATTTGTCATCTAGGGAAAATTTGAAATGCTCACAGACAGTAAGACTGAATTCTGCTCTCCAACATCTAAACACACTATTATTGAAATCTGATAAGTAGTCACCAAAATTGACTGATTTTTTTTTTTCTGCTCTTGACAGAATATTGAAGTCTTGTAACAGGAGAATAGAAAATGATGAAGAGCAAATATATTTCACTTCTGAATTTGTGAAGCTTTGAAATAGTCATTGGGGTGAATGGAAAGATTGCAGTAGATTTCAGTGTGTACTGACTGGGGCCAGTAGGATTACATGAATTTGAAGTTATTTGGGATTTGCAAACCGAGATTTCATTATGTCTAATATTATTTTTACAGCTGTTTTGAGGGACAATTGGATATTATGGTGAGTCTTTAAAATAGTAAAATCAGAAGGGGAGCAGACAAAAAGCAAAATGTCCTTTTTAGGAAAACCTCCAAAAGGCCAATTTTGGGTTTTGGGGTTTTTTGGGCAGGGAATAGCAGTGATGTGGAAGCAATGAGATTGCATTAAAGTGATGACATTGTTACAGCCTCTTTTTTTTTTTTTTTTAACAACATGTTACAGATCTATGTTACTTGTGCTACCAGCTCTGAAAGTGCTTCTGCTTCTTTGGCAACTGTGTCTCAATCTATCTGAGATTTAGAACATCAGCAAATTTAACCTGGCAAGCTCCCAGAGCATCTCTAAGGAAAGCAAAGCAAGGATCCAAAGACATTGGTCTTCATAGTTCAACTGGTAATAGGGAATATTAGTCTGCATGTAATTCAGATTACATCTTATGCGAGGTGATGCACTTTGAACATGTATATTACATAAACAGAGATTCAAATGCAAGGTAAATATTAAAATGGATTTCAGTGTGCCTTGAAACACCACAGTTTTAAAGAGAAAAAGTTCTCGTTTTCAGGAACTAATCCAGAATCAAAACCTGTCAAAGTGTTCTCTTCAAAACAGTGTCATATGCCAAATGAAGGTATTGTTATAATTGTTGCTCAGGATTTACAATCCTATTCTGTCATTTTGATGGGCTCTCCATCCTTACTCTTTCTCACTAATTCATCTCTTTATCTCCTCTTAATGAAGAGCGAGACAGGTTGCGTGATTTGTGAGCTACAAGTCAATTAAAAAGCATAACTCAAAGCAGAAAATAGCACTATTTGAGCTGAATATTTTTGTCTTTAAGAGACAATATTCCTTATTCTCATTCAAAACTTAAAAGGTTTCATTTCTCATACACTTGTTTTTCTCACAGAATATCGACGTATCTGTTGAAAGCAGATTTTATTTTTCCCCAGAAAATATGTTTTTGCACTGGTAAAGAAATTTAACAGGAGTCTTTTGACCAGCCTTGATTATTAACTAGTGACTGAAAGGAACGTCATAAAATTGATTTTTTTTAACTAAATGAAAATTCTCAGAGAAATCTGTGAAATTTTACCTGTAGCACTTGAGCAATAAAGTGGTTCCAGATATCTATTGAAATAGTTCTCTACTTGATACTATGGAGTGAAGTTCAAGTTATTAATATTTACATACTGTTCCTTTTTTAACTATGAGTTTTATACATTGTTATTCATGGATTCCAAAATGTATTTTAAAGCAGCTAAGATTTTTTCAGCGATGGAACTCAGCTCCTAGTGCTCACATATCTTTATTTCCGCCCCTCCATTCTCATGCTTGCACTCTGCCTGAGTGCTATAAAGCCAGAATCACCCATCCTCTGCTTTCTTAGATGGACCAGGAGAACAGAAAGTTGAATAGTCACTGTAATTGCAGCACTTAGTCAATTCCTTTGGTAGCATTAAAAAAAAAAGAAAAGGAAAAGCATTGCAGTGAATCCTCTCTTAATACAAAAGAAAATATTGCACTGTGCCTACCTGGTACTGCCCTAACCCCAAGTGAAGGCAAAGTGAATCAATATTTTGCTGAGGAACAAGAGAGGCTCTAATAGGCACTTATTTCAGACACCAGGTGACCATCTCGGGAAAGAACTTAAAACCAAAATGCTAAAACTTCTCTACTTTGTTCCCATGAAGTACATGGGTATATGTCAAAAACAAGTACTTACACTAAACAAATAGGATGTCTTTTGGTTCGGCAATGTTTATTTTTCTCTAATGCAAAATTTGAGTCAGAGTGGTCTAATTATTGTGCTTCTCAGTCTTTTAGAAACTTTTTTAGACACTGAATAATTTTCTTGCTTTACAAAAAGACAAGTAAGTGTTATAGCAAACAAAAAAAACCACAGGAAAAGACTGTTGTCGTGTACAGAGAAGTATGAGAGGGGTTCCCACAGTAGCTGTTACATATAGTCAGTCTTTTATAGCCTTAATTATATCATCACTGGAAAATCAGTTGCTGTGTATCTAAATTCATTTGCACACATTATGTTTTTCACCCCTGAGGAGTAATATAGTATATAACTACATCTGAAAACAAAAAACAGTAAAATTTATGTCATGCCGGTGTTTATTTTGTTGTAAAATTGACTTTCAACAAGCAATCCAATATCTAGTAAAAGACTCTGATTAGGCAGGGTTATAATGTCATTAAATGCTGCATTTGTGAATAGCTGCAAATATTTTCTTTCCTACTACATAAGGGTGCTGAAAAGCTTGTTAATGGGAGTGGAAATGAGCTACAAATGAGTGTATACATATTGTAGTGAAGTAACTCAGCAACTGCTATTCCTATTTAAACTGAAAGAAAAATGTCAGCAAGGAAAAAATACCAGAGAGATCACAGACACTTCTCAACCCTGGTAGACATCAGTCCCCAGAATGATTTGCTGAAGAACTGTTGGGAGTTTGATTTTTGAACCATTTAAGGCACAACATGATGAAGTAATAAGAACATAAGAAAGAGTCCTGATTTTACATAGGCAATGATTCTGAGTTTTAGGTCTAAGATCTAGAAAGCGTTCCTCAAATGCTATTAACCTTCACTATGTTGAGCAGAGGGCACTTAAGTGCCAGATTGTCCTGTGTTTTGGCGGGGATAGAGTTAATTTTCACAAGAAGCGGGGAGGGGACACAGCCAGGACAGCTGACCCAAACTGACCAAAGGGTTATCCCATACCATATGACATCATACTCGGTATATAAAGGAGGCTGGCCAGGGAGGAGGTACCATACCTCTGGACAAGCTGGGCCTCAATTCAGTGGTGATCAAGTTGCATTGTGTGTCTTCTACTTTGCATATTCTTTTATTAGTATTGATGTTGATAATTTCCTCTCCCTCTGCTGTCCCAGTAAACTGTCTTTATCCCATCCCAAAAGGTTTACCTTTGTCTTCCTATTCTCCTCCATCCCAATCAAGGTGTGGGAGGAGGGAGGAGTGGGGGTGGGTAGTGACTGAGTGGCTATGTGGTGCTCAGCTGCCTGCTGGGGCTAAACCACAATATGGGTATTTCCTTAGAGGGAAACAACCCAGTGGGAGTTAAATCACCATGGAAATACATCCATACCCTCTTGTCTGTCTGCACTTCTCTTGTCATGGCAAGAGAGGAGTTGATTTACAGTTTCTTCAGGTGTTTTGCTCTTTGGTTTTTGTTTTTCTATCTGATGCTAGTTCATTACTCTTCAGCTGCAGCACCAGAGAGGTGACTCCTTCTAATGAGATCTGTTCCCAGCAAGCCCATTTGAGAGAAAGGGTGAAGCGGCTTTGTTACAGTAATACTTCCTGGGATCAATGGCATGGAAATCAATCAAATGAACTTCAGACTGTGATTTGAACATAGCAGTGTTCCAATATTCCTTGTGGTATAACAGCAGCTTGTTTTATTGTCTTTCTGCTTTAAGCCATAGCATTGTTCAAGAAAAGTAGAAAAAAGCCACATGACATCTCAAAGGAAAAAAAAATATATATGGAAGGTGCCAGGGCAGCATCTGTCAAAGGACAGAGATGTGGTGACTGTGCAGTTGTATAAGAGGTCTATCTTCCAGTTTGATGGAGGCCACCCTGCCTAACCTTAGCTGATACTAACAGCTTTCATCACAGGTTTTGATAGTAGAGTAAAACAAGCTCATATTCTTCCTTTACGTGCTTTTCTTCATTATGGGAATATATATGTTACAGTAAAAACAAACCTAAAATGTGTTATGAATCAAGTTGTCATGCTGCTGCAACAATCCATTGTGCAGCCCCTGTGGGTCTAAGGCCAGACAAGAAATACCTAATGTCTGATAAGTAGGCTCTGGCTGTTAAAAGCTCAAGTTTAACTGAGGTATTTACTAGTTCAGTCAGAAAACCATGGAGAACTATTTGGACTTGACAAAAGTAACAGGAAACTAGTGGAAAGGTAATCCTGGCAAGAGGAATTGTGTCCACCAATCCATGGACCCCCTATCCCAACTATTCCGCCTGCTCAAAAGATAAAGGTGGAGAAAAGAACTGAGCATGTGTTCTAGTTTGGATGCTAGATGAGGAAATCTAAACCGATCATTTAATAGAATAACAATACATATTAGAAACATGAACACATGTTTCATATTAGAAACATGAATACATTAATGTTTTATGTATAAATAACTGATTTGGAGCTTTGGTGTGCTGTCTTGGGACAGACACCCGTATCTGCGCAAATGTACAATAAAACATATCTGCTCTGTGTTTACATTGGCATACTACACACCAGGAAACCAAACACCTAGTTTTGGGACAACATATTCAGAGACAAATTAGAAGTAAGAGATAAGAAATAACTCTGTCTTCTAAGATACTTCTTGATTCTCCGCCCACTAATTACTTTTTGCTTCTGAAACAACTACAAATATATGTAACTATGTAACTAGAAATTACTACTGTGCACAGTATTTTTTTTTCTAGTCTTTGTCATGATTATCAATTTACTGATACACCAGATGAATTATGGTTAAGATTAACTGAATTGCAAAAATATGTATAAGACTAATGCCAAGGGAACCCAAGTAGTCATAGCAGCTGGCCATCAAACACAAAGGAGTCTTTAATGTGCAGAACTTCAATATAGATTAATATTTTAATTAACATTCTTGTTGAAATAAATTAGTCTCACAAAGACCAGAATCTAAAGGTACCCATTACTAAAGGTACCAAAATTTGCTGTAAGAAAAAGTTAATAAAAATGGGAAAATTTTGTATAGGAAGTAATTTGTTCTTTCTTAAATGAAACATTTGGGGCCACCTCATGTCTACCCTACAAATTCACCAGTAAATTTCTTCAATTCCTTTATTTTTGTTGGTTATGGAAGGGACTTAAACCCTTCCCATAGCCTATGAGCTAGTCATTGAGTTTTGGTAGCCATATAAAAGTTAGTACTGGGTGTAGAGATGCAAAGAGGGATGAATCAGGGTTGTTCTGTTCATCTTCTCTACCTTGTCTTCTGCTGTGGATTTTCTCAGTACGTTTTCCTGCAAGGAGCAGTTGGTTGCACAACCTTTTCAAGCCAGGTAGAGCAGAGGGAGTTTTGGATGAACATCATGCGGCAGCTATTGAGAATACAGTAAGAGCTGAAGGACAGATAGGAAAGCTGGTTTGGGGGAAGAGGGTGGGTTTCTGGGCATTTGTTGTTGTTGCTGGTTTTGTTTTGTTTTGTTTTTTTAAATGAAGCTTGCCCAAGGTTTCTTACTGTTGGCTTCATTATTCTCCTACACCAATTATTGAATTGTTTGCCTCGGGCATCAGATACTTATCTATGAGTAAGGAGTAGAAAAGATAAGAACATAAGGCAAAATATTAGTGGGGAAAAAAACATGTGGAAGAAACAGATGAAAGAGAAATGGATAAGAAGGGAGAAGTAGGACAAAAAGGCAGTTTTATACCTCTTATTCCTAAAGGAAGCATCCTTAATGGTTCTGTCTTCTCAGAGCATGAACTTAAGTAGTGATTTATTTATGCTTTGATGGTTACCTAAAAATAAGAAATGCAAATGTTTGCATTTGTAAATGTTAATATGACAAGATAGAGAAGTGTGCCATCAAAGGGAGAGGACAGAGAACAGACTGGGCTCTCACAAGCCGAGTGACACAATGTGGGAGCAACTAGTAAAAGTGTAAAGAGACCATGAAGAATTTGGACATAAAGAAGGTAATTTTTTAACTTCCTTTCTTGATACAGTGGAAAGGAAGCAAGTGATAAGATAATTGCATGTTCCTGCAGATTACTTAGTAAAATGCTTACTAGGGCCAAGAATAATTACTATGTAACTGACACTGGCTCTATTTACTTTGTAACATTTATAGCAATTATCATATAATTAGACTGCCACTACCTGATATTTACTATGCAATCAAATGACAAGAGCTACTATGAAATGTGGTAAAGAAGAGAAGGAATATGGCAACAGAGATTTCTAACTTTAATCATCACCAAAGTAACAATTACAACACAGCTTAGGACATTTCTGAATGGTTTTCAGAATGGTCTGTGTGCAAATCACAAACCAAAATAAAGTTACTTCTTGCAAGAAGATTGAATTTTAGACTCAAGATATTTACTCTGTTATTTTTGCCATGCTCCATCGAGCTTGGCCAAACTACTACGCAGTTTGGAATAATCGACTTCTACTCGGAGCCTGGAATAATCCCACTGCAGTAAAGCATTGAGGAGACAGGAATATTGTCTCCTCAGACTCCCTCCATTGCTACGAAGACAGAGGAAGACTCATCTCTAAAGAAAAACTTTGAAGTCTGATGAACTGAGACGTTATCTAGAGGTGTTTATTTTATCCATTGACTATTATAGGAGCCTAGAGTGGTTATAATCCTAGCATAACACCTCCGTTAATTGCACAAAATTAGACAGATTGCACTCAGTCCTGAATTAAAAAACCTAATAGATTAAAAATAAATTCACCAGGAGCCTGCTTGAAAAGATCAGGCTCTGATTGGGAGATCTCCTGTGTCTGCCACATGTTCATAAAATTATTTGCATCCCACCCCCGCTCAGCCTCAATATAAATAACATTATCATTTCCAGTGCCTTCATGTATTTTGCATCTTACCCTATAAACTCTGAAATAATTAGTTGAAAACTTATATCTGATACCTGAAGATGAGGAAAATGTAATCAGTGTAGCTTATAGTAAAGTACTTACCAATGATGTGTCTTTTATAAATTTGAATTTGGATCATTACTTTTGGTTATATGATAAGCATATCAACATGCAGATCAAAATACACCTTCAACGACTGTAGTACACCAGTGTGACTTGTGACACTGGTCACAAGTGGTGTTCTCCAGTCACAAGTCGTGTTCCCCACAGCTCAGTCCTGGGCCCAGTCCTGTTCAATATCTTTATCAATGACCTGGACGAAGGGATTGAAAGTTCCCTCAGTAAGTTTGCAGATAACCCTAAGCTGAGAGAAAGTGTTGTTTTGCCTGAGGGTAGAGAGGGTCTTCAGAGGGATCTGGACAGGTTGGATTAATGGGCTGAGACCAACGGGATAAGGTTCAACAAGGCCAAATGCAGAGTCCTGCACTTGGGACATAACAACCCCATGCAGTGCTACAGGCTTAGGGAAGAGTGGCTAGAAAGCTGTCTGGCAGAGAAGGACCTGGGGATGTTGATTGACTGCAGAATGAATATGAGCCAGCAGTGTGCTCAGGTGGCCAAGAAGGCTGATGGCTCTTGGCTTGTATCAGAAATAGCATGGCCAGCAGGTCCAGGGAAGCGACTGTGACCCTGTACTTGGCATTGGTGAAGCCACACCTTGAGTGTTCAGTTTTGGGCCCCTCACTACAAGAAAGACATCGAGGTCCTGGAGTGTGTCCAGAGAAGGGCACCCAGGCTGGTAAAAGGGCTGGAGAGCAAACCTTATGAGGAGCAGCTGAATTGGGGGTATTTAGCAGCTGAATTGGGGGTATTTAGCCTGGAGGCTGGGGGGGAGGCCTTATCACCACTTACAATTACCTGAAAGAAGATTGTAGAGAGATGGGTGTTGGTCTTTTCACCCAAGCGACAGGTGATAGGATGAGGGAGAATGGACTCAAGCTGTATCAGGGCAGGTTTAGATTAGGCATTAGGAAAAAGTTCTTCACCAAAAGGGTTATCAGGCATTGGAACAGGCTACCCAGGGAGGTGTTTGAGTCACTGACCCTGGATATATTTAAAAGACAGGTAAATGAGATTTAGTATGAGGATATGGTTTAGTAAAGGACAGGTATGGTTGGACTTGATGATCTCAAAGTTCTTTTCCAACCTAGCCATTCTGTGATTCTGTGAAACTATATCTTGCAGACTAGTCTCTGGTGAGGTAAAGTCTCTGCTCAAAAAATTTCAAAAGACCTTGATATAAGTCAAGAGAAAATCCATTACTAAATTGAATTCTTAGATCCTTGTTTCAATACTTGATGAAAAGCTAAGAACTAAACAGAAAAAAATGGACAAATGTTCATGCTTCCCAAAATTTACAGAAATAGGTATGGGGCTTCACAGAGCAGCAAATCATTCCACAGATGTATTTGCTTATGCATCACATCCAAGATTACTGTTCACTTTCTCCTGAACACTATTTTTGTGAAGGGGGAATCCTGTATTTCATTCCAAACATTTAAAATGCTTTAAATATGGGAATACAATCTGAAAGGAAGAGAATCTGAATCTGTAGAAGAGCAGTAGAATAAAAACCCAGACAGAACACCTCTGGTCCCTTGAAAAAAAGTATGTGATGACGAACTGATGTTCTGAATGTATGAATTGTTGTTCCCATCTTAAATGCGTAACACTGACACATTTAGGTTGGTAAAAATGACAACATTGACAAAGCATCAAATTCAAGTTTCGTAACTTTCTGTGCAATAATAAAATCGTTCTGGCCACTCCATTTTTTTAATTTCATACAACGAATTCAGGCTTTTGTGTTAACAAATCTTTCTCAAAACATTATGTGGAAAGACCTCATTGCAAGGTTATTTAAATTTTATAATCCAGCCTTTGTATTTTCCTGATTCAGGAAATTTCAGAAGGCAATTTGCTGCACCTGTATAGAGAACGTCTGTTCTAATGACACATTTTGCAAGCAGATCTGGTTTATACAGGTGAAGAATTTAATTTTGAAGGACAGACTTACTTTGTACAGCTTTACCCATATTTTTAGCATGCTATGGTCAGAGTCATCCTGCCTTTGTGCAGGTCAGAGATTCTGGCCCTTGCTGTCCTCTCTTCTCTGGGGCTGAGGTGCTGTAAACTCTTTCTGGACCAGTTTGAGAGCTGCCTGACATAGGTCTGCCTGTAGCGCACTTTCAGTGTGTGTTCTCAGAAGACTACTGGGGACTAAAGTTTAGCTTTTTGCAGCCTTGTCTGACATGCACCTTGTTCCCAGAATGTATTTAATGTATGTCTTTCACTTCTTCAGTCCCTTATGTAAGGGGATCTATTCATAGCCGATTAGGAAGGGAGTGAGCTGTTGCTGCTGGCTCTGGTGCGAAGGAGGTACGAGAATCCTTTGCTGTTTCTGCCTCCCACAGCAGGTTACACAGCGTTACATAGGAGAGACTTTGGTTTGAATCACATGGATAATTAAGATGTCTGCATAGCGGTGATACTGACACTGCCAAAGGCACGAGCCAGCAAAGCTAGAACAGGCTTCTTCAATGAATCGGACTACAGCTTCACTGAGAATAAAGCAGGAGAGCAGCACCTCTGAAAACAGAGGTGGTATGATCAAGCCCATTCCAAATTCCCAAGTTTAAAGCTCAACCTCTGTAGCAGAGGAGCACCATTCTGGGAGCAGGGTTAGAGGACATGGAAATCTCGTTCCAGATATAAAGGGGAACTGAAAAGCCAGAGCCAGTGAATTTAACCTCAGTGTATTGTCTCCTGGCTGAGTCAGGTGTGCTTCACAGAAAATTACAAAAACAATTCAAGAATTCTTTCCTCTGGGCTGCTTGCTGCAAACAAATGTATGTTTTGAATTATTCATGGAATTTTGAACAGTGGTTTCATAACCACCAACAATCAAACCCAGAATTCACATGTGTAAGACAAGAACTTTAGCTTTAGATTTAATCTTGCCATGCAGGACTGTTTGAGTACCTCAGTGGGGACCCTGCCATTGATTGACACCCTTCCATGAATAAATATTACACCCTAAAAGGATTTAATAGGATTTCACTAGTGGTTAATAGCCAGTTAAACATCCTGACTTCAGTGTTTAAAATCCTGCCTTTGGTGATACCACTGGTGGGATTACTCTGATCTGCTCCTATTAACATTTTTTAGAGCTCAGCCTAGGCAATGTTTTTCTTAGACACAATTTAACTTCCTTTACTGAAGAAGAAATGATTACAAAACATTTTAGGGTCAGTTTGCAGAGAAGTGTCAGTAGGACACCATGCCACAGGGCTGCAGTTTGAAGGATTTGTCTTTAAATATGGCCATTGTATAAATTCATCTACAGCAAAACTCTGTCTCATTTTCCAACTGAAGTTGAAGAGAAGATATTAATCAGTTAGCAAAGGTAGCCCTGTATTTTTTTCAAATCTGGAAAAATAGTTCCTCTTTCCAAAGTGACTTAGAAAAATACATTCTCTGTCCAAACAACAAAACCTTTGATTTTTTATTTTTTATTTTAATTTGCTGTATCTTGACCAGTAGGCCAGGTACATCACCTTCTGCATAATCACCTCCATCACATTTAAAACAAGCTTTCTTAGCATTGGGGAATTTTAAACCTCTATAAGTACCTGTTTTTTTCATCTTCATGACAACTCTGTGCGTCAAGGTGGGGTGAGAGTCAGCATCTTGCAGAAATAAATCCTTGAAGACTGCACGATTGTTTTCCAAACAAGCAATGTCATTTCAGAAGACAATGTAATTTATGTTTCGGATTTTATTTGCACATCAGGAAAAAGAAAAAGCTTTCAATAGTATGGAATGGTTCCTTGCTATTCATGTAGAAGAAATTCTATAATAATCAGCCATTGTGAAGTCATTTCTGTTTCTTTGTAAGTGTACATTTGAATAACTGTTTCACACTGCCTTTGACTGGAAGGAGGACTTTCAGATACAGCTCTGAGCTATATGGGAAAAATCGTGGTGTCACTGAAGTCAACAGAAACTTACCATTGGATTCAGTGAGATAGAAACCTAGCTCTGTGCTAGATAAAAATAAACTCAGATGACTGGTTCCTTTTTGGATGTCCTCAGAAGAATTGAAATGCATGATGAACATATTTTTATAGACTTTGATGCTTTCTTTGGGTATGTCCTTGCTTCTTGGAAGAAGTCCAGGAGGTTCTTTCAGGTTCATGTAACTCATAAGAAACTGTAGCTGATGCCTATACTAAGGGAAGTGGAAAAAAAGTAAAATCAAATTTGTTTGTCGTAAGAGGCCTTCAAAAAATAAGTTTGTATACAGCAATGTATGAGAGATGGAGTACGTCAGAACAGAATAAGATATAATGTGATTTTAAAATATAGCACATTTGTAATGTAGTTTTAAAATATAACATCTGTAGTGTAGCTCAGAGGCTTTGCAATAAAAAAGACTGTATTTAAAGTAAATAAATAGGAAATGTGTTTGTACCAGCACTCTCTGTGTGTAGTTTCCATTCTCTTTACAAATTGGACAGAACCTTTTTTTTTGTTTTTTTGGTGGGGTGTGAATAGGATTCCCCAAAACCCATGAAGGCAAAAAGGCATCTTGAGGTCTGTATCTGTCACTCTCTTAGAAAAAAATTCACTTTGTACAAATAATATTTGTATATAATTACATATTGCAATATTTGTACAAGTAATTATTTTTTAAAAAACCTTTTTGGAAATTTTTATGATGGAACTTCCCAAGTTACTTTGGGCTGTCTTTTTTAGTCATTCCTCTCTCTGCAATGTAACGGAGGTTTACTTTGGTTCCATTTATGTTTTAGCATTTTTTTGTTTTGATGCCATGTACTAATAAGTACAGATTACATTAAACATTTACCATACAAACACCTGGCAATGGATTCAACACAAGCAATGCTAAACAAAGGAATAAGGAAGAGTAGCACATATTTGCAGTTAATATAAATTTGAATCACCATTTAAAAAGTCAGTGACTATGAAAATGTGGTTCAATGTCCACTTTCAGTGTTGCCAGTAAAGTGACACAAATTAGTGAAAATCAAACATGGTAAAGTTATTAACGACTTGAATTTCTCATAGGAATTTCTGTGGTTGCTTTAGTAGGATTTTGCAGGTTGAAACTAATAAATGATGACAGAATGCCTAGGAGGTTAAAGGGAAAATGACTTCTAATAGTTTATCAGGCTGTTACAGGGTACAATAAGTTGATAATTTGGTATGATGAGGGGGAAGGAGCATATGTGTGTAGACAATGTTGTAACATTCGGGGTGTATCACAGGTATGTCTGGGAATATCTTGTGGCCAAGCTGTAGAAGTCTTATTCTTCTGCTTCTCTGTCCTATTGACTATCTGTTTTACACTGATACTTGCCTCCAACCTAGCCCTGAGAAATTCTTAACAGTGTCCTTTAGGTCAGCAAGTGGAAAATCTTATCTGATTCCTCACCTTGTACACCCTCAGAGTATCCTACTTTGTTACTTGGGACCCACCACCTTCCTGGCACTGATGCAGCATGTGACATGGACTCTGTTCTCACTTGTGGATGAACAAAGTCCACAAATCAATGTCCACAGTTATGTTCTTGCCATTCAGAAAAGCTTGTTTGTATCAATTATTAAATAAATAATAATTACATCAAAAATAGGATAGGAAACAATGTAAAGATGTAGTCTAGTCCATTCCCTTACCCTCAGCCAGGACCACATTTACCCACTTCATTCTTCACGTTTAACTAGTCAGTTCTTAAATGTGTCCAGTGGTGGACATTCCCAAAACTACCAGGTGATCTGTTCCCGATTCTCAATGTCCACAGCATTAGAAAGCTTTTCCTGTTTTCTGACATGAATATCCCTCACAGCAAATAAAGCTGGAAAATTTTCACCTGTGGATGAGATAAACAACTGTCTAATGAGAATTTGACTATTTTTGACATTAAGGCTCTGGAATGCTTGGACTGTTGTTGTAGTAATAATTCTGTGTCAAACGTGAACAAAATCAAGTTTATGAGATTTACCTTAATTCTGATATTCTTAAATTTTAACCCTTGATTTTGTTGGGTTTTTTTTTTCAGAATTACAACACTCGGATCCACACATATGGACATATACACACACTGGAAGGTAGATAGACACATATACTCATATGGACAACACTCTCTCTTGTGACCTCCACATAATATTGTCTTGCTGAGAATCCATTGACAGAGAGCTCTAGGCATGTCCCTAAAATGTCAGGAAGCCAAATAGAAAAACCCCTTCTTTCAATAATTAAACGGTAATATCTACCAGAGGTAAAATTCCACCCAAGAAAGCCCTATTATTGAACTGGATTCTCAAATATATCTTTCTGTAAATATTCAATGAAAAACAGACTAACAGAAATAGAACCTTTGATTTCCACTCCCACCCCTCCCCCCCAACTAGCACAGGGTACTGCTTCAGCATTATACACCTCAGGCTGGCTTGTGTTCTTGGATGATTCTGTACTGAGGAATTTGCAAAAATAATTACACTGCCTATCTCCCTGTGAGAGCATATGAGCTTTTGGAAATTGGAAGGAATGCCAGATCAAATTTTTAAAGGCATTTTCCACCACTTTATGAGGATAAGAATCCTTACAAAGAGCAAATAAACATACAATCAATTAACAATGCAAGAAAAAATAAATTAGTTGCCATGAATTTCTCCAGGGTATTAAATTGCAAAATTGCAATTTATGTGTATACTTGATTTGGCAATATAAATAGGAGTGAGTACAAATGGGGAAATTACCCACAAAAGTCTCCCTTTTAGTTTTCCCTAACACAGATGAAAATATGTCCCAGGAAGCCATTCATCCTGACTATAATGAGATGGTGGTGTAGGGTTTGCATGAGAGTCAGGCTTTGTATCCCATTCCTTCATGTTAAACTGTCATTGAACACAAAGCAGAGCAGCAGATATGGTGGCACTTGCACATATAGATCTGTGTTTGACAAAGCAAAAAACTCCTTACTGTCCCACCA
>VZTU01033384.1:0-99675 GCA_013400835.1 Zapornia atra
TTCTGTGATTCTATGAAGACAGATGGACCCCATCAGCCCTAGTGACCAGGTTTCTCAAAGCCAGGCCCATGGTCTAAGTAGCTGAACCCCTGGCTGTGGGTGAAGTATTTGAAGACTATGCAGCACAGAGGAGTTCGAATGTTAGATTGTAAACCAGTTTCTCACTTCCTCTGGTACAATTTGAAATAGCCGTGCTTCCATGAGAATGAATGATAGCTCGTGCAGTGGTGGCCATCTGTACTCTCTAGTAGCTGGAGTTGCACGAGCTTAGTCACACTTTACTTTGTACTGTGTAGAAACCCAGGTGTGGTTTACTTCAACTCTAACATGATTGTAGTTGTTCCAGTTCACTCTGCTATCAGACAGGAAAAGCTGTCTGCCACCAGAGGACGCTGCAGTTCAGCAAGTACAGGGCTTCTGCTCCCAGGAACCCATCGTTCGCCTTAAGAGATTTTGTAGACTGATTTTATTTCTGATATTTCATCTTTCCCAGAAAAGAAAATGTTTAATCCAAATAATTTTCCCTAAAATTAGCATGCCATTCATCTTATGTTTGAATATGGAAGAGCCCATCAAAGGGACCGAAACGAGCGGGGTTTAAGCCACTCTGTCAGCGGTGGTTTATGAACCACCAGGTTTAAGGCACTCCATCAGGCCATGGTGAGGGTTTGGTTTATTGTGCAAGTAATTTATTTAAGCACTCAGAATTCTGGTCTGTTCCATGTGGCACGTAATGCTAAAAGCAGAAGGGTTTGGAAACCTGCTAGTGCAACAAAGGTGGTGACATGTTTCTAGATGAGAATAGTTCTGAGGAGATAGTGTTATTCAAGATTAGTCCTTTTTTGGAAAAGTTATGTTAACAGCAACGAGGATGTCTTTGTAAACGAAGGGTAATTGAGACAAAGGCAGCCCTTTTGTTTTGGTTGTTGTTTTCCATGTTTGGGGTTGTTCCCTTTTTTAAAAACCCCTTTGGTTTCTGGTCTATTTCTAGGGTGGATTTCTTTATTCCTGGAGTATCTGTAGTCGGGGGATTCTCAATATGTTCAAGCCCCGGCTTGTTGGAACGAGAAGGAATGTTAGAGCTAGCGGTAAAGCACACTGCTCACCCTCCTGCTCACTGGGTTCACACTGAGGTAAACAAGACTAACTTTGAGGTCTGGCTTTTTTCTTTTCTTTTTTTGGGAGGGGTGAGTGGGTGGTGTGGGTGGTGGCTGTGGCTTCAGGCCACTTTTTGCTAGTGCCTGCAAAACTCCAGGTGACTTGTTCAACCATTTTTAGCGCAGCACATATCTTAAACCCTTTAGTTTAGTGAGGGGCTGAAATGGGTTGGTTATGTGGTAGTAAGGTTATTGTAGCATATATGGCGGGTGAGTAAAAGGGGTCTCACTCCTTTGGGGTTCATGAACTGGAAAATGACAGAAAACTTCTGGTTTAACTTGCATCCCTGAGAGCAGGCTGTGGTGCACATTACAGAGTTACCTCTGATAACTTGCCATCATTCTGGGCCGTTTCTACAAACACAGACTGGCAGTTGCTGCCAGAGAAATATAAACATAGATCCTTGAGGGGGAGCAAAAGGGAGATATTTAGATCAGTTTTTCTGAAATTATAAAAGCAACTGAATGGTCTCAATTTATATAGTATTCCCTTGGATACACAGTATTTTTGTAATACTGAGATAACCCAAGGCTTGGGTTTTGCTGTATTCAAAGTAAAACCTGACATTTTGGCCTCTTGCAGTGTTTTGTTTGATCCCTTTATAACTAAATGGGGTAGTCAGAAGGGTCCTGTTTCTGCTGCTGATTGTATTTCAGAGGTGCTCTGCCCTATGTACTCTCATTCCTTTCACAGCCCCCTGCGATCTGTCCTGTTCACTGCTACCTGCCTGGCGTCTGTAGCTCAGAAAGGTCCCTGCAAGGTTTAAATTGACAGGTTCCTCTAGGTTTCCAAGCTGCACTTTTGTATAGTGGCCAACAGGGTTGCAGGAAAGACTGATGCACAATTATGGGAATTAATATGCTCAAAGTGGTGCCTCTCTAGGAGTTAGCTTGGGACTGTCTGTGGAGTTTTAATTACCTCCACCGGAACATAAATGAAACTACCCTTTCGAAACTGCAGTGCGCATGCCAGCAGGCCCCATAATGCCCGAGGGGATTGTCTGTGGGTTTGGTATGGCTCTCACTTTGTAATTCCCAGTGTCTGGAGACTCTTCTAGGATGTTTGAGGTCATAAATCAGTTGGCTGTTGCTGAGTTTTCTGGTTGAATTTATAGGAAAAGCTTTAGTTTAACGGGTATGCTAGGTCAGACCGATGCTGTGGAGAAACCTCCTGGGTATGTATGGGCTCCTCTAGCTAAACAAAAGTGTGTGCTTTTCCTTAGGAGAGAAGGAGTGGAAAATAACAATCTCAGATTTGGGAAGGGTGTCTGTGTGGTGAATAAACCACTGGTACTTCATTATTTAGAAGTTATTTATAAAGCAAGTTGGTATCTCGGGGTAAGAAATGTTATGGGAATAGCTATGGGAATAGAGGTATTTGTATTTATTCTTTAACATTACTGTATATAAAATCATAAAGCTCTGCATGGTGTCCTTTATAGCTTAGGAAAATACAGCCTTTTGCTTAGAAAAATGTAATGTACTGATGGCTTCACTTCCCTAAGCCATTTCTGTGCTGCATTTGCAGACTAGGCTGAAGGACAATTCTTCCCTACCCTGTTCCAGAATTTATTGGAGTTTTTTTTTAAAACTGACTTTCTGTTCTCATTGCCACTGCTAACACTCTGAAATCCGTGGGAAGCTGCTGGTTGAGAGAGACTCTTCCTGTGTCCTGCGTCCCATCTTGATGAGCTATAGCCAGTTAGGGAGGCAGATGAGACAAGAATAGTTTAGTTTCTCCCTAAACCTGCTTATATTCACAAAATAATCCCTATTATTCTTCTGAATATGAATATATTCTTCAGAACTATTCTTCTGAAACTGAGTCTGGGCTTGATTCATGGTTCTCTAAACCAAAGTAAAACATGGTGGGAAAGCCTGGCAGTGTACGCAGAAGGGGAGAAAGACATTGATTTCAGATAATAAATGCTGATTGTCTTACACTGTAATTGAGAAATTTATGCAGTAGGTAAGAAAGGCAAAAACCTTGTTATTTGGTGGTCATGCTCACTAGGGTAGGAACATCTGTGTTCTGTGCCACACGGGTGTCAGGGGCCCTCCCTCCTCCTGCTGGAATCGTTATGTATTTAAGACCTTTGCTTACCAGGCAGGTATCATTAATGGGAATCCTTTTGTTTCAATTACCATTTCCTGATATCAAAAGGATTTTTTTGGAGGAAGCATTTATTCCAACCTAAGTGATTATATGTGTCTATGATTAACTGCTAATTTGTTAGCACTTCTTGGAGGTTTACTTCCCCCCCCTTTGATTTCCCTATGCTCTTTATTTTACTTTTTAAACCCTGTACCCAGCCTGGACTGAGTTCTGTTTTCTGCTCCTGTTGGTTCTGTTAGCTTGTGGTGGTGATGTGGGAGAACTCGCCTGACTTCTCTGTACTGCAGCTTCACCCTTCCTACAGGGATACAGGGCTGGTTTATCAAGAAGATACTAACCCAGGTTTATTTCTTCTTGTTGCAGCTCTAGTTTTCCAAGTATCAAAAAAAAAACCCCCACACTGTGGCAAATTCCTCATAAGAAACAATTTCTTATGTACAACTAGAGAGGAAGAGAGAAGTTTTTCCCCTGATTTTTTTTTTTCTTTTGTAACTCTTTAAGTTGCAAATGCAGAAGTGGTTCTGCCAGAAATTCTTGTGTATGCTAGCTTCTCTGCTGGATGGTGATGCTTTCAGGAATGGGGGTGGGAAAATCTTCTTCTATGCTTGTGCCACTCAATTTGGCTTCCTTCTGTGACCTCACAGCGAGGCCTTTTTTGACATGAGTCTGGGTTTGAGTAAAATTGTGATCTCACATGTTAAACCTCAGATTTCCACCACCATGTACTGGTGTTGAAAAGCTCTTGCATGAATCATTCCTCTCCGAAGGGGAACCTCTGATGGGGTGGGAAGGGGAGTCACCACCCTGCCTTATCAGAAGACTGAAACTTCTGAAGGTCAAACTAGATCCCTAGAGACACTGAAACAGATTGCTATAGCTAGCTGGGAACTCTGCCTTTATCTCAGAGTACTTCAGTTTCCACTCACTGGTCAATCAAAATAAAAGATCCCAGCCCAGCAGGCTTGGTGACTGTGGTGCAAGAATAATATTTCAACTTGTGCTGTTAGTTTTGAAATGAAATTATCTTCTTTTCCATCCTAGTGTACACTTGACTCAGAAGTGGCGCTCCGAGTGGGAGGTGATTTCTTCTTTGACCCTCAGCCTGGTGACTCCCCTGTAAAGCTAGTGCTGATAGCAGGGGGTGTTGGAATTAACCCATTGTTTTCTATACTGCTGCATATAGCAGATCTTCATGGATACCAAGAGGGTAAAGGAAATGCCTACAAAATGGGAACAGTGAAGCTGTACTACAGTGCGAAAAATACAAGCGAACTCTTATTTAAGGTAAATAAAAAGCTGGGGTGTGTTTTTTTAAAAAACAAAAAAAGAAAAAACAGATTGCAGATATTCAGCTGTTAGCATGTGTATCATTCTGTAGCCAAATCACTGAGGGCCCCTCTGGGTAAGACATCATGAGTAGAGGCAAAAGTCGCTTCCTGCCTTGAATCCCATGTGTGCTTTGTTACTTCTGGCAGCGTACAAATGAAGGATGTTAGTGGATGTACCTGGTCTCACTGACTTCACTGGTAAGTCAGTTAACCTTAAATGTCTGTTCCTTACTGTAATCTCACCAGGGCATCATGGTGTACTAAAGATTTTATATACTCTATGAGTCTGTACACACTAATAATACACATAATGCTCTGTGCCATAATACTGCAACCACATCATCTCAGTTGTCACACACAGCCATTAAGGATCAAATTTTAGGGTCAGATTAGCACAGCTTCTGTAGAGAAGCACCCCCAGCAATTCAGGTTTCTTTGAAGCATTGGAAGCTTTTGATTGTAAGATGGAGATGAAGATCTGTCATCATTCCAGAAGTTGTGTGCAAGATCCATCACTTGGTTTTCTTTTGTACTTCCACCATATTTCTAGATTGGAAGAACTTTGCTCACTTTGTTGCTGGAAGTGGGACAATAAACAGGGATGTATTTTCTCTTCCATTTGGCCAACTGCTCATCTCCCAGTTGTTTTTTTTCCAGCATTTCCTGAGTATCACTTCAGCAGTGTTATGTATGACAGCAGAGCTTCTGAAGTAGAGCTTCTGGGGCAGAAGAGAACACAGTGATACACTGCAGTGCTTACTTCACATGTCCCTCGTATCCAGAAAGTTCCTTAGTTCCGTGCAGAGGAGTGAGGAGACAGGATCACCAGTCTTGATGTTTGTGGGAGATACATCTACAAATCTCCACAAGGAGCTTCTAGGTTTTTGCTCATGTTTTGGAGGACCTGTTCCCTGAAGCAGCAGCTAGCTCTGTGTAGTGTCACCCACATCATACAGAGTTAGGATAGAATTATGGCTCGTTAGCTGCGTTGTCCTGATTTATGTGAGGCCAGAGTGTGACCCTCCTTTCATTGGTGGGGCTGGTACAGTGTGGATAGGCTTTTTCCCTCAGGTCTGTGTTAGGTGCCCACTACACGGACTCTGAGAGGCTGCTGAGATGTTGCAATCCCCTTCCTTGGGTTAAAAAGGCTTGCCTCCTGCCTGAGGGCACCAGGGATAGAACTTCGGTGGCTCATGTCGAGTGTACGATCCTTCCCACCCTCTGGCTGAGTGAGAGAGCGGCAGGTTACGAGTAGCTGTTGGGAATGACTGGCAGCATTTCAGCAGGCTCAGTCCTACCCAGCCTGGGCACGCTTTCTGGCTCCCTGCTAGGGCTGCAGCTCAGCCAGACGTGCCTGTTTCCCAGAGTGTTACCCTCTGGAACGTGGGTCCATAGGAAGGGGACAGAAGTTGCGAGTCATGCCCAGAACAGCAGAGCAGGCCAGTATCAGAGGCACTAGCAGAGCTGTGTATGGCAGCGTCTGTCTGTCCTGCTCTCCCCTCCATGTCTTTTCAGGGCATCGGAAACAGGTTTGGCTATTAAGTAGAATCTGATTGTTACCTTTCTTGTTGTAACAAAACACGGCAGACTGTTCGGCATAGGAATCAGTTACTACCAACATGTAACAGAACGAGCTAAGTTACCTACTCACAGACTAGAGATTACTTTTATTTCAGAATATTTTAAGAAAGAATCTCCAGTGTTTGTTCCAGCAGTGGAAAGTCCCCAATAGAGTCCAGCCAGGTAACTACATCATAGTTTCAGAACCAACTACGGCATCTGACTGGTGGATATTTTACTGAGATTTGAAGTGAAGCTGCTGGGTTTTGGTGGTAACCATCACAGCTGTGACTTGGGGAACTGAAAATTACCATTTCTACCTTGGTAAAAATAGCATTAGCATTTCGCTGTAGTTGGTTTTACTTGGAGAACATGAGGGAGTAAAGGGCCTAGTAATCTTACAAGATAAAGCAGAGCAAGACTCAGAAAGTTCCTGACAGGTAGAAAAAAACACACTGCAGGGTGTTGTTGTTAATGCAGATGGAAGGGAGAAGTCCTAAGAATTTATATGGGGAAGAAATATGCCCAGGAAAGGAGGTAACTGGTTCTTAGGTCCACATCTTACCAATTGCACCCGACTGTAGGAGGAAAAGAGCACTGCTGGCTGTCTGCTGTTAGAGCCTATGTGTGTGCTCTGGGTACGGGAACTGTGTACATGTGAAACCGAGCCCGTCTTGTTCTTAGTGCTGGAAGGCAAGGGCTCTGGGACCAGGGGCACACACCTGCTCTGATGTGCTGGTGGGAGCTGATCTGTGGTACGAGTGAGTGTGTTTAACGTTGCAGAAACACCTTCTGGGCTTGATGAACGCGCTGCCTGGGAAGATCGCGTGTCGCTTCCACGTCACCCGGCAGAGTGCCCGCATCTGTGAGGAGCTGCAGCCCCATGTTACAGGTGAGTACAAGGGCAGTGCACAGAGAGGGGTTCTGAAGTCTGATTCAATCCCAGGGGGTGAAATTTAAGAGACTCCATTCTAACATACAGTTATGTGCATCACTTAGTATTTTTATGTTTGAAGATTCAAAATGAGATGGGAGTTAAAGCTGAATAATTTCACTGAACGTATTATGCTGGGAGAGAAAATTTCCCTCTGAGCTTTTTGGTTTTGTTTCTTGTCAATCTCCCCTGTTAACTCTAAACTTCATACTGGTATTTCCCACTGCAAGCTTTAGTCCAGAAAGTATTAAGCAAAATATTTACTTTGCTTAAAATGGGATTGATGAAGGATAAGCTGACAGCTTGTAAGACATAGTTCATTGTGTTTCCACTACTTCTGTATTTGTGTTAGAGATACTACCTATTTTTTTCACCTGAACATGGGACGTTTCATTGCCTGGAAGCCTTGTTCCTCTTCAGTGACTAATCCCCCATGCTTCCCAAGTGCTGATCTGAATTCCCAGAAGAACAAAGGGTTTTGAAAGCCTCACATTTTGATACCTATTACCCTAAAACACACCTGGGATTTTTAAGAAATGGGTGCTCGAGTTGCCTCTCTTTGCTGGTTCTTTTTGGAATTGCTCCATCGCTGGCATTTCTGTTCTCATGTCCTACTTCTCTTTCTTCTGTCAGAGAGAAGAATATCTGAGAAGGATTTAGAAAAACATGTATCTGAGGATACTTTATGGTACATCTGCGGTCCACCTCCAATGATAGAATCTGTATCTAAACTCCTGTCTGACATGGGTGTCCCTAGGAACTCTGTTTTCTTTGAGAAGTGGTGGTAGTGGCACCTGACGAGCGAGAAACCCACCAGGAACCAGCAGCGTATTTTGCTAAGCTGGAGCGTGCAGGAAATGGACTGTGAATTATATGGAAGATTTCACTTCAGACTTGAAGATTTCCTCAGTCACGATGGTGATCCTTTGATTTAACTGCTTGTAATACTGCGCTGCTGCTGCTGCTTTTGGGGAAAACTGGTTTTATATTGAAGCCATTAACTGTTTGGGGGCTTTGAGGCTGTGCTTAGTTCTGTGGGCAGCAGTGTGTATTGGAGTCACACGCTGGCTTTGTCAGTCAGCTGCTGCAGGGCTGTCAGTGCCTGAGGAGGCATCGTGCAGCAAGGCCGGGTCAGTTTATAAGAAATAACGATTCAGGCCACAACTGCTGAACCTGCTCCCCACTGTTGTGCTAATGAGAGAACACGCTGCCCTAATAAATGAGTATTTTTATATAGGTGGAGTTGCTGTGCTGTGCCTGCCTTCTCTTACCGGTTCCCGTTGAAAACTGCCAACGGTTTTATTTGCCGCCCGTGTTGACAGTGGAAGACACCTTTCCATGAGCACACTCAGGTTAAATTGCTGATGTTAAAAATGCCTTTGCCTCTGCCAGAGCTCTGCAGAGTTACTCACGTGCACCTGCCTGCCCTGTGGGTGCCCAGGCCGCCCTTCCACCTTCTGCCTGCGCGTGCTACATCCTCAAAAGCACCAGTGGTGGCCAGTACCAGCCAAGACAGGAGATCTCCATCATCCTGCATTGAGTTTTAGATGGCTCCAGGATGTATCAGTTCTGTTGGGGAACAAAGTGTCTGGGAAGTTTGCTCTTTGAAGGTATGAGTGCACCTCCAAGTGTAATGGCTGAAACTGAGCCTGTCTTGAACAAAGCTTTTTACCCCAACCTGTAGAAAAGCTCCTGTAAACGCTGAGAATAACAAAATGCGGTAATGAGGTAGCTCATTATCTCTGTAGACAGTTCAAGTTCTTAACTAGTGGAGGTGCCCATTGCCATTTAAAAACGTTTAAATTATTAAGGACACTAAATTATAGGCCTTGTGTTTGTTAGTGGCTTGTTCCTGGAGTTCAGTGTTTTGGACAAGTCAACTAGGCCACACAGTGAGTTGCTTGCCATCAGCAGCGCTTAGCTCTGCCTCCAACACTGGTTGCAAAGACACCAATCGATCCCATCACCTGGTCTCCAGCCTGCAACAGGGCCGTGGGTGTGAAGGACCTCATGTTTCAGGATTGCCTCCCAGTGCTCGGATAAAAAGGCATCCAGGCTGTGGTTCCCTCCTAAGCAATCACTTTGGTTCCAGTAGGCGGAGTCTAAGGTTTGAGTAGGATACCTACTGCTGCATCCACATTCACCTCCTCAGCCAAAGCCAGTGAGACAGCCAGATTAGGACCCTCCAAGTCTGGCCTTTGGGTGCAGACAGGAACACGCCAGTCACGGTGGCAGGAGCCAATTGAGCAACCACCTGAAACAGTCACAACTTCAAAGAGAGAAATCCGTACTTGGGCAGCTCAGAACAAGCAGCACTTAAGGAACCAGGCTCTGTTTTGGATCCAGGTAACTCTTTAAGGTCCATCATTCAGAGCTGCTTTCTGGGGACAGTGTCGTGAGGAGGGTTTGGCCCCAAGGTTTCACCTTCTGCTGCCTGCAGCCCCACACACACAGTCCTACACCCCTTGGTGCTGCACACAAGCTGAAATCACTCGCCCCCTCAGCCCTCCCGGCAGGCCCCGGGGGACAGCTCATCACATTCCCTCCTACCCAAAGGAGAGGAAGATTCCTTCGGAGCACCCCTATTTCAGGGAACAGTTCCTTGTTTGTTCGCTCCAGAATGTAAATAGGACAGCGTGCTTGTCACAAAAAATAAAAGCCAGGGAGTTTTGTGTTCACAAAGATCGCAACTGACAGGTCGGAGCTCGAAGGAAGCAGGGTTTTTTCCTAGAAATGTGCAATAAATTGCTATTGGGAAGCACTGGTGCCCTAAAATAAGGACCACACGCTGGGCTCCTGCATGTTTTAACAGCGTAATGATACACCAGATTCTGAGTAGCCTTTAAGTATTTTCTTTATGACTTTTAAATGATTAGGTGGATTATAAACCGGTTTACCTTTTTTTCCCCTTAATGCACATGATTTCTGCGGCCCAAATGGCTTCTCTTTCACAAGCCACTCCTCAGCCTTGCCACGAAACGTCCACTTAACAAAAGGCATTTCAAACCCCTTCGCCTCCCCAATCATCCTCTTTCCCTCTAACCTCTTTCTGTCATCCCCTGTTACACTCTGACCGAGCGCTACGGGGCGAGGACACATCTCTCTCATTGTACGGCCTCACCCGCCTCAAGAGCGGTGTTAAACGCACCAGAAGATGGAGGAGGAGGAGGAGAAGAAAATACTACTATTCCCTGCCCCCAGAAATCCCAGTTACCCCAGTTAAGAAGCTTGTCCTTACCTTGAGGAGGCTCCCTGCCATGGGGTACAGAAGACCTTCATCCCATAAGGGTATTGTGGTAATAAATGCCAGCTCTGAGGTGAGACACCGGGAGAGTCGGTAGCATCCCTTTCCTCTGCAGCCTTTCCCTGTTGGCACTTTGAGAATCTTCTGGAAGTCTCTCTCGAGTTTAGTGTTTTTTGAGTGAAACATCCATTTCACTGTAAGGTCTGTTATTGTATCTGATCTCATCATCATGGAAGGGGGGGGAACCCCACAACAGAAAACTCGCGTCTATAAACGTGTGTTGTGGACAAATAAACACGGCGTTAGCCTGTGCTGGCGGCACACAGAGCAACCCCCGCTGTTCAGCAGCTACTGAGCTGGGAAACAGTCTCATCACATCATCAAATTGTGCAGTCTTAGGAAGTGTTTATTCTGCTTGTGTTTGTGTGGGTGGCGAAAGAATAGAATGGTGCTTTTTGGGTGTTTGGTTTTGGTTTTTCTCCCCCCCAAAATATGAGAGATGTGCCTGTCTGTACACTTACTTAAATACACCTTGGAAGGTTTGTGAGTTACCCTTTGTTACAGCCTTATCAGACTGAATCGTTTCCTTCTTCCCGTGACATTTATTTTACCAGTTTGCTCTGTGCTCGGCTGGTACAATGAATATGAAGGATTCCCATCGGATTTGCATTAATTAACTGGAGAAAGAACGGCTATTCAGTTATCATCACACCATTTGAGGTAGTAGGGTGCTTTTAGAGTGAATAACAGAAAGCACTTAAATTGAAAAGCCTCTTTTTCCCCATCAGTGTATAGGTGAGGTGCTGATTAGAGTCAACTACCACCTTCAGCACTGCAGGCACCATTCTGCTGATGGAGGCTTTTGCCAGGATTGCCTCTTACAGCCAGGAGCACAGCTCTGCTAACGCCTCCCAGTTGCGAACTGCATCTACAGCTCTTAATTTGTAGGTGCGTGGGAACTGTTAGCCAGCATTCCTGTACTTCTGAGGAGCATTTATCGGAGGGGAATTAGTACCTGCTCTTCTCAGAGTCTCCAGTTCTGGAAGGATGACATCCCTGCATAAAGAGTTGATTGCACTTCATTTCTGCCCTGTAATTGGCTCCCCGAGGCAAACATACAGAGTCGCCGCAGCTACGAGGGGGAAAGCCGGGTACCCAAACACAGACCCCTTCCTCTGCTCGCCCCTGAAGAAACAGGGTGATGGAGGGACCCAATTAGGAACAACAACAACAAAAGAGCATGTTGTTTTGTACTTGACTTCATTTCCAGGTGTATGTTAAAGCTATGTTGGGCTATTTCAGTTCCACTGCTTTCCAGTGCACAGACCCAATAATCAAAAAACAATGCAAGAGGAGGTGCTACTCAAATCGTCTGTTTCATTCACTGCCCACCCACGCCCCCCCCAACTCTGCATCAACTGTTTTCATTATGATGCTTCAACATTTTGGACTTCCTGCCCATCTTAGTNTTCTCTCAGCCTCTGACATTCCTTCACTCCTCTGAGTGGAGTTTTTCTCCTTTGACCTCATCCCATTAACAGTCGTGGCCTCGCTGGGATGATCACTTGCTTTAAACACCCACGCATCTAACTCCCCCTCCCTCAGAGACAGGCAGCCCTACAGGCTGGTCTACACCCCTCTGCCAAGGATATGTTCATGGTAAAATACACCACCTGCACGTGCTGGCCTTGGTAACTGTGGTCGCACAACCCATTGGCTCCCTCCCTAGGCATGTGGCCATACTCCTTCCCTTCCAAGAGAGGCACAGTACGATTTGTCTGCATCCTTACCAGGAGATTCTGGCTAGTTTGGGGGGAAGAAATAGGTTGGGCTTAGAATGGAAAGGAAAGGGCCTGGCTTCTCTCTCCACCTACTTGCTGGGGGTGACAAACCCTGCCTTGGAGCTGGGCTCAGAGTGATGGTGGCTTCTCTGGGTGAGAAGTCAGTATGGAGTCCAGCCCCGCCTCACAAGGCAAAGACCAAGGCCCCTGTTTCAGGTCCTTTATGTAGTGTCCCCCCCCCTTCCCTACGTTATTTCCCGCACAGTCAGGTTTTCAGACATGGGGATCAAGCCCTGGCCAAGTCCTCTCTCTTCTCCATTCAGCCTTGAAGCCAGGTGAGGACTGCTTGCTTTCACTTCCTTGGCCACTCTGGTGGCCTTGTTTTTTCAAGCCCCAAATGGCAAATGCAGCTGAGAGAAAAAGCACCTCGCAGCTGTGGAGCCACACACAGGCACTCGCTCGCACGCACGCCTGCCTTCCCCAGCCCTCAGCACATCTGTGTCACACGCCTACGAGGTGCCTGAAGCTCGCCCTGTTTGCTTGAGGCAGGGGCACAACTCCAGCCAGCCCAGCAGCTCACGTGACAATCTCAGAGTCACAAACTGGGATTGCTCACTGTAAACCCAAACCCGTTTGCCCTTTATAAACCCAAAAAAGAGGAGCGTTCTCTTCGAGCCTCCCCTGCCCTAAGCTGCTCCCGCACTTAGGGGAACAGAGCTTTAAATCAAGCTGTCACTTAAACTACTGCACCTTCCCCAGCGGGCCCTTACGCGCTGTCAGACTGGCAGCGGAAAACCAAGTAGCGGTTCTCTAGCGCTAGTTAACTGCTAGTAATTCAGTAGTAAGGAGCTTCCCTTCAGCACCTCCTGGAGACCCCGAGTTCCTCCTTTTGGGGGACAAATTACTGCCAGATGTGCAAGTACCACAAGTAAGAAATCTCCTCGCGACCTTTATTTCTCTTTAGGGTTTTTTTAAGCAGTTAAACAAGGTCAAATCGCAATCCAACGAGCACCTGCTATTCCAACGTACTCAGAGAGTTCTTCCTACTGCAACACTTTCTACTAGTAAAATGTTCATGAAATACAGCGAACTTTAAAACAAGAAGAATACAAAGCTAGTCCTTGAAATAGAAACCATCAGTAGAAGGATCTTAACAGTAATAAAACTTGCAAACAGGTACTTCAAACTGTACAGAGCAGAGACGTCGTATTAAAGTAGAACAACGGCAACAACCTCTTTTTGAGGCTACCAGAATGCCAGACTTATCTCAACAAACAACAAAGTAATTGAAAAATACCACCACCAGCAATTGCAGGTACCTGTAGTCCTGTGGTTAAACCACCCAATACAATATAAAACAACTCTTGGGTCAATGAAAAAAATAGGATTTTTTTTTTCCCCCTTTCTTTGCAACGTTTTGCCAACTGTCTCACTTTCAGGTGTGGAAGATGCTTTCGAGCCACTCCAGGTGCACAGTTGATCCAGAAGGTAGCTCCTTGTACAGCATTTTGCTTTGAAAACTAAGGAAAATTACCAGGCACGAATCAGTGAAGGGAAAAAACAGCTGATGGCTTACAGGAGCTCTTGCTTTAAATAAACAAAAGCGGAGGAACCCGGAATGTGTTTCTCATCTTTTTACCCATTTACTTGACCCTTCTAAACAGGGGTGAAGGTGGTTTAAGAAGAGAGAAACAACTCCTTCCTGCAGTTTTAAGAATACCAAAGTACTCGGGGAACACTGGCACAGAAACTGTATTACCCATGTACATTCACTGGTAAATACTTTAATGTAGCTCCAGACATGAAAACCTTGGTAACGTGTGCAGAATTCCATTAGGGATCAGTCCCAAAACAGGGTCACTTGTATAACCCCCCCTCTGGTAAGGTATTTGCATTTCCTAAGGTCGTTTAGTGATTGTTGGCCACTGACCCCCGTGTATGACTTCAGTTCTTTCCCGCAGCCTGTTTCCTAACAGTGAGGAAGTGATGCGAAATCACCTGGAAGGGTGTGACATCTAGTTTCAGTCCGAGTGAGGAGAAATACTGAGAGGGACATTTTACCTGCTGCTTTGTCTCCTCTCTCCTGAAGCCCCCACACCTATCGATGGCTGGCTGACTGGCAAAGAGAACATGTGAGCCAATGGGAAATTGCCATTTATACTGGAACCATCTGCCTGACATGAATTTACCATGGGGTGTGTTTGCCCAGTGTGCCTAAAACAGGTCCACTGTTTCCTTATTGCTTAGAGATCTGCAAGAGTTAATAAAATTCAGCAGAGTATCATCGGTAAGTATGCTATTAGAGATAAATACAGATAGCAGCCACCCTGCCTCAGCTTTCCAATTTCAGCCTGTTTAGGTCCAAATACTGTTTTCCTGACACTACAAGCTTAGTGACAAAGTAACATATGGCACAGTAACTTCTCCAGCAAAGATAGGTGGACAAGAAAGTATTACACAGCAAAATCTGGCCAAGTGGAACGTTTACTCTGACCTCAGTAAGAACCGAGTTTGCTAAGGTCGGCCACAGAAACACCCCAGTTATGTTTTCTGCCCCTCCTTTTCATTTACGGGGTAGCTCTAGGGGAGAGTGTGGGGCATCCCCACTCTGTATGGTGGATGGAATTTTGCAATTAGCTTCTGTGGGCTAACGAGCCCGGGCCCAGTAGTCACTTACTTAAAACATCAAGATAGGGGTGTGCTAAGGAGCAAAGGAAGTACAATGCCAAAGAAACGCTAAATGGAGCAATGGAGTTAGCGACGCTGATGAGCAAAATCTGTTCCTTTGTCTTGGCAAAGTGTCAGCAACTCACAGGGTTCCTGAAGCCACGGTCCTATTCGCAGGAGCCGTCCAGGCCCAGCCCTGCCCCGTCGCTGCCGTTGCAGCTGTCCCACGCTGGAGCAGCGTCGCCCCCCGCGGTCTCCTCCTGATCCGCACAGCACCCAGACGTACTCTGAGTGCGGCAGGCCTGCGCGCCATTGTCACTGGTATCGCAACTGACAGGGCGTGTCTCTTCCAGCGCCCCGCCGTGATGGGTACCTCTGTCGTTGGTCCCAGCTACCTCACCTCCCAAGTCTATGACGTCATCCAGGTGCTGTTCTGGATCGGGCTTGGCTGCTGCGGAGATTTGCGCTTCTAAGTTTCTCGTGTTCTCTGTGACTTCAAATTCCTGCTTCTCCTCTGCCACTTGCTTCTCCCTAGCACTGAGCTTGGCCTTTGAGCCTTTCTTCACTTGTTTGCTGTGCACGTCGTCTTTGGAGAACCTCCAGTGAAACTACAAACGAGAAACCCAAAGGTTACGGACCATCGGAGACACCCTCCCGCGGACAGTTACTTTCCTGAGCAGAAATATTTTTGACACTTAAGTTTTAATTCCAAGACCTGTTTGGCCATAAAGAGCTACGATTACAGACAGTTAAATCAAGACGGCTGAAGAGGATTTGTGCCTGCGTGTATATGTACCTGCAGCACAGAGAAAAGAGACCGTGATGCATTCTGCTGCTGCTGTCCCACGCGCCTGGCGGGTCCATCTCCCCACGCCGTGTCACTGCCGAGGCCTACAGCGCGCTGGCAGCACACGTGCACTGAGAGCCAAGCAGGAACACGAGGAGCCACGCGGGTGCAGAGAGCAGAAGCGCTCCTGGGCCGTCACCCTGGTGTGTTCCACCAGGTTGGCAGCAGAAGTACCACCACACCCGAGGCTGTACCCAAACCGTACAATACTCTGCATCGTTTGTATGGAGGTTTTTTTAATGAGAAAGCACGAGGCTGCCCCTTGCAGCGCTGGCCACAAGACTCACCTCAGCAGTTGGGGCAGAACAACTGTTTTAACTACTATTTAAGAATAACTAAAAGGGAACTAGCAGTACCTCAGCACATGCTGACTTAACAGGAATAACACATGTAAAAGCTGACACATACGCCACTGGTGGACCTGCCTTGTTGTCAAAACGTACATGGACCTTCCCAAGGAAAGCCAGACTGTGTTCCGAGCCACTGCAGAGCCACTGCAGAGCCATCCTACACAAGTGTGCTGAGCACATGCCAATGTGCACAGCCATTCTGTCAGCAGCAGCCACGCTGCTGGAAACTCAGGGATGGGTTAGGAGGCGATGTCTGGATGGCAGAAATCATCTCATCAGGACACGCAGCAAATTCAGCTGAGGTCTCAAAGCCATTTTTTTCCTATTCCAATCAGGTCATCCCAAAGTTGGTCAAAAGAAGGGAACACGTTCATAAATAGCTATGTATTCCTTAATTGAAAAGCCATTCAAAACCTTTTAAGTTTGTTACATTACAAAGATGGAGCAATGTTCTTCTGCTAGCCAGAGCTTTATGTAAGAAGGGGAAAAACCCCAAGCAGCTGCCTTTCACAAGATTCCCCTTGCTTTTAGGTTTTAAGGAAAGCCATCTTTCCTCTCTCTCTGAATTGCAATGATATTTAAGTGAAAGACATCATCTCACTCTAGAGCCCAACTGTTTAAAATTCACAAACACCTGAATGTTTTCCTTGTTTATGTGCAGAAGTGCTGGGCACCCACAGCTCCCCTTTAACTCCCAGCTCTCTCTGGTGGAAGGTAAGATCAGATCAGGGCCCCAAATGCAATACAGGTTGAACTGTGGCAGGCTCTGTCTGTACGTGGGGATGAACATACACTTGGTCAGGTATTTGTGTTGGTTTTCAGCAAACTGCACTCAGCAGCTGCTGCTGAAATAAGCAGTGCTTCTGTATGAAGCGAATGAACACAACTGCCTCATCACTGACTGAATATTGCACTAATAAGTGTAATTCTGTCTTACTGAAGAGAAAACTCAGTTGTATCACTCCTTCCACGTCTCCTTTTCATTTCCTCTGGCTAAACCAAACAGCAGTGGGTTGGTGTGCACAGACAGGATGGATCAGTTGCCAACACTGCGATGTCCTTTTAATCTTATCAGCCTATTTCCCTCCTCTGAGGGGTTAATAGGGAGCACCTTAGACATGCTGCATCACAAGTTAAAAGCTCCGGAGAGCCTGTGACGTTGCATACACAGAATATTCAGGAACTTAATCAAATGCTGGGTTTGGTGTCTTTGAAGTGACTCACAACAGCCACTTAGAGATGTTGAACTGGTCTTACATTAATTTATATAACTAAATTCAATGTACCCCATTCTTGCTTGACCTTTGGTACAAAAATGTGCTGTAGTCATTTTTGCCCTCAAATATGTTTCGTATATTTAATACTGCCAAAAAGTAAATCCTTTGTTCTGTCAACCAGACATTTTCAAAGGAGTTTTTATATCCCAGAATGAAAAAAATTAAAGTTTTGAGTCATCTGGATAGTACTTATTTGTTGTTGTAATACAAGAAATCAGTATCACACTAGTTTCTCTGTTTGAAGTCATAGGACTATGGATAGGTTCCCACCCTTTCCATTACAGCCACACACAGTGGTAGGAGAAGAATGACCAAACACAGGCATTCCACCCCAAGATCCCTTTCATCACCTGAAAACAAAGAGAAAAACCAAGAAAGATGGGTTTTGTAACAGGTTCACAGCATACTCTGGGCTCTAGCTTTGCTAATGAGAGGGTAAATCCTCCATCGTGGCCATGCTCCCAGCAGTTCTCTCCTACTTAGTTCAGATGCTCTCTTGGTCTCCACTGTCTCTAGAAGACGACTTCCATCATACCTGGCTCCAAACTAATGAGGGGTTTATAGATGAAAACGATCTGTAGCTATCCAAAATGTTGTGTAAAATGTTCCTAGCCCTCAGCTCTGCTTCGCATTTCCAATCTCCTACTGTAGCTCAGCTTCTTTCTGCAGGGCCTGAAGCGCGCCTCTCCTTCAGGTGACATCTGGCTAGCCAACACTCACCTAAGTGCACAGGACTAGAATAAAGACAAGACTCTCTTAATTAGCAACCTTTTCATCATGGGGTTTCAGAGAACCTTTCTGTACTCCACCTGGCTTTTCTGAGCCCTCTGCATGCCCAAAGGGCAAATTTGAGTCCTGTAGGAGGGCTGGGACTTTCCAGCCCTTGTGTTTCCCTTCCAGCTGTGCAGCGTGACAGCGTCAGGCAGGGATTCCCACAGCTGAGCATTTAAAAATGGAAACTGGAATGCATGTGTACCCACATATATATGTCATTAGCTGTCAGCTCTATTCTCAGGTAATTCAGCAGCGTTCAGTGGGGGTTTTTTGTGTTAAATTCTAGCAGAATTCATTAATGTTCACACAATAGACCAGCCAAGACCAGGCTGGCACAGTGCTAGGCTCTACTGAAACTCGTAGGGAGAGAGAGAAAGCAAACTGGGAAGACAAGCAATGGGTGAGAGAAAACAGTATCAGGTCCATCTTGCAGCACTGAACACAGGCAGAGAATTTTAGGTCACATATGGAGGTTTATGGCCCAGCTGTAAAGAGAAATCAACATCTACATCTCTTCCACCGCCGTGACTTCAACAGAGAATGAGATATAAAGGCTTTTCATATCATTTGAGCATTTTTCTGTTTCTCTCATTTGAAGAGTTAATTCCTTGTGTCTTGCTACTGTAGCACAGGAACGTTGAACAGGCCATTTTTTCTTCTATGGGAAATCAATTACAATATTGAAATATCTCCAACAAAAATCCCAAAGAAACCAGGAACTAGAGGTTATTTACCTTAGATTCTTTCTTCTTTGCTTTCTGGGGCAAAGAAGGTCTCTGCAGAAATACAATTTGCTTTGTAGATAAATTTCCCTCCCTGAAAAGAAACAAATGCACACTCCTGAGAATGAATTAAATTCACATCCAGCATCATTCAAAGCGAAAATCCATCTCAGTCATTTATTTCTGCAGGTCAAAGAACAAAATGAAGAATGACCTGAACACTACCTCTCCCTGGTGTCTTTGAGCAGCCTGGTATTTTTTTGGGGGAAAAAAAATAATCAACTCTTCAGCCTGATAGACCCCATCAGCCTGTGATGGACTTTTGCTGAACATATTGGCATTAGTGTGCAAGCACACAACAAACTGAATAAAAAGCAAGAAACTGAAGTGCCCTAGTGCCTGTGTGCAGCAGTGTCTCAGGGGCACCAGAGAGCTCACTCCTCCTGCAGCACCCGTCCTGGATGGGGCTGGGTGCTCCCTGCAGGGCTGCAGCACGAATGCCACCAGTGGTTAGACTGGGTGGGGGTCTTTCTGCACCATCAACCTGAGCCGTGTTACTGAAGGTATAAATGGGATACAGAAAGCTGTAAGAGAAATAAAACTGTATTTACCTTTAAGAGACAGGACTTAGAAATCATAATTATGATTTTATATTCAGTCCTATATTTAAGCATACATGAAAAACTTAAAAAAACATTTTTTCCCCCAGCACAGATGGCCTTTACTTTTTAGACTTTCATGTGTAGGAGTAGTCTACATCTAGATTTCATAAAGAACCAAGTGTATTTTTACTCTTTTAAGATAAAAAATCATGACTGATTATATTGGGGTGCATATAAATACATTCCTGACCAGTGAAAATCCAGAATGCGCCATCTTCATGACTAACAAGTGGGAGGATTATTTTTCACCACAGTTAGAGGAGTATTTTAAGTGCCTTTTATTTACATTTAGTAAGTCAGAATTTTAGTAATTTAGCAAAGTAGGATGCAGAATGATTATCTCTGAGAACAAAGCTACTGGAGTAAAGTAGATGCACCAGTGTCACGTGGTTCTGCTCAGCTACACCGTGTATACCAGCAGCACTGGACAGATTAAGAATCAAATTACTTCTCTTCAGATGGGCAGCATCTCACTCCAAATGTTATCACAAGGTTTGTCTTTGCTCTAAGAGGAGTTTCTGGGAGATTCAGAGCAGAGAGTTTACAGATAGGTGAAGACAATGCCCAGAAAATAAGCGTGGAAGCCACACTGCCAAGTTGCAGTGTTTGCCTGCCAGACATGTGCTTCCTGCCCTGGTGGCTTGTGATGCTCTGAAAACCCAGAGAACAGCTGCAGCAGGGCCTGCAGGGGCAGCTACCAGCACGCACTGCAAGGAATCCAGGCTAACTGCACACAGAGATGCTTGGTGGGACATCAGTGCTGATACAGTGCCTTCCCTGGGCAAAAGGCAGTGCTCGTCCCCTCCCTACCTGTTTGTCTTCACAATGGGAGTCGGGAGCACGCACGTCAGCTGCCAGCCGTACACAGCCAGGGAATTCAGCAGCGGAACGTAATCTGTCTGCACTTCAGCCCCCTAGGAAAGAGAGATCAACAGTTAGCATCGCCACTCTGACCGAGATGGTCAGCCCAATGCCAACACAAAAGGGAAAGAAAGAAAAATCCAGAAAAAATCCCACCAAGAAAACAATCTGAGTGTGGGTTTTCTGGGAGGGAGAAAGGGTTTGTACTCAAGTGGGTGATTTTGCACGTTCAGCTAGGCAGGAAGGAAAGCATTCAAAACATGAGACACGGGACCGGTCGCCTGTACACCCCAAACCGTTAAGCGAGTGTGTTTAAAATGGTAAACATCTGTGATCTTGTTTTTACACTGCCTGAGTCACTCATCTAGCTTTAGATGGTTCCAAATCTGAACAGGACAAATTCATTGTATTTTATCAATTATCTCTTCTCAAGTAGTTAAAAAACAACAGCATCGCTTGTCTACACTAGAGTAAATCTTGTAGACCCAAACCAGTTGGGTCACTCTACTGATGTGCATCAAGAGCAAAATAGCCAACAATAACAACAACAACAACAACAACAAAATCTAAGTACAGGTCTGTTCCTTTGCTCACTCACAAATACGCATCACTTCCTTGTTTCTTTCAAGCAGGAAATCTGTGGGCGAGACCAGCAGTGTTGCTTTTCAGTGCAGCAGTCTGGCTCCAGCACAGACCTACCCCGCAAAGCCTCGCTAATTCTCTTTCTCCTAAATGGCAGAGCCTGTAATTGCCACAGAAAGAACCACTGGTGGTTTCTACAAAGACTGCTCCAGCAAGGTGTCTAATTGCCAAGGCTTCCAGTAATTTAACAGAGAAATGCAAGAGCATATTTACTAGTTTTTCATTTTAATAAACACAAAGCAGTCAAATGGTAACTACTGGTCTCTAAGAATATAGCTATATTCCTTTGGAATAACAACTGTATTTGCCAAAAAAAATACAAACTCAGGCACTGACACTGGCTTCCTAGGCACGCAAGGAGCTTTAACTGCCCATTCCCAATGCCAGGGTAAAGCACAATGGTTTGGCAGCTCCAGAAAATCCATTTGTTCCATAGCATTAAAACAGCCATTTGATCAGAACTAACCCAAATCCTGCTGTAGGTATGTCAAGGTATTTTAGTCAATTCCAGTCTCAGCTATTCCTTTCTTCTAACACATGTAATTTAGGTCACTTGGGATCTTTGTGACTGCCTGACTGCACCTATTAAAAACCTGATCATGACTACAAATGCAAATAGCTGAGGAAGCTGTATCACTCCTGCCTAAAAAGGACAACGAAAACTCCACCCCAGAAAGTGCATTTAAGGGAATGAAACTTCTGATTTCTGTAGAGGAACTTGCAGGGACTCACAGAGGTACAGCTGCTTCACAACATCACCACATACAGACCAGAACTGCTGATTCCAGGAGACAAAAGAGATGCCCCGTAAGAGGGGAGCAATACCAAGTGGCCTCTGAAGCGTTCGTACAGCTCTGACCATGGCAGATTTAGTCTCCTCGAACTCCCATTTGCCTCTCTGCCTTTCCAGCTCTTTACACCTTCTGTAAGGGGAAGCTGACAGGAAAGGGCACTGTTATGATTTCAGCAGAGGAGATTAAAGATACCAGGGTTGTACCCTTAGAAACTGCAGCCCAAAACCTGGACAAAAAAGATTTTTTTAGGTAAATCAGATGGGTATTTCTAACCTCTTTCTAGTTTTTAAAATAAAGTGTCCAAGGATAATGCACAATACCACATCTAGTTGTCTTGGGAAAACAGATTAATAACACGCTGAGATTTATGAGACTGGTCAACATCACCTTCCAAAAATAAAGATGAAAATATGTAATGTGAGCATTGAGAATAAGGTCAGAGCATCTTCAACAGTAAGCCCACCTGGAACCTGGAAGGACGTGTGAAAGGATCTGACCAAAACACTCCCTCCATCAAACAGAGCTTGTAGAGGAAAGAAAACAAGAGTTGAGCTCACTCATTTAGCAGGTGGAAGACGAGCAGGTCAGTAAAGACTGGCACAGCAGACCCTGTCTGTGCCCCGAGCAACATCTTACGTTGCCAAGAGGATTCCTATTCTGAATGCATTGCCTAAGGTTGGTGATTAGCAAGGAGAAACTTCTCCTTGCATCAGGATGCACAACAAACATCAGAAATCCAAGGGAGATTAGAGCAATGAGGAAGGACATCGATACCTCGCAGAGCCCATTCGGCTGCTGCAGGAGCCAAATTGTTTCAGGGATGTGCCGTCACTCCTGCCACAGCCCGCTGTCCCTGCAGGCTCTGAGTGGTGAGAGAGGGCTGGCTTTGGATCTGTCTGACTTGTCAGGATGAAGCATCATCTACAGCAGATGATGCTGTATTTCACCACCCCGATGGTGCAGAAAGGGAAAGAGTAGGTTAGCACATCCAGAAGTGCAAAGTTATCAGAAAATAAATGTAAGATTAAAGTCAATTAGGCAGAAAGAGTTGTGGGTTGGTTGTTTTTTTTTAATGTGGAAATATAAAAATCTCTGCTGAAAAAGTGCCACACGCCTGTTACAAAAAGGTGACCTCTTATTTTTCATATGTGCTGGTACCTGACACCAGGTACACGACACAGCATGTTTTGGAGGAAGGAAGCACATACATTATGCAGAGCTCCACACCTCCCTTAACAAGCCTTCTCTGAGGCTGCATGATGCTTCAATGGGGTCAGACATCGCACCTCTTCCCCAGGTCCCTGGGGGAATAAACTACTCCTAATAATTGCCTGCACCTGAAGATGACAGACAAGAGGAAGGACTCATTCCTGAATAAACAGGTGTAATTCATATGGGCTTCACACCCCTTACTTGCAAATACAAATCCTTGAAGCTTGCTTTAAGACCACCAGAAATGACTTCTCCCTCCCCCTCCTGAATCATCGGTTGTAATCCTATCCCAGGGCTGGAATTTGTGTGCCAGCAGGAGTCATAGCTATACAGTCCTTTAATTGGTGTCATATTAAATGCCTTCCAAAGCAAAAGCGCTTCTAAACAAACAATACACTGGGGGATGAGCACAGAGGAAAGAGTCATCTTGTATTCGTTTCATATTTAATACAATAATTACTTTACCTACTATTATTTGAGACAATGACAATAAAATTTCAAACACAGAGTTTCATAAGATGAAATTACCATGCTCTTTCTAGCTAGCAAATATTGGATTTGAACAGGAGCAGAAGTAGAAAGTACATGCCAGAGCTCGACTGAAAAAGAAGTGTTCAAATAATGCGTCTCAAACTGGGAGACATTTCTTTCAGTGAAAGGGTGGAAAATTTTAATTAACTTGCTTCCCACTCTCCTGTGGATGATAAGTAATCTCTGATCACACCTTGAGTGTCAAGAAGCCAGAGCATATTGAGCTAGGTTTTTCCCTTGACTTGCCTCACATGAAAAGAATTCATTTTATTTATAGTTGTACTGTTTGTTTTCAGCATTTTCTCCTTTCACAGTTCCTTCTGCTCATTAGGAAAAAAAATTATTAGAAAATAATATCTAGGGCAAGCCATATAAACAACTGCATTAACAATTTTTCTTCTCTTCCCCCCTCCCCCCCCCCACTGTGGCAATTCTAACCACAGCGAGGTAATAAACAAGGCAACTACTAAGCTCTTGTGAGACACAAAGAAGTTCCTGAAAAATCATCCTGTCCTGGGTTAAGTGAATGTGATTTAGTTACAAGGCAGCTGCAGATTGTCACTGTTTAATATTTTCTTCCAACTTGGATTAAAGAGTGGAAGATCGAAAATCCCATTAAATAAGTCTTAATAAAACCTTTATCAGCAGACCCTAACAGGCTGCCTACGAAGAGCTACAGACCTGTGGCAAAGAGGATGGGAAGTAAATAACGAGTCGCTTTGGAAGTGCAACCTACTGTTTTGGGAGGGGGGGTGGAAATGGGCAGTGGTTTCAAACCCAGCTCCTTAGAAAAACAGTGAGAGGAGAGTCCATGAGGGTGGCCACCTGCCCCCCCCCTCCCCAGCCAGGGCTGGTTATCAGTCCCCCCACTGCCAAAGCCAGGGATTTATCCTAGGGTGCTGAAGGGAGGGAGTGGTGAAGGCAGGATTTGCACCTTAGAGAAAAAGAGGGAAAATAAAATGAGATACACTGAATATATGGGCTGCCTGAGAACTGACCCAGTAAAAGCATGCTGCCAGTGTTTTATGTTTGCAGTAACACAGCCCACAGGGAGACTAAATCCAAGGTCTAAATGTGTGCATTATTTGCCTTTTCTCCTGTTCAGACTTCTTCCGTAAGGTAATTTCTCCTAATAAATATAACATTATTGTTCCATTCCAAACACTTACTGGAAGCAAAAAAGAAGCTTCACAAGTGTTTCAGCAATACAAGTTGCACTGTGCTCCTCTAGTTTTGAGCTGCTCCTACACTTCCCTGTGTAACCCACCACAGCACCTTACTAGCAGGCACCAGCTACATACCCATCCACGAGCTGCGTAGCAGAGGGCTGTGGGACAGGTCCTGCATCCACAGAAACAACCAGTGGCTTTTGGCAGCAGATGGGTCACTGACCAACACACACCAGCTGCCAAACTGGGACCTCAGTATAAACTTAATAGAAAAAAACAAATCTGCTAGTAAATAAACCCACAGACAAGCTCTTTGTTCACAATTCTGGGCATATGTAATTTAGACTGTTTTATGACTACTTAATGTATGTGAATTCATGCACTGTGAAATATCTTTGAGGATATAATACAGCTGTTACACTATACAGGGTAGCAGTGCCCTGTAAAAACAGTTTCTCTGTGATTCAGATGTACCCAGACACAATTTCCACACGCAGGGAGGCTGCCACGTAGCATTCACATCTGTCCCTATGTCTGGGGTAAAATAAAAGAACCACCCAAAACCCCTCCTGTGCCCACAAAGCCCACTTCTCACAGGGACTTCTGCAGATGCAAATCCTACTTTCAGTATATGTATGAACTAAAAGAACATCTGAGTGCTCCTGATACTGCCTGCACCTGTAACACAGAAGAACAATTGCAGAGCAGCACAATTTTGCATTGAGAGCACAGGACAGGCAGGAAAAGCTCCATGAGGTGAATGTGTTGACATGGAGGGTTCTGCACAGAGGAAACACGGAAGCATCTTATGAAATGCCCTGAACTTACTATTGCACAGGCAACGTACATGTGATAGGACCCCTCCACCTAACTAGCCATGGAGAACAAGAAGTAAGTGTGATCTAGCAAGCCATCAGTACATTTTAAAGTTTCACAATTCCTGTGCACTGTACCTTATGGTCATCACTGACTTTACTGTTTGTCCACCAACTGGTTTTGGGAAAAAAACCCAACACAGAAGAAACACTCCCTGAGAACTTGCCTGCCCGAGTGCTTTACCACACACAGCTTAATCACCTCCTTCCAGCTTCCCCAGAATAATTTCCTGTGGTTGTAATTTATTCTCAGGCAAAATTCGGCTTTTTGCAAAACGGCTCTGTGCACCTCCCCACCATTATCACAGAATCACAAGGTTGGAAAAGACCCTTGAGATCACTGAGTCCAACTGTTCTTGTTACAGAACTAATAATCTATTTCCATGCAAGAAATGCAGCCAAACACAGACCCTCAACTGCCACCGGTTCAGGCAGCAGGAGAGCCAACGATGGCACTGTCCTTGCCTTACGTGCGTGCTGCACTGGCGATTTATGGCTGCTTCCCATGCCTCTCAAAATGCTGAGGCTGCTCCCAGCCCTACCTGGCAGCAGCACTGAGTCAAAGAGGTGCATCAGCCAGGACACCACTGCCTGGCTAAAGGCGAAGTGCTGGGGAAAAGGAACAGGACTTGTGCCCTGTGTGGTTTTTCAGGCAGTACCAGAGAGAAGTGAAATACTTTTTCTCAGCTTGCTCTTAAGTAGAAATTTCAGATCTGGTGTGCTCACCTTTTCCTGAAAGATTTTACGAGTAACCAGAGAACTGGTTCTTATCTCTGATCTTGTCACAAACTTAAGCAAACAGTGACAGACAGGAAGTGTTTTGTTTTTTTTTAATTCAGACTGTTTGAAATCCTGGGCTTTTCTCCTGGTGTAGTTCAAGCATCCTTCACTCATGTGGAAGAAGTGTTTGCTCTGCTAGACTTCCAACACTGCCGGTGCCACAGAAAGTATCGGGGAAGTTGCAGGTTCTTAACACTGGATTTTATTACTAAATTTATCAACAAAACCAAAGAAGATTAGCCTGCACATTTTAATCCTCTATACAGCACATATCTACTGAGTTCAGTGGACAAATATATATAATATATATGCTGCATTCGTATCTTACATAAAGAAAAAAAAAAATCTGTTGAAGAGGCTTCTAAAGGTTGTTAATTGGGGGGGAGGGGGTAGAAGAGGGGGAGGGTGTTGTCAGATTTTCTTAAAAAGCAAGAAGGGGCAAAACACTGAAATATTATGCCCAGACAACATCTATGTCCTTTGGGTGGTAAAGAGGGTCACTCAGAGAACTGCATTTCATGCCCGACACCATCAGCTCCTTTTGCTGACCTGGTCACGCCTTTCTCCCATGGTTAGAGACAGCAGAACACAGCTTAACTGACATATGACCTAAATCAGATTTACAGACAAATCAAATCCTCCTTTCCAGGGAATTTGTTTTGAGGCTTACATTAAGACAACTTGCTCAGCAGAGATCATTTTTTTAAATCTTCTGATATGACGTACTTTAAAAGGTTTACCATGTCTGCAACAGACACTGACCCCATTCAATTCTGCCAGGGAAATGGCAACACCATGATGTATTTGAGATTTTTTATCTCTGTACACCAAAGATAGGGCATAGCAGAATATAAAAAAGTAATGAATCACCAGCTTAAGATTTTCAATGAGAAAATACCTGTAAATTAAGGGCAATAATTTCCAAAATGAACAAGGGCTCAGAAGCAGAACAATGCAGAAATCTAAAATAAATGTTACAGTACTCAATTTTAAAGACAGTATTAGCTCTTTTGTCTTGGGTAATGGGGAAGAGAAGGTGACAGATTAGAGTTGGGGAGAGGGAAATCATGCAGGCTCTGATTAATCAGAACTGTCTACCCACATTTGCCTACACAAGCAGAATTAAAACCATCAAACAAGTTTTAGTGATAGATCTCAGGTGGAAATAATATACCCTGACATTTTCAGAGTTGAAGTGGTAAGGATGAGAGCAGCATTTTGTCATTAGAAGTCCTGTGGTCATTTGAAGAGAATACCCCAGCTCTTTGAGAAGAAAGAGTTAAATTACTCAGAGCTATTACATCTTGTCTGCTGCTTGGCGGGACCACATACTGTGACAGCTTCGAGCTTCACATCCTCTACAAACTGACATTTTACACACACCCCGAGTGCATCACACTGTTCAGCTTGTTTTGTCTATTAGCCTTAGCAATTAAAAAGGCAGCACCTTCTCTGCTAAGAAGCGTGCCAACCCCTCTCTATTGCCTTTATGGTTAAACAGCAGAACTTCACCTTTCCATTTAGAAACATTCTCTTTATATTACTAAGGGCATAGGTACATGCTACATGGCCTCCTTTTTCAAACAGCTTTCTTTTGTTGTGGCTGGGATTCTTTTGCTGCTTCTTCATAACTGGGATACAGCACAATAAATTTACTTTCAGTTCAGACTGCATCTGTACAAGGCTGTAGCTCAAGTCCAAAGCTCACCCAGATAATCAAATCTGATACAAATTTAAGATAAGGATCCACTATACACGTTTGTGTCATGCTGCCCATCAGTGCTTCTTCCATTGCCTTGGTACAATCAAAAACAAATAGAAAATGTTAATCTAGATCAGAGTTGGACCTATATGAAAAAAATAAGGTTTATATTAATGAGTCATTTCGTTATTCCATCATTATCTCTGTGATAAACATACTTTGAAGTACTTGTAACAGAAATAAAGCCTTTATGGCTGTCAGACATCTGTCACTACTGAACTCCCCTGCTCTCCCTCTACATCTCCCGTTTTACAGTCCCTTCCTCTGCCACTGCATTATTCCATGTTTATGGGAAACAGAGGTGGATTCCAGCAGGGTTTAGCAAAGAGGCAAGCCGGTCTTTTGGGTACAACACAAGTGCAAATAGATCCCTTAGCTTCTCATGTTTCGTTCCTTTGATGACTTTACCTACCTCTGCTTATTCTGTCTCAGAAAGCATAAGGTGTGATGTCCAGAGAAGCTGTGGCTGCCCCCTCCCTAGCAATGTTCAAAGCCAGGTTGGATGGGGCTTTGGGCAACCTGGTCTAGTGGAGGGTGTCCCTGCCCATGGCAAGGGGGTTGGAATTAGATTGTCTTTGAAATCCCTTCCAACACAAACCACACTATGATTCTATGAAATACCCAGGCAGTTATTTAAATGTCAGGAGGAGAAAACAAAGGTAGCCAGCTCTGCTCTTCCTCTAAATGGGTAAGATCTTTGCAAGAGTTCCCTTTGACTTCCTTCCTTCAGCAGGCTTTTTCTTCTCCATATTCTTCCACTTCCAGGTTGGTGGGTAACATGTTCATAACATCCCAAAAGGAGGGGCAGTTGATCTCAGAAGAGAAAAATTGCCAAGGAACACTCAGCATCCAAATTTTAACTTACAGCAGAGAATAATCTGATCATACCAACAAGCTGTGTATATGCTCAGCTAGTTCCTGAAACTGCACGTGCCAAATCTTGTAGCTTGAACAAGAGCCTCCATGTTAGCCCTCACACAGACACGGTATGCAGCAGGACAGCATCTCCTGACACACCAGATGGCATTGGGAGATTGATTCCTTAATCTGTTGACCAGCTGTGTCTCCAGCATGGAACTGCTACAATTGAAGGCCAGTGATACCCCACCTACCAGGGCTCTAATGCTTCAAGGGGCCCTACTAGAAGATAGTCTTCTGCTGAGTCTTAGTGTTTTGGTCACCACTTTGCCACCACAGGATCCCTGTTAACAGGCACTGTCCTTGTCATGTAGATTGAGACAAACTTTTTTGTGTCCACACAGCAAACTGAGAGGGCACATTATGCATAACTTTGTTGCCATATCCTACTGAGGCAGAGAACCTTTCACTTTGTCTAAGAGCCAAACTGATTCAGACCAAGAATCCATTTAACTCAGAAAGCTGACTCCAACATGGCTGAAAGTGACAGCTAAGGATGAGTGATATCTATCAGGGCAAGCATGTAGGATACCTGCCCCAAATATTTTGTGTACTACCTCTTGTCACGCCTGGTTTGATTTCTACTGAAAGGAACACAGGTTTGTGCAATATGAGACCAGATGTGAGATGAGGCATATTAAGTGGGGAGGATCAGGTGGCTTGCTTCAAAAACACATTTCTGATCTGAATTCAAATGCTTATATAAACAAGAGATAGGCAAGGTAAAGGAAAAAACACATTACTTCCACCTGAACCCACCGCATTCTCCAGAAAGGAGTTCCACAATGTGCTGCCTGCTGCTGAAAGAATTACCTGAATTACCTCCTTACTGCTGCTCTCTGAATATTTACAATGCTAACAGAACCTTCTGAAATAAGGTGCTGTCAAACCACGGCTTATACATGTAGTATGTGCCTGCTGCTCTGCCCTCTATTCCCTTCTTCACAGTTTTCACATACGGTTAATGCTTCTTAACATTTGCCTTCTTGATCAGCACTGACCTAACGCACTGCTAGAGCCATCTGTCATTATCCCAAACCCTTGCTCCCGAGTGCCAGCACCACAATTTGACCCTAAAAATGAACAGGAACTTACTGTTAAGTCTGTAATAACTGGAATAACATTAAATGTAAGGAAGGAACTGTTTTTTCAGATGCACGTAAGCACAAGAAAAGGTGTCATTAAGTTTCTAGACATTCTTATATAGCAACTTCTTGCTACACTAAGAAACTCATCATCAGCTAATAACCAAACCCTTAAGCCTAGCCTCCTGAAGGTTTACACATGTAGTCTAGCATCTGTCCCATTTTCCCTTAATCCATCCTGTTGGCATGTGTGTGCTTTGCTTGTTTTAGGGTTTTACACCATTTACAATAGATTTCAAGTTACAAGATCAGGTATTGCCTTTATAGATACCTAACATCTATTTCTGGCAGACAAGTAATCAAATAAAACCAAAACCCCAAACTTCTAAGAGGTATGCAAAGGTATCTTCTTTCCCCCCATGATCTTCTGCTTCAAGTCACAAAGAATTTTAAGCCCAGCTTTCCAAATACCTATCTGTGGTGTATCACATTTGCTGTGGATGATCAGTACTGACTGATCTACCTAAATGGTGTTTCTACTGACCTAAGTGTGCACTTGGATCAGTAAAAAGCCTATCTATGAGACATGTATATCCAGAATCTATGGTTCTTTCAGTGTAAGAAGGAGCTCAGAGACAAGCAAATGCAGCTGTCTGTGAATTCCTACTGCACTTAAGCCTACCTAAAGGGCTGCCTTCTTTAGAACTGCGATGCTGCAGTGACTTGAGTGATCATGTTGCCCTGACAACCAATGGAGATACTCTTTTACTCTAGCAGACAGCTGTATTTTTGGGACAGATAGCCCCAAGTTTCATTGCTCACCATCACTCCCATTTCCTACCCCCACAATAAAGAATAGAGATCAAAAGTGCATCGTACAAAGCTCAAGGGTGGTTAACTGGCATTATTGTGACATTGCATCCCTTCACCTCCCTTGCCTGCCTGGTACTGTACCAGACCCATACGTGAGAGTCGGCCTCACAGACTTAGGAGTGTTTTGATTTACAACATAAAAATCAAGAAAAAAACACACACTTACCTTCAGGACAGTCCACTGCTCTACAACAATTGCATCATAACCCTGCACAGTTTTACTGTCTTCCACAGCAACATCTTCAAAGAGAAAGACTCCATCCATTGTCCCATGTAAAGAATCTGTGAAAACACAGGGTTATCTGTATGTTTTATAGAAGACATCCCATATGTAGTGAGGCATTTGAATTTATTAACAAATTCTTCTAAGGATGTTTTTTTATTAAAGTGTGTAGACCTTCCCCTGATACTCCAGCTCTGTTAAATGAATGAGACTGGTATCTCCAGCACTTGTTAAGAGCAATCCTACTCTCTAATAGCAAACCTCACTGTCCACTCTGTTATTACACAGTTTGTCTTTCAAAAACACAGCTCTCCTATCTTGAGCAGGCAAAATTAATTCAGTCCTCAGTTCAGCAGTACTGCTCACCTACTTGAAATGATACACACCCTTTATTAATTATTATTATAAGGCCATATATTATGTCAGCTTCTCAAGGGCTCTTGAAGGTACACTGATATTAATGACTATACCCATTCATTCACACAAGTCAGAACCCTACATATGGATCAGCTGTTGCAATTACAGTGATCTACATGGACTAAGATGATCTGGCGTATCTAAATGGTGTGAAAGAAAAGATACATTCATAACTATTTAATCAATTTATGAAGGCATTTTGACCATCTGGTTTAGTGGCTCTCTATTCTCATTTGCATTCCCAGCACGGTTTTTCAGACAACACATACTATTATAGTTACTTGAGCAGCACTTTCTCCTTCAATTTAGCTGTATACTCCATAATCAGCAATCACTCCCATATGCAAGAGCTCAGGTTTTGTCAGCTCCACGACAGAATAGAATCAGAATAACCTGGGGGGGAGGGAAGGGGGAAGACGACGACGACACATGGATGACAACCAAACCAACAAAAACTCCTTACCTTTCCTTACTAAAAGAAGCTGTATGATGAAGCATTAGAATTATATATAGAAAATATGTAAACAAGCAGTACTATTCTCTTTATAAACACAGAAAACTCCTCCCACATTGTCACAAAGCATGACTTTCAAGGTCTCTAGTTTAAATAATGCATTTATCCTGTATGACTGATTATAACGACCTTGTTTATGCCCTCTCTTAAGTGTTGTGTTTTGCATGGTAGCTTTTTTACAACTTCAATAAAACTTTGTCCCTTGCACTGGTATAAGATGTGCTTTTGAAATGTAACCACACATGCCAAAACAACAGATTCCTAAACACGCAGGGAGTGTCTTCTGGGTAAGACTGCTTAGCTGTTTCATCAGGTCCTCCTGCTTTCCTTGGTGATGTTATGAGGTCAAGAAATGCCAGTGGGAAGACATCACTGCCTCCGAGGGAAAACATGTACTAAACTCAAAACCAATTTTCAGAAAGAAGGTGAATAGGATTAAAGAGGCTTCCTAATTTTTGCAGGGACAATCTCATTCAATACCTTCAGATGTCATTACATGATCTATATTAAATCTATTATCTGGAAACAAGAAATTTAACAGACTAGAATCCTACAGTTGGAGGCTCTAGCAAGACTTCTTGTTGCAGGTGTCAAGCATTTGCACATCCCTTTGCTCTACTTTGCATAGTACTCTCTAGCTGCAGTTTCCGAGTCCTTATGCTCTAAGTGAGCAGATGCAAATAGTCATTTAAATAACAAGAGGGGATTGTTTTGTTTGTTTCTTTGTCATGAAGAAAGTTAGTTGTAAACCACTTGTTAGGGACTCTCCTTGGGATTCTGCTGGGAGACTTGAAGCAAAACCAAATACACAGTGTACTTTCACGCTGCCTCCCCAGGCAGGCTGCCTCTAACTCCACTTAGACTAAAGAGGGATGAAGACTTCTCACCACTACAGCGAGCCAGTACTACACACTGCTCCAAGGAGGACAAACTGGACTACAAAGCCACAACTCCTTCAATCTACATGAATTTTTCATTCAAATGAGGAGAGCTGACATTTTTGTTGTGAAATAACAGGCCAGATCACTAAGTAGCTGGGTTGCAGGTTAGAAAACGTAGGGAGAACAAGCTTGCCACACAGAAATGGGTACCAGAGTTCACTACCTTATTTCCTTCAGAAATGGCACTTTGTTAAACCCTACATTTCAAAGTGCAAACCAACTCAACTTCTGTGCAACGTATCACATTCCATCACCCCACACCCATGCCCAAATCTATTTCAGGGGGAATAATGTACAAATAACCCTTTAATTTTCCAAAGCTGGCATAACAGGACAGCACCTGAGGCTGAAATCAGAAACCCACAAACCCCCACTGTACAGCCAGGCCTTGCCAGGAAGCTTTACACAGCGCTGGTGTACTGTGCTCCTATATCATGAGTTCTCTTAATGAAATTCAGTGCCTTGCTGTTGGCACAACTGCAGCTTGAGCTCGCCCCATGCATTTGCCAGCTAATTAATAAGCGATCAAAACACAATCAGCATGCGTGTGTTTACACTCAGCCATAAATCATCCTTTATGTTTCACTCTGCTGCGCATTCCGCTCACGCGGTTCACAGCTTCCACATATGTGAGCATTATGGCACATATGTAATGTTTTAGAAACTAATAGCTGAGCTCATGAGACCCTACAGGCAGCAGATAAACTTGACTGCACTTCCTCGCTGGATGTACACTGATTACTGTCGAATGCTTCATCCAGTCACAGAATCACAGAATCACAGAATCGTAGGGGTTGGAAGGGACCTCGAGAGATCATCGGGTCCAACCCCCCTGCCAAAGCAGCTCCCTAGCTCATACTGCACAGATAGGCGTCCAGATGAGACCTGAATATCTCCAGAGAAGGAGACTCCACCACCTCCCTGGGCAGCCTGTCCCAGGGCTCTGTCACCCTCACTGTGAAAAAGTTCTTCCACATGTTGGTGCGGAACTTCCTGTGCTCCAGTTTACAGCCATTGCCCCTAGTCCTGTCCCCACAGACCACTGAAAAGGGGCTGGCCAATTCCCCCTGCATCTCATGTCTAAGATATTTATAAACACTAGTTAGGTCCCCCTTAGTCTTCTTTTCTCCAGACTGAACAGTCCCAGCTCACTCAGCCTGTCCTCATACGGGAGATGTTCCAGGCCCCTAATCATCTTCATAGCCCTTCTCTGGACTCTCTCCAGGAGGTCCCTGTCTTTTTTATACCAGGCAGCCCAGAACTGGACACAGTACTCCAGGTGGGGCCTGTCAATCCTAAGATCCATTAATTTTTTGGTCTGGAAAGAAATCTATAGAAAATGAGAAAACTGGGAGGGGAAAAACAATGAGGGAGAAGGAGCTGCTGCATCCTGGTGTCTGCTCAACAGAGTGATGCTTGTGAAAAACTCTGTAAGAGAAACTGATTGATGACATTGACTTTTCCCCTTTAACCATACACAGGTCTCCTCTCTACCTGTCATGCCACGATGTTTAAACTTCCATGTCATGAATACATCTGCTAACTCTTACACCCTGGCTGTACATCTTCCCTTTTACAGGTCATCTACTACTCTTCCAGAAGAAACTGGAGCACAAAAGAAAGGATATTTGGATTATTAATTCCTTTGCATGCGAAGCATTTGGAATGCTGAGAATAACTGGGGGAAAGGAGAAAGCAGCAGAAAGAGATCTACCAGCACCCTATTTTGGAGAAAAAGGAAGCTCTTACACAGAGGTGTGGAAGAGCAAGGAGGTGGACAGCCTGAGTCTATCTGCAATATGTTTATCACACAGATGCTCTTGAGTCTGCAGCACCTTAAGTCTACAGTCTTATGTTCTATGAGCTAGCCCTCATCATCCAACATTATTTATTTTTATTATTTAAGTTTAGTCATCCAAGGCTCTCTTTACAACTGATGGAGAGAAATAATCGTTATTTCATTCAGAGCTCAGTTTTATGGAATCATACAGTAATTCAGATGGATGGGGACATCAGGAACTCTCCAGTCCAATCTCCTGCACAAAGCAGGTTCAATACAGGTACAGACCAGATTGCTCAGAGTTGTATCTAGCTTCATCTTGAAAATTTCCAAGGATATAGATTGTACGACTTTCTGGGCAGCCTCTTTGAGAGCACAACTGCTTCTGTGATGAACAAGTTCTCTATATCCTAATAGGACCTCTCTTGGTTTGATTTATGCACTTTTTTTTCTCATCCTCCTACCATACACCTCAGTCAAGAGTTTGGATCCATCTTTCCCACTAAACTGGGTGGCGGTGTAGATCGCTTGAGGGTAGGCAGGCTCTGCAGAGGGACCTAGACAGCCTTAATCCATGGGCCAAAGCCAACTGTATGAGTTTCAACAAGGCCAAGTGCTGGGTCCTGCACTTCAGCCACCACAACCCCTGGCAGTGCTACAGGCTTGGGGAAGAGTGGCTGGAGAGCTGCTCAGCAGAGGGGGACCTGAGGGTGTTGACTGACACTCAGCTGAACATGAGCCAGCACTGTGCCTGGCCAGGAAGGCCAATGGCATCCTGGCCTGTACCAGGAACAGCGCGACCAGAAGGGCCAGGGAGGCAATCTTACCCCTGTACTCAGCCCTGGTGAGGCAGCACCTCGAGTACTAGGTGCAGTTTTGGGCACCACAGTATAGGAAGGACATTAAGGGGCTGGAGAGGGTGCAGAGAAGGGCAACCAGGCTGATTAGGGGTATGGAGAACAGGTCTTATGAGGAGAGGCTGAAGGAGCTGGGACTGTTCAGCGTGGAAAAGAGGACGCTGAGGCAAGACCTGATCACTCTCTACAGCTACCTGAAAGGAGGTTGTAGTGCAGCAGGTGTTGGCCTGGGGAGGTTCACATTGGACATTAGTTAAAACTGCTTTACTTAAAGAGTGGTGAAGCATTGGAACAGGCTGCCCAGGGAGGTGATGGAATCGCTGTGCCTGGAGCTGTTAAAAAAATGGGTAGATGTGGCACTCTGGGAGATGGTTTAGAGGTTACAGTGGTGTAGAGCTGATGGTTGGACCTGATGATCTTGAAGGACTTTTCTAAGCATGACGATTCTTGATAATGTTCTCAATAGGCACTGTTAGGTCCCTCAAACCTGTCCCTTCTCCAGGCTAAACAAACTCAGCTCCTTCAGTCTTTCCTCAGATGACAAGTGCTCCAGCCACTGGCTATCTTCTTGGCCCTCAGCTAAACGAGCTCCAGTTTGTCAACGTCTTCCTTGTGCCCTTTGGGGGTGGGCCAGAAGCGAACTCTAGATGCAATCTAACGAGCACCAAGTAGAGGAGGATAATCACTGCCATTTATCTACTGGCTCTATTCTTGTCATTGCAATCTGGTACACAGCTGCCTTCTTTAATACCAGGGCATACAGTTGGTTCAGCATGCCATCTACTAACATCTTCCAGGACCTTTTCCATAGCCCTGCTACCCCGACAGGCATTCCTCAGCCTGGATTAGTTAAAAGGTCTCTCCCTTCTCAGAAGCAGGACATTCGTCCTCATGGAATTTCAAAGATCCCCTTCTGGTGTGTTCTTCCTGCCTGCCCAGATCCTTCTGGACAGCAGCCCAGTTCTGAAGCACATCAACTGCACATCTGAGTATAGATCATCTGAAAATCTGACAAAAGCAAACCCTGTAGCCTCTTCCACATCACTGATAAAGTTGTTAAACACAAGGCCCAGGATAGATGTCCCTGCTACTCGATTTGTCACTCCAGGTAAAGCGTGACCTGTTAACCACACCCTCTGAGCCTAGCCATGCAACTAGTTTTTTACCTGTATGGTTGTCTTCTCATCTAGGCTGCATGGTCCTAACTCAGATAAAAAAAACATTGTGAGACACACTGTCAAACTTCCTTAATGAATTCACCCAAAATGTTATCTACTGCTTTCCCTTTAGTCACAAATCTTGTGACTTTATCTCAGAAGATAACCAGTTTTATCAAATCTCCTCCATGTGTCCAGAAATATGTTCCAAGAACACTCATTCAGTGATTTCCCTGTGAAATAAGTGAGGCTGACCCACCCTATAGGTCCCTGGATAGTCCTTGTGGCCTTTGTTACAAGATGTTTGTGTTGGAAACCTCCCCTGATCTCCATAACCTTTCAAAGATGACTAAAAGTGGCCTTGTTATGACATCAGCCAGCTCTCCCCAGCACGCTCAGATGTAGATCATTTGGTCTCAAGAACTCAAGCAATCACTGTCTTGATCTTCATTCATTGCTGCTAGTCATGCACCTCTGAACCTTGCCTCTAAGCTCAGAGGCCTGGAAGACTGTGTCAGTGACAACTAAGGCCAAGGATGCACTACCTCAGTCTTAGGCCTGCTGTCACTAAATCACCCATTCCAACCCCTCTGATCTCTTTTAGGTATCTGATGAAGGATGAGGTGAATCACAACACAAACCCTACTGACTGTATTGGCCTAGGCCTAGATTCCCACTGATAATAATGGCACTTTTGGGTGACAACTCACATGCAGCTACCTGCAGGGCAGATGCCTACATTTATTCAGCTGAATCTTATGTGACCTACCCACAAATATCAGCCACCTAACACTTTGGATGGTGAGCTGGTCTTTCCTTTTTCCAGTTTCTCATGCAAGGTTATTTCCTGATTCCTATGCAGTTGTGTTCTCCTTTGGTAATCTCTTGTTTAACAAGATTTAGCTGCTGGAACTTAGCCTACATTAAAAAGGTCTTTAATAATTTCAAACATTAGTTCATTTGAAATGGGGCAAGTAAGGAAAGCCAATAAAACCAACTCATTTTGACTGGGCTGTTTGTGGTATCATTTCCCAATCTCTACTCTTGAGCTGACATAACTTCACTCTTTCTTAAAGAAAAGGCTCTGAACATAAAGGTTACAATCACTGTCCTTCCTCTGAAAATGTTCTATTACCACTGCATTTTTTATTAAGGTATCCTACTGTGCACAAAAAGCTATTTTCACTGAGTTGTATAAATATTTGATGTAGCTCAGTTGACAAAAAGCTATTTTGATGTTTTTGATTCTGATTTACCAGAAGTATATGGGAAAAGATTTCTTACTTTACCTTGACAGCTCACCCAGTGGGCAACAGTTTTCCCCTTGTCTTTGAACTACAAATCCCCCTTATCTAGGAAACCAACCTTTAGGCTGCTGTTGCTCTCAATGAGGAAAACTAGCTATCTGTGGCTCTACGTGGCATGTAACCTGAATGTTGGCCTTTGCTTCCTATTTATATTCCTCCCTCCTCCTGAATCTTTTCACCTTCAGTACACACAGAGAAAAATAATTCAATACAGATGATCAAAATCCCAACCAATTCAGTGGAAAAGGTGACTATAATTGGCCAGATGCATCACTGATTCTTCTCAGTCAGAGGCAGTACCAATGTAACAGAGAAAACTGAGCTGACCCTCTAAAAACCTTTCCTCTTCCAAGCAACTCACATTTTGTTTCATTTGCTTTGTCTTTATGTACTGCCAATGCTTTCTGGTTGGCTGGCTGGCTTTTTCTGAGTTTGAAAGGCAGGAAATTCAGACAGAATGATAAAACAAATTGAAGAATGCCAAGCATTTCAAGACCTGCAGTTCAAAACAACTAAGGATGAGCAAGCTTGTGATTGCTCTGTTAAGGCACCAAAATATAACCTTATCTTTGACTCTTCCTCCTTTCTCACTCTCACCTTCTCACACTACTGACTTGAATCTTGCTGTTACAGGAAATAAAGAGATGCTACCTGTTACATCCTTTCCACTTGCAGTGGCATTAATCTCTACCTTGCTGCTACAATCTTCACTTCTCACTAGAAGAGGGCAAGGGTGATGTCTCACAATCACTTTAGATGAGTAGGCAGTGTTAGTTTACACCTGAGACTACAGGCAGAATTCTCAATGACATGAGTTGGATGAAAAACACCAGCAAGTTACTGAACTCCAAATTTAAGTAACTTATTTTTCAACTTGAGAACATTCAAGGACCAAGCAAGCTGCTGATTCTAACTTACTAGCACAATCTGAACACCTTTAATATACAGTTGAACTCTACATCATTTATGTAGAGTAACTTGCAATTGTGTTATATTTCTGTTTATAATTATCTGGTCAATAAGGAAAAAAGAAGCAATTGTTATCAGTGAACTTTAAAACTTTTCTAAAAACTAATTATTAAACTGTTGGCAGAAGGAAGAAACAGATTTGTGACTACTGACAATCTGGAAATCTTCACTTCATTGGGCATTCCAAGGACAAGGAGGGAAAAGAAGATAACAACTCTGCTTTTAAGTCTAATAAGCAAAATAATGAATTTGCACTTTAAGCCAAAGAGAAAACCAGCCCCCAGAACAAAGAAATGCAATACAACCAATTAAAGGAAGTATGTTAACATTACCTAAATATGGATGAAGGATAATCAGTGAATAAAGAAACCAGCTACAAAGAGATGAACATGCTGCCATAAAAGAGTAGAAAAAAGTAAGGAGCTGAGAAGCCATCAGCCCCCCACTTTCTTCCCTCCTCCCTGTCCTGGGTTGCTTCATACTTGTTGGCACAGGAGTGAAAAAACTGTTCCGTTTCTCTGCAGCACAGGAACATTTTAGGATTAAATCATAAACATTTAAGTGCAATTGACAGCACTTTACAGATGTACTTAGCAAATGTTCTTGTATTAGCATGGGCATGTTCACAGTGCTTTATTGTAACTGCTCTGATTAATACGCTCGTGGAAACCTTAACTCTGAGCTTTTTGACTTCTAAACCTGTTCTTCCTGTAGCTGTAAAATGCTAAAAGAATTAATTTTTCATCTTCAACCTCTAATCTAATTTAATCCCAAATCTGACCGCTTTAATGTAACTGGCTGTCCTGTCTGCCTAGGAACTTCACTGTCATCATTCAAGTCTCCTTTATCTATGTCCACAGGCAATTATCCAGCACTCCTCACTCCCTACCCAAGTTACATGAACTTCCCCCAGGCCTCTGTTATGTAAATGAACTCTAGAAGTTTAATAACAGAAAAATGCTGTGTTTAAAGCATTCTAGAGAACACTGATAAGCAGTTTTTATTAAAGAAAACACTAAGCCTGATAGAGCCAATTAGATTTGTCTCTACGAGTTGCAATTCATACACATAAAGTAAACGACCATTTGTTTCTAAGCAAGTTAACTAGCAATTACAAGGCCTTCCAGGAAGCTGTGTGAAAGCATTCCATCAGCTGAACTTTAGACCTTCCTTTTCTGCTGCTTGCTTGCAAAATGAAAAATTAGGATTGCCTGTTAATATCTTCATTGACTTTTACCACAACTGACTCACATCACGGGTTTTAATCATGGGTCCTGGATCTCTGACCAGCAGCAAAACGGGAAGAAAATGCTCTGGAAGGTGTTCCCCTGTAATTTTGAGGCACAAACCCACTAATCTTAGTAGCAGTGCCCAATCTATGGGTTACCACATTCCTTTTGAAGAATGCAAACCAAACCAAAATTAGATGACAGATTCAGCCATAAGCATTTTAACCATGAAGTATATTAGTCACACAAAATTTTCCAGTAAAATTAACTTCAACATTTTAATGTCTGAGTTCTTCCCTTGGTTTGTTTTCATGGTCCCTTGGTTAAGCCTCTCAGATCCCTACTATGCACCAAGGCCTGTCTTTGTACAGCAGGCTTATCTTCAGAGACATGACAGGGGCCACCAATGTACTACAGACTGGCTACAGTGCTAAACTAGATGTAGTGCTACATTTTTATAACATGCAAAAAACGGGTTTTTTAATCTTCTGTTTTTCAATTAAGACCAACATTTATCCATCACTCCTATGAACACACTAGTTATAATGAAACACGCAGAAGACAATTTTGTGAAACACTAGGCTGTCAAGGTGCAAAGGGTCTTTACAACAACTGGGAGTAACTGACTACACATGGGCCAGATGAAACTTCAGAAGGTCCTTACACTGACCTGCAATCACACACAGATGCTGTATGTGGCTGGAAAGCCACTCTTCCATTCATGTCATCTGCTTTACAGTCTTATTAGTTTAATTCACTTTACTGGGTATTGTTTACTAACTCTGTGTATGTGTGCAATTACAGGATCATCTCTAGCATATTTATAAAATACAATGCATGATCTGTTCTCCATATTCAAATGCCAAAATATTTCCTGTGCTTTCATTCCATTTCACTGAAATAGGCTGATCTAAAACAAATCTGTCCCAAGCCTATATTAAAGCACCTCCCAAATGTCTTCTCTTCAAAGATAATGACCTCTAATAGAGGAGAAAGGAAAATAATCACAGCATAATGCTTTCTGTAATTTCCATACCATTTACCATTCCAAGGCTGAAGATGGCATTCACCAATGAGCCTCCTTTCCTGAAGTGATCTGTCATGTGCTCCAGCCAATTTGCTTCTAAGCTGTTGACAGTCTGCCCATTCCTGGAGATCCTCATAGGGATAGTCACTGTGTAATACTGGCTGCATCTCTGTGGGGTTTTCGGCTTGTTGAAGAGAATGAAGATCTCTGCTTCTACCAAGAAGTGAGAAAATGGAGTAATGCACCAACCATATCATAATACTTCAGCTAAAACCATTTATAACCCACTGTTTGCCCTTGCCTGACATACTCTGCAACTGCAAAAAATGCTTTGGGATGTGGGTATCTCCCTAACACATTTCTGCCACGTCCCACATAATAGGGTCCCAAAGCCCAAGCTGATATTCTAGTTGCTGTGATGGTACCTGTTGCTAATAATGGATTCACTGTTGATAGTAAAACATTTAAAGACAGTAATACACAAGTACTAATGGACAACCTCCTTACTGGAGTTATCAGTGTTAAACCAAACATGTTCCACAAACTGTTCTAAGTACAGTAGCAGTCACAAAATCACTAAAAATTAAGGGACAGAATACCTTTATTTTTCTGAATGAATTGTTAGAAGAGCTGTGACACTGAGGACAGTTCAAACATGAAATTTTACTGCAAATTTGGAAAAAAACTGCATTCTGTAGATCATGGCCATTAAACTAAAGGTTTAAATAACTTGGTTTTGGTAATACGCTGTCATGGATCCAGTAAGTACTAGTCTCATCTAAAGAAAATGCAATGAACCATTAACATAGAGACTATGCTACAGCTGGTTCATTGACTTTGTACATTTTCTAGACTCTGCTCAATATCTCCTCTAGTAAATCACAGGAGCAGCTAATGTAGGCTCATGATTACAAAAAAGTCACTGCTGACAGCAAATCTGAGCTTTCACAGCCCCAGAATCAGGAGCAATTTTAAGTGCAGATACACCTTCCAAATTCTCAGAAGGGCACAACCATCAATAAAGTAAAATTTTTAAGTTTCCATTATTTTACTTATTAATGCACAGAGAAATTGATTGTAAAATTCCTATTCAGTTCCAAATGCCAAAAATTCTCCCCAAATAAACTGATCATAGAATCACAGAATCGTAGGGGTTGGAAGGGACCTCGACAGATCATCGGGTCCAACCCCCCTGCCAAAGCAGCTCCCTAGCTCATATTGCACAGACAGGCGTCCAGATGGGGCTTGAATATCTCCAGAGAAGGAGACTCCACAACCCCCCTGGGCAGCCTGTCCCTGGGCTCTGTCACGGTCACTGTGAAAAAGTTCTTCCGCATGTTGGTGTGGAACTTCCCGTGCTCTAACTTGAGGCCATTGCCCCCTGTCCTGTCCCCACAGACCACTGAAAAGGGGCTGGCCAATTCCCCCTGCATCCCACCCTTAAGATATTTATAAACATTAATTAGGTCCCCCCTTAGTCTTCTTTTCTCTAGACTGATTTAAAAGGGAAAGACATTACATGAAATTCATTCATTCAATAATCTCCTTCTGTTTCCCAGTTACTATATTCTACTCTCAAGTATTAAAGAAAGATGCCAAAAGAAAACATCACTGAGCAATAGTGTGTAAACTGAAAAAGATATTAGAAGGGAGATGCTCCAGAGACAGGCTGGCACCACTTGAAGAAGAGAGCAGGAAGCTCATGATATAACTGAATGTGAAAAAGAGACCTAATGATCTCAGATGTGAACCTTGGTTGAAACAGAGTAGAAAGGAATAAAATCAGCAACATGAATCCTTTTGCTGTTTGCCACTTGTTTAGGAAGAGCAAAATGATGCTGATCCTAACTCAGAAGAGTTTACACAGAAAACTTCTATGATTGTTTTGATTCTGACCCTCAAAACAGACTTGTGTTGGACGTGAAGATCTTCCTGGTGTGTATGAACATGTTATATTAACCACAGCAAATCATGGAGCTGGAAAGCTACGGGGAGATGATAGTTTGGATTTGACTGGATTTGGATTTGACACTGAGCTGCTGACAATGTGAATTTGAAATGTGGGGGAGTCTTTCAGTGGTTGCCTTGGTTTGTCACCATTACTGACTGCATAGTACACCAGTCCTAACCACCATTCATATCACTAATGACAACAGTCACCTTGACTGCTCAGGCATGGACAAAGACCCCTGCAGTTTGGTTCTGGGTAACAAAGCACTTTTGGACATACAACTGGAATACCCATGCCTTGTTCACAGGTAAATGATTTTCAACACTGCTTTGAAGAACCCTTTAATAAAAGTGAATGAGCACTACAAAATATTCAGGGGGAAAAAATAAGCATAAAAAGAACACTTGAATAGTATAAAACCTAAAAGAAATAATAAAATTAAGATTCCACAAATATTAAGAAATTTTACCTTTTTTTCCTGAAGTTTTATGCAGGAAAGAAGGCATTTAAAAGTGGTAACTTCCTATGGAATAAGTAGGCTAACTGGAAAAAAAACACCTGATGCTTTCTATCTTCATGTTCTCAAGGAAGGATGGAGAACTGGTGCCAAAGACCGAAATACATTTTCCATGGGAGGAAAAGGGAGTGCTGTAATAACACAGATTCATACAAGAGTAATAAAGAATTCAGCAATGTTGTACAGGCAATAGATTCGGGAAAACCCTGCCATAGCTGAACTGTCACATAAAACTGCCTTCGCAGACTTTCAGTCTTCAACAGCTTTTTGATAACTCACCAATTAAAAAAAAACTGTACAAGAAATAAATAAAGCCAAAAAGCACTCAGAGAAAGAAAGAGAACTCTGGAAACTAAAGGTATTTTTAAAATAAAACTCCTTATCTGCCAAATCAGCAGCTGTAATAAAATCCTGCAGTGTTACAAACAAATTTTAAGTTGGGAAGATTGGAGGTCATCAGTTTCACATTATTCAGAAATATTAAGAATGTGGTTACTTGTAGCAAAATATTTCCACTGTCCAGTAAGGAGAACAGGATCAAAAAGATGATTAAACTTGCTTGGCTCACTCTCCCAAAGACACTGTATACAAAAAAAAAAAGAAAGAACTGGTCTGATTAGACTTAGAGATGATTAATTTAGAACTATAAAACTAAAAGAGTTTTTATAAAGTATAAGATTTTAATGTAAACTAGAACACATTTTTCAAATAATAGCTATGCTTTGACCAAATCTGGTCCAACAAAAATTGAAGTATGGTAAAAGGTTTACTGGAGTGTGATCCAAATCTGATGGCAAGAAGCTAATTCCACTAAAATGCAACGGAAACCAAGACAATAGCCCAAGGAGGGTACAATGCAAAGTCATTCTCAGTCCTACATACAAAATCCCCAAAGGGGGAGGATTGTTTGACTGAAACTATGTAAGACATAAAGAAAAGGGATGAATTAAAGTCAAGGACAGTACCAGCTGAAAGGAATGTGGATGGAATTTCCTTATGTAGATTCGTTGCTTGTAAGGAAAGTAAGTGAAGTGGTGAGAAAGTTTTCTAGGATTTAAGCAAATATAGGAAAGAAAAATATTTTGAGGTTTAAACTTGAAAGGGGGCAAGATAGTTTAAACTGGAAATGGGGCAAGAATGTTTTTTCTTGATGACGTCTCATTTTCCAAATTACTCTGGTCTATATCCTATTTTGAACTACAGTTCCTGCCACTGAAGAAACCTCTGAGTAGCAAACACCTTAAGGGGGGGCAGTCTGAGACCTCAGTTGAGACTTTTGTTTTTTGATGGCATAAAATGACATTTAAAGGTGGAAAGCACACCTGGGGAGAAATACATGAAAAAAATGGAAAGACAACCCCAACAAACCAAACAACAACAAAAAAAACCCAACAAAAAAAACAACCAACAAAACTTACCCAAAAATGAGAATTGGAAGGCAAATTATGAGGAGCACCATTACCAAAAGGACCTTTATTATGGATTAGCACCCATGAGCCACTAGACAAAAATTAACTGCTTCTTTCCCGTGATTTACAATTCTGACTGTAGCACTGACTCCAGCCTGGCTATACAATACTGGGAGACTTCACATTCCAGATGAAATACATTCCTGCTGTTTCTGATGTGGTTTAATTTCATCTACCTGTTCACCTGCTACACAGGGGCTAACTGTGATAAGGCTTTGTGACTTATCCCTTCTGTTGCTGCAGAGCCTTGCCAGGCAGATTAGCAGGGCTTTTATTCAAATGGACAAAAAAGATACAAAGATCGAGAACTCTCAGGGTATCACAACAAATACAGGTATGAACCAATTCAGCTGAGCAGCAGACAAAAGGCAGTCTTTACGCTCAGGCATACAAATGGGCCATAACAAAGTTGCAGCCACTTCTCTCATCTCTTCATTTGCCTCTGACTTACGCTCAGTCATTGTGAACTGTTCAACCACGCTGAAATCAGGTTAAGTGGCTCACTCGGTGCATCTTTTCTTTGCTATTAGAGTGATAAGGTCCTCCCTGCAGCCCCACCCCCCAAAGGAGCTGGGAACATAATTGAGGCAATTTAAACTCGGTTTTTATGTATGAGAGGTCACTACAATACTTACTGCCAGAAAGTGGTTTTAAGCATCGTGCTGGTGTTTCGTTCTCTCTAAACCCATTCGGTTTGTCTGCTGCCTCTGTCACACTCGGGTTCGCATGGGGAAGCTGTTCTTCATTTCCCTTCACAGAACTGAGGTTCAGCTCTTCGGCAGCCTGTCCTTCACCCCTCCAGCCCTCCCTGGATGTGGCAGGTTGGTCAGCACTTTCCTCACTCGGCGCCACAGTATTGCATCCATTAATGTCATCTATTTTCTCGCCATCCAGTGAAGCATGATCCTTGGGGTAATTTGAAGCATTTTTATTATCTCTTGATTGCACAGAGTTGTTACTGGCAGGTGTCAGGGAGGCGTTGACAAGACAGTTCTTTTGGGAATGGTACTGAGGTATAATTCCAACAAATTTCAAGCCTTGACTTGCAGCATCTTGAATCTACAAGTCAAAGAAGATTAGATTTTTAACCATCAAGATTTCTTAGCTAAGTAAAGTACAGAAAATAACACCCTTCAAGGTAGCTAGCATGTCATTTTGCTTCTTTTGTCCACTACCACAAAAAACTGCAGTGTTACACTTAGATAAAAAGTTTCATTCTAGAGAAGCAGAATGAAAAGTTCACTAAATCATCTGAAATAATGTGACAGTGGGGAAAAAAAAAACAGGAAAAAGGAGAGAAAATGCCTACATATTTCTTCAAAAAGGATTAAGTATCTGTTTGAAAAGTTTATTTACGCTAAGTTACCAGAAGTGGTATTACTCTCACAAAGCTTTAGTTTCAATCTTACAAAGTCTGGTACTAAATATTGCATTTTCTGCTGTTATATGCACCATTACAACAATAGTTGTTGTTTGTACCATTTTGGATTGAGACACAGATGGAAAACTTTCTCATAATGAGTACATCAAAGCAAAGCTATGTTGATACATCACTTTTGGGAAGATACAGAACTCCAGACAGAAAAAGGCACTGTGAGATGATCTAAGAAAAATGGAAACTAAGGGGCACCGTGATTAACCCTTAACACTTCAGGTAAAGGAGGATAATGAAGGAATCAAATCTCAAGAGACTCTAAGAGGAAAAGAACTGACCTAGTAGTAATGACGGTAAGATAAAACCAGAAGTAACTAAGGAAGGTTTGAGTCCAAGCAGAAAGTGCAATCTCTTCTAGGTAGACTCAGCACTATGGATGCACCATCCATTTGAACGAGGAGCCTCACACACCTCAAACTCAGGAGAAGCTGCAGGGAGAGCCAGACTTCTGTGCAAACATGAGCGCTCACTGATTCACGTATGAGAATCACCCACCAAAACAGGAGAGGTTCCCAGATAATGTATACCCTTCATAAAATGCAGACCAGACACATGTAAATATTTCAAGAAAGAAATGCCTTGAGAACGGAGAAACGATTTCACTTTCTCTGCACACCACGTAATTCCAGAGTGTTAAGTGTCTTAATTATTCTCTGAGGCTCAATTTAGTATCAACTTATGTAAAGCAGTTCAGGCCTTTTTCTTTTCAGTAGCAAGAAAATAAGAAGAATTTTGTACAACTACTTTTTTTTTCCTCTTTTAGAGGAAGCTTGTTTCTGCATCTTCCCCACACAGAGTGTGTATTTTTTAAATGAATCATCTACTTCCTGGTAACGTGTTACTGTTCTGAAAACACAAACCTACAGATGATACCTGATCAACAACAAGAACTTCCTCTTTCAAACCACTATTGTATTTTCCATGTTAAATTAACTCTTGATTTCATGATCACAGGAACTCAAACAGCTCTCCCGGAAACACCGTAACGGTCTTCACAGGTGCTTAGCCTGGCAAACGTGGGATGCTGACTTAACTAAAGCTCATTGCTAAAGAGGACAATAACCTCCAAATAAAACTACTACTAGCATTATCCTGATCAAATGAGTATCTGTCCAATAAGAAAGTTAGCATGTCGCTACCTTGCTCAGAAAGGTTTAAGTGAACTAAGATAGATGCCTTGATAATATATTTAATGGTCCTGACTCCCCACTGCAACTTCACAAATCCTTTTTCATGCAGTTGATGACAGAGCTACAAATTCAGTTCATCTCACTCACCTGCAGAGGCACGATCACATTTGTTCAGTAGGTTGTAGGGCAACTAATTAGAGAAATTTAACCAGTATGCAACGGTTCAGGTTTGAGGATAGTACATATGTAGCAATTTCATTGTCCCTGGTCAATAAAGACCACTTGTCAATCTCTGCCACTCTCCCATGCTGTGACTCAGATGAGAGAACAGCTCTCACAGTTACTGTAGCAATGTTATATAAGGTACAACTTCTTCACTGCAAGGGTGACAGAGCATTGGGCTGCCCAGAGAGGCTGTGGAGTCTCCTTCTCTGGAGACATTCTAAACCTGCCTGATGTGTTCCTGTGTGATTTAGTCTAGGTGATCCTGCTCTGGCAGGGGGGTTGAACTAGATGATCTTTCGAGGTCTCTTCCAACTCCTAATGCTCTGTGATTCTCTGAATGTTTTACAGTCTTGGCTCACTCAAAAAAAAACCTGTTTGTTCTAAGGAATATCTGATGCTGAGGTTTTTCTTCTGAGGCTTTACTTCTCAGAATGGAAACTAGAAGAACTAAGGACTGAATGACAGTCTAAGCCATATTAGCCTAACAGCTTAGCAAAAAGATTGGAAAATCTTTCCCAAGTTCATCAGCAATATACAGAACACAAAATCTTATTTAAACCTGTATTTCACATTTTCCCAATTACATAAGGGAGAACCAAGCATCTCATTATTTTCCATAAAGTCAATTTAGCAGGAAATGTTACATCAACAGTGTAAGCTGCAGAGCAGCAAAGTGATGTATCAGCAGACACAAAGCCTTTCCTTCCAACTTTCCACCAAACCATGAAGAGGCCAGCTCTCATCATAAATACAGTACAAAGCCTGAACATTTTCAAACTACAAAGTCAACTTGGCTTTTACAGTGTCCTGTTGACAGCTTAAATAATACAAAATTTTAATTGGCTTCACATCCAGAATGAACAGTGCCATCCTGTACACATTCACATTTCTTGTTTCTGTATCTGAAATACTGAATACTTAAATGATAAAACCCAAAAATCCAGACTTAAACAACCTCAAACCTCCATAGTCAGCCAGGACATGCCCAGGAGCTACACTGGGCAGAAGGGCTGTTCCTACCAACCCCCTGCAGCTTTTGCGCTCTCTGAGGCATCCTCCACGGGTGCATTACAGGCAGATGATTTGTTCCAGCCTTTTGGGAAAATACCTTAGCAGATGTGGTGCTAGGAATCATGCAATGCATGGGAGAAAGCAGGGTAAAGCTGAACTGAATAGGAAGAACATGATGCTACTCTGACAGGGTATATTCCCAGGATGTATTCCGGATCCCATAAATACTACAATTGTTTCTGTGTGCAAGTACAGAGTACTAACAGCAGGTAGTAACAAAGGTCCTTGTCATACTACGTTGTAGGACTAAATGAGAGAAAAAGCATAAAAAGCAGAATGACTTCATCTCTACTACTTACCACATCAGAAAAAAAACTTACATTAGTAAGTTTTCTAACTACGAGGACAGGCTGAAAGAACTGGGGCTGTTCAGCCTTGAGAAAAGACGACTAAGAGGGGATCTTATTAATGTTTATAAATATCTCAAGTGTGGGACACAGGGGGAAATGGCAGGACATTTGTCTGTGGAGACAGGACAAGGGCCAATGGTCTCAAGTTGGAGCACAAGAAGTTCCGCACCAACATGCAGAACTTTTACACAGTGAGGGTGACAGAGCCCCGGAATAAGCTGCCCAGGGGGGTTGTGGAGTCTCCTGCTCTGGAGATATTCAAGCCCCGTCTGGACGCCTATCTGTGCAATATGAGCTAGGGAGCTGCTTTGGCAGGGGCGTTGGACCCGATGATCTCTTGAGGTCCCTTCCAACCCCTATGATTCTGTGATCGGTCCTAATTTTAATTGTTTTCTTCATATTTTAAATATGCTGCTCACTTGCTATTTACATCTTGGGAAATTTTGAAAGAAGAAGGTCCAACAAAATTTGAAAAAATAAATAAATTTTAAAATCATACTTTAGTTCTTCCCCTAGATAGGCAAAGAAACATTTTTATTGCCTTCTAAAGTGCTGCTTGGATGACACCAACCACAAATACACAAACAAGTCTCCCATCAGAAAAGATGTTATTGTTCAACAACAGAAGCAGAACCAAACTAATTTATTTCAATCTGGATAAATGCCCAAGTGGGTACATCCAAATCAGTTTATAACTGACTTATGACAAATTGGATTTATGCCAGTTTAAAAATAGAACCTGCTTTAAGAAGGGGTGAAATTTCATGTGTACAGAGGACCGAGGCAGTTGAAGAATTTAATGTCATCCCTATAATTTGCTTGATTAGAAACCTGGCATTTTCCCTGAAGGGAAGAAAATGACAGATTTAGCCTTTGCTATCTCTGAAATAAATATCAAATCTCCCACTAACACTAGCAGGAATAGGAACAAGCACCGTGTCCAACCCTGATGTCACTACCTTAATTGAATTTTAGCTGGGGCATTTGTGTTAACATTTCGTAACATTTGTGAAGTGCTACTGTTTGTTCAGAACTGACTGCCTGCTATTTTTATACTGCATTTAGCAAAAAGGAACCACCAGAAGCACAAAGTGGTGTCACTAAACATTATGTCGATGCAGCAAATTTATGTCCCATCTTTTTAAATATTTCTGGTTCTCTTGAAGGCTCCAGACCTAATTAGGAAATGGCTGACAGGGCGATTTGAGACTCTGTAAAAGCACACCTGGCAACAGGGCTGCTCAATGGTGAAACCCTCTTTTCTGAGAAGTACTTGGGTTTTAAATGATCACAGAATCACAGAATCGTAGGGGTTGGAAGGGACCTCGAGAGACCATCGGGTCTTCCTGTGCTCCAGTTTACAGCCATTGCCCCTAGTCCTGTCCCCACAGACCACTGAAAACAGGCTGGCCAATTCCCCCTGCATCCCATGCCTAAGATACTTATAAACACTAATTAGGTCCCCCCTAAGTCTTCTTTTCTCCAGACTAAACCGTCCCAGCTCACTCAGCCTGTCCTCATACGGGAGATGTTCCTGGCCCCTAATCAACTTCGTAGCCCTTCTCTGGACTCTCTTCAGGAGGTCCCTGTCTTTTTTATACCAGGGAGTCCAGAACTGGTCACAGTATTCCAGGTGGGGCCTGACCAAGGCAGAGTAGAGGGGGAGGATCACCTCCTTCCACCTGCTGGACACACTCTTCCTGATGCACCCCAGGATCCCATTGGCTCTCTTAGCCACCAGTGCACACTGCTGGCTCATAGCCAACCTGCCATCAACCAGGACCTCCAGGTCCTTCTCCACAGAGCTCTTCTCCAGCAGGTCATCCCCCAGCCTGTACTGATGCAGTCAGTTATTCCTTCCCAGGAAAGCAATAATGGGCCTCACAACCATGAAAGAAATGCAGAGACTCCAGGCTGAAAGCTCCTTTTAAACAGCCACATACAGCTTTTCTTTTCAAATCTATTTCGAATAAAGACACTTTGTACAGTGCACATATTGTTTGTGATTCTGTGTTTCTTGGTGCATTATCAGCTCTGTAATAATCTCCAATTCATAGTGAGCACGATGGTACTACTTACAGACACAGAAGCTCAAGGATACAGATCCCATGCTGAACAGAATCATACTCTTTTGTCAGCTTTGGTAATTGCTTACGGGGAGATTCTGTACCTTCCTCCCCTGGGACAGCACACAGCAAACCAAACACTTCCCACAAGCTCAGGGTAGTGTCTCACCCACATCAATAAACATGGGAAATAACACACAGCATCTTAATAATGAGGATCTGTCTCTTGGACAAGAATTTTCCAACAAATTATTCAGTAAGACAACGTTAGGAATTTCTCTTAACTCTTTTATGCCAGGAGCTAGACATTTTTACTAGTGTCATCAGGACACTCTAGTTTATAGCAGTCCTATATAGTCTCAAGGCCAACAGCTCCTTATGATCTGGAAAAAACCCACCTATGAGACCTGGGCATTAGCACTGGGCATTTCATTAATAGGTTTGTTAGGTTTGTTAAATGGTTTATGATCTAAGAACGTACCAAAGGGATGCTGCAGCAACCGGGTACAAGATACTGCTGCCAATATAAAACCAAACATCAGAAACAATTTGTGAAGAGCACACATTGCAAAAATGCACTTGGAGAAAGGACAACATTCTCTGTGTGCAATGAACTGGCTTTCTGATGGTCAGATGCATTTAGTTAGCTCTGCAGCTACTTAGTCCTACTGATGGGAAAACATATGGTCTCTGAAACAATAGCTGGTTTAATTTTGCTTAGAGCTATCTCAGACTTTCTTTAAGCCAAGCATAAGCGGTCTTAGCCAATAAAATAAATTCTTGTCTGTCTGTTTATTTGGTTGTTGTTTATAAAGGAACAATGCTAGAGGTATTAGATCTCATAATGTGTACCAGAAACAAGACTGCTGTATTTTTCTACCTTTTTTTTTCTTCTTTCTTAGAATTCAGGCAAATCTCCTTTGACAACAGACATAGCACCCTGGATATTCATCCAAAGAACATGATACTGTCTGTGGTTTGAGGGGAATGCTATGTACTGCATGCCAAAAGTTGGAACTGGAAAAGGATGTTCAAGACTACAGTCTTCCCACTGTGTCCTCCTTCATTAATATTTAGTACTACATGTTTCATCACAAATGTTGAACATCCCCCTTCTAGTTTGTTCATTTCTAAAACCAGATGTTTAAAATTAAGAGAGGCTTTTGGTTTTCTTCTGATATTTTCCATAGGTCTCACATGATGCTTCCTCAGAAAATAGCGACAGTCATCAAGAGCTTAATGCTTACTTTAAAACCAAATAAGCTTAGGTAATGTTCTGAAGGAGGGGCTTAGTTCTTTCTAAATGACTCAAAACTTCTGCAACTTTGGTATTTTTGCATCTCTATTACCAAGTTACCAAAAAAAAAAAAAAAAAAGATAATAGCACTAATTGAATCGCAAAGCAGCAACTGATCATTTCTCTGTCCTGTCACGCTGAGACTCTTGCACTAGAAGACTTCCAAACCATGCAACATTTCTGACAATTAAGCTGTATTTTAAGCCTGTACTTCCCATGCATTTTTAAACTTTTTCCAGTTTACATTCACCAATTTTGAATTTGAGATAGTTCACGTTCATGTAAAATCACAGAATCATAGAATGGTTAGGGCTGGAAGAGATTAAGTTCCAACCCCGTGCCATGGGCAGGGACAGCTCTCCCTAGACCAGGCTGCTCAAGGCCCCATCCATCTGGCCTTGAACACTTATCAATATATAAACTATAAAAGTATGGGTGAATGTAAATGTACCTTTTAGAAAGTCAAGTCCCAGCCTGCATTCAGACTTTCAAATTACCAAATATTTTCACTGTCAATTACATCAAAATAGGTCATCAGGGATAAAAGACTGGAGGGATGCCTTGAAAAATGTTACCATAACTCCAAACCACAGAGTTGTCCTTTAAGCAGTATTGTTGACAGTGTTCCTATTGATACTTCCAGTGAAAACCTCGATCAGAATTTTGCTGTTTGGGAACTTTAGATAGGACTATAAGAACTAGAGTTCTAAACCAAACTCAGACTAATCAGTTTCCTAAAGAAACAGATGTACACTACCTTTCCATCTTCACAATGCACAACCCAATCAACATAACCGTTGACTTGATACATTGAGCCCATGCTGCATTTGTGGCAGAGCACAACTAGGCACCAAACAGGGAAAATAAAGATTGTGCAGTTTTACAACATGCTTATTGGTAGTAGACTCTGCAAAAGGGAACTGAAAGCTAGAAACTGAAGAGGGAGAAATGTAGCTACTGTAACTTACTGCTGTGTTGAATAAAGCAGGAGATAGAGGCTCCTGAGACAGTGCTGGCAAAAGATATTAACTTGCAGCAGGCTATATGTCTCCTGCTACTGGAGCCAAGGCTGGGATGAGAGTAACTTGAAATTCCTCTTCAGTTTGCGTTTGCTGTACATTCATTCCAGAGAACAATGTATCTGTACTGAACACATAACTCAGCTTGGCGCAAGCAGACTTGTTCCTTAAAGCATATCTCAGCAGATGACAGCTCTTGAAACCATACTGTATCATCCAGCCTCTGTGGTCTTGGGTGAGATGATTCTCCTCAAAGTATTGTTTTATTTTAACATCTGTTCCTTCACAGAGCTGGCAAAGGGTGAACATTGTTGGACACAGGCTGCAAAGGTTCAGTGACTGTGGTACCTGCCCAAAACCCATGCAATATACCTGTGTCCTCCTATCTTTGCCCTAAACTCTTAAAAGAAATCTGAATTTATCCACAAAGTTTAAGATTTATTACCTAAAAATTGTTTTAGACCTGGGATAAACAGCTATGGAGCAGCCAGCTATGCTCACTTGACCCAAATACTTGCTTGACACTATCAAAAAAAGTCTGTACAACTGTCTCAAGAGCTTGTTCTACAGAACAGGGGGTTTCAAAATCCAGTTGTAAAATGCTGACCATGTCCTGTGTCTGAATCTTTCGAGAGAAACTTTTATATTAATGGGTGAACACAAGCAATGGGAAAATAAAGATCTACAGAGATGGATGGTTGAACTTTGTATTTAACAACCATGTTATAGCTGGATGAACACAGTTCCGTGTTCTTTGTAAAACATGAGAAAACAGTCACTTATTTCTGATCATCTAGCACTACTGTGATTCAGAACTGGCACACAGGTTTAGTTCATCTCTGTCCTAAGCAATGAAAACAAAAAAGCAAAAGGTTTGGGATAACAGCAATGTTTTTAAATATTAAGAATTCGGTCTCAAACTTAGAAGACTTTACATCCAATTTGCAGGGAACGCTTTCTTTTATCTTTATGGAAACCAAAGAGTGTTTCTTTAAAAATCACAATGTTTCATCAAGCCATCTGTTACTTGTAGCCAAAATTACAATATGAACAATTTACCCATATTTTATTTTAGCACAGTATAAAATATTATCATATTTATTGTTATTTTTAAAAAGTTATTTTTCCCACCAGACAGAAGTGGGATCGTTAAAAACATCAACTACATGCTTTATAACATCTATTTTTATCTTGGTCAAGAGGACGACTCTGAAAAGCTGCTGGGGGGCAAAGGATTATAAAAGCACAACCAGACTCCTGGGAGAGTCCTGAAAATAGTTTCACAATGTTCATGGAAGATATACATCAACACCACTCTTACAGGGCTTAGTCAAAAGAACACAAGTTGAAAGAAGCTTAACCAGGAACAGATGTTTCCCTTCACACCAGGCTGTTTCAAATACAGTATATTCTATTTTTTACCATCTCTTGTTATATACACACTTACAAAACGTTAACAAAATGCACTTTAATAAATATTATCACAGCAGATCACAAACAGCTGAATCATTGATGTTGAGTTTCAACTTCTGCTTCACGACCATATCTACTTCTGGGATCCAAATACTTAAAATAGGAGCCCTGTTTGCACTAAAAACATGCAGAAAACAAAGCAGTCAGCTAAGCACTAGCAATGGTTTTCATTACAACGTGCTAAAGAAATAAATGTTGTATTGTTCTTCTGCAAATACCCTGGAGAGTGAAGGTTTTAGGATGGGATTTTTTTGGTTTATTTTAAGGATGGAAATGATTTTAGAAGAGGTTTGAGATCGCATCTCGATAAGTAATCCTAGGTAATAAACAGTACTCTAGAGGGGTCATTTTCTAGCCACAGAAGTAAATTCAAACTGCTTATTCATTTGAAGAATGATCCTCTGAGAAATATTAAAGACTCAATTTTTCCCCTCTTCTATCTTTTACTGCCACCTGCTCTGACTTTATACCCTGCGGGAAATTTCTGAACAGGCCAGATAAAATATATCTACAGCCACGAGTAATGCTTGGGATTACAATAACCATCTAATGAACCCTGGCACCAGCAGAGCAATCAGGAACTTCACAGAAGAGATCCTTGTAAGACTACAGCAACACATTCAAGAAATCCACCAGCAGCTTAGTGCTCTTCAGAACACATAAGCTGCATCTCTTTGTTCCTTCAAGAAAAGAAATCTTGATGCAAAGATGAAGAGATGAAGAATAAGCAATGGCAAACAAAAAGAAGCAGGAATGTGAGAAATACTCAGCTATAAAAAATTACAAGATTAGTCATTTTCACATTGATTTTTTTTTCTTCAGGAAATTGCAACTTTTGCCTTTTCACTTGCCTGCCATACTGCTACAAACAGGAATAATTTATATATAAAAAAGTACACACTATTACAGACAGAATTATCCTATGACACATTTCTCACCTTATCCATCTTCTTGCCTTTTCATAGTTAGATGCTAAGCAGAGTTTTAAAGCTCAAAGATTGATAGCTCAAAATAACAATGTCGCTTTCACACACTACATGGATACATGGAATGCCTTGTTTTCATCATGTAAGACAAATGGCTCATTCTGATATGAGTAAATATGTAGGAAATAAGTGAATAGCCAAGTCTGGGCTGAAAACCACCCTTGACCAGCAACATCTATGGAAAGTGTTTTAGAAGCTCATGAGAATACATAGAATTATTCAGGTTTTATTTTAAAGTAGAAACAGAAGTCCTCCTAAACACACCAACCCTGCTTCAACCCAGCAACTTCGAAGAAGCTGAAGAATTAACTTCTCTTTTAACTGCAATACTAATACAAAAATGTTTCACCAATTAGAGCCATAACACAGATGACTCTCCAGAAAACTAAGAGAGCAGTCATCTTGATAACATCTAAACTGCTACAGATGAATGCAGAGGGAAAAAAATGCAAGTGAGCAGGAAAATAAATTTGATAAAAACACTGGTATGGAAAAACATGCAGTGAGAGTGACCTGTGGTTGTCTGGGCTGTGTAGCAGTTCTTCACCAGATCACTAAGTCTCCTGCCCATCGCTCCCCTCCAAAGGGGTGAGATCAAGTAACAGGCAGGAGCATCAAACCCTTCCGAGAAATGTCTTGCCTGTCAGTAGTACACTAAGTTCAACTACAGTTTAAACCTGTTGGCAGTAATGTGCATTCATTTCCAGTGCATAAACTACATTTGAAACATACTAACTCCTCATGTCAGTTCTATTGCTGATAGCATTCTCTTTTTTAAAAGATGTTTAGAAAAATTTCAGTAAATACCAGTTGATACCATCCATATACTCCATAAAACTGGCAAGAGGGCTCAAATATGGTGGGATCCTTTCATCAGTGTAAGAGGTAAGTTCTCCATACAAGTGTTAAGTGTTGTATGGACTTTCTTTTGAGTTAGTCCAATTACATACACAACTTGCCCTTGTATCAGGGAGAACTGGTGGTCACTGTTTAAGATGCCAACTCCAGAACAAGTACTTGAGTGGTAGCATCCTTGCAATGTGTTTTGTTGTCATATTCCTCCCTGGAGTCCCACTCACTGAGTCAGAGAGGTAGCATCACTTCCTTGGCCCAGCAATGCTATTACTAAAAAATAAATGCCAACAAACTTACAGGCAAAGTCAGTTCATCTGCAGGAGTCAAGATTATTTGTAGGGTACTTTGGACTACAAAAGATGTTCAGACCATGTAAGGGAGTGACATGGTACAGGCAACTTTTGAGCTAGTGCTGGTGATGCCATCTGCACGCTCACTGAAGTTCACCAAGACTATGAACAGAGGGAACAGCGGTGAGCAGATGTGACAAACACTGCCTCATATGGCAGATTGCCCTGCAATGCAAGTGTTACCTAGGTGTTTCAAGATGGTAGTCGTATACCAAGCTGAACTGGGCTGCTCTGAAAATGCAAACCCAATTATTCATCTGTACGACCTTAGGTTTGTTGTAAGAAATTAGCCTCACTTCTGAGTCATGTAAGGACAGACCAGCAGGGAGAGGTCATTGACTAGTCCACAACACAAAAGGAAGATGCCTGCATTTGGATTTCAATTAAGCTGCAGCATTTTTAAACCACACTTTCCTGTGCTTATCAGACTTCCCTAGGGAAGGACAACGAGTCCATGGGGACAAGAAATATGAACTCCACAATGGGTCAAGCTTAAAAAAAAAAGTAACATACAAAGATTTCCTTCTGAGAGAGCATTATTAAGCAGGTGACCAAGGATACAAAGATATGCTTCCTAAATTTTAAAAAGTCAAAACTGGGAAGAAATGATACACTATCCTCCATCTCCTAACCTTTCACTAACACTGCAAAGATGTGAACATAGGACTAAGACCTCCTGCCTGGTACAGCTCTTAAGCATGTAACTCAGATTGATGTGGAAAACAAAGGTCATGAGAAATATATCTGGCATTCATGTATGACTACATATCTGAAATAACTCTTCTTGGGATGTCAGCCTAGCTTCTTCCCTTACTTGTCTCAGCAGATCCAGGAGAACACTCTCAGAAGGAAAAAAAAAAGAAGATAACAGGATACACAGAAATAAAGAGCAACTAAGGAAGTAATTAAAAGCTACCCTATTTTACATGAGACACAAGTCAAAGTATTACAAAATACAGTATCTTAGAAGTAACAACTCTGACTTGCAACAACTTCAGAATGATCTAAGGCACAGCGATCAGAAGTTCACAAGTTAGATTTGCTCATTAAAAAGCAGATGAGCACATCTTTAATCTCTGTTTTGCCTGAGATTTAAAGACAGGAGTGCTAATACCAATTCAGCAGTAAAGTACATATACAACAATTAAGTTACTTCTTTCATTGCCCAGGAATTACATCACACAGAATCACAAGGCTGGAAAAGACCTTTAAGATCATCGAGTCCAACCACTCCTGTCCTATGTTAAACCACATCCCTAAGTACCTCATCTCCCCTTTTTTTGAACACATCCAGGGAAGGTGACTCAACCCCCTCCCTGGGCAGCCTGTTCCAGGCCCGGACAACTCTTTCAGTAAAATCTTTTTTTCCTAACATCTAATCTGACCCTGCCCTGGCACAGCTTTTTGCCATTTCCTCTTGTCCTATCTCCTGTCACCTGGCTGAAGAGACCATTGCCCACTTCTCTACAACCTCCTTTCAGGTAATTGCAGGCAGTGGCAAGGTCTCCCCTCCGTCTCTTCTTCTCAAAGCTAAACATCCCCAGCTCCCTCAGCCACTCCTCATAAGGTTTGCTCTCCAGCCCCTTCACCAGCCTGGTTGCCCTTCTCTGGACTCGTTCAAGGACCTCGATGTCCTTCTTATGGTGAGGAGCCCAGAACTGGACACAGCACTCGAGGTGCAACCTCACCAATGTCGAGTACAGGGGCACAATCACTTCCCTAGACCTACTGGCCACACTATTTTTGATACAAACCAAGATGCCACTGGCTTTCCTGGCCACTTGGGCACTGCTGGCTCATATTCAGTCAGTAGTCAACCAACACCCCCAGGTCCTTCTCTGCCTGACAGCTATCCAGGCACTCTTCCCCAAGCTCATAGCGCTGCACGGGGTTGTTATGTCCCAAGTGCAGGACTCTGCACTTGGCGTTATTAAATTTCGTCCCACTGGTCTCAGCCCATTGGTCCAGCCTGTTCAGGTCTCTTTGAAGAGCCTCCCTACCCTCAGGCAGATCAACACTTCCTCCCAGCTTAGTGTCATCTGCAAATTTACTGAGGGAACATTCAATCCCTGCATCCAGGTCATTGATAAAGATGTTGAATAAAACTGGACCCTCGTCCGAGCCCTGGGGAACACCACTCATGACCGGCCTCCAGCTGGATTTTGTTCCATTACCACCACCCACTGGCCATCCAGCCATTTTTTAACCCAACAGCGGGTCCAACTGTCCAGGCCAGTGGCAGCCAGTTTCTCAATCAGAATGCTGTGAGAAACGGTGTCAAAGCCCAAGTACACCACATCCACAGCCTTCCCCTCGTCCACTGAGCAGGTCACCTTATCATAGAAAGTGATCAGGTTACTTTGACAGGATCTACCTTTTGTAAACCCTTGTTGACTAGGCCTGATCCCCTGGCCATCACGCATGTGCTGCATGATAACGCCCAAGATGACCCTCTTCGTGATCTAACATTGTTTAAGCTCTTCAGGACATGTTGAGCTGCACTAGATCCATGCTGAAGTGAAAGTACAAACAGAACATGGTGATGTCAACACATTTTAAGGTGCTGAAGATTGTACCCCATGCAACATGATGTCCCCAACACCTAACTGTCTCCTGCCTTTCATGGCTCTTACCATGGTCACAAACCAGAGTGGTAGCAAAAATATACAATAGAGAATTGGGACAGAGTCCCAAAGGGCAGAAGGATCTTAGCAACAAAAGACAGGTTTGACTGGAGAGTCATCTGTGGCATTTCTTAAATGTTTTGTAGTCAACATTGTACTGAAGCATTTTGTTTCAGTGCGCAAGAGGCATTCTCCAGGTGAAATAACTTCCATGTTCCTACTTCATTGCCCTTAAAACATTTATATGGAGTTACAGAAGAAGGAAATAGATATCACCTATTCTGTACACCATTGCAAAATTGTTTTGTGTTTGCCAGGAGCAAGCAGTTAAGTCTTCAATATGACTTAAGTTTTCAATGCAACAAAAAGTCATTTAGGAAAATAAGTTATTAAAATTGAATCCTTGTTCAAACTCCATGTAAAACAATGCTTGCTCAGCAGCGCATAATAAAAGTAAGAAAATTCATTTTCTCAGGGTAAATTGTTTTCTAATAAATTCACAGTTGGGAGAAAATTTTGAGGTTGTTGTTTTGAAAATACTGCTTCTCTGTTTGGCATCTTCTTTTTTTAAATATGGTAATTTCCAGTGCAGAAAGATGATAAACCTGTGCTAAAAGCCTCTGGTACGCAAAGCTCTGTGATTGAGGATTTGCCTGTTCAATTACCACACTCTATTAACGTCAATTGTATTCCACAGTTTGAGAAGAATTATGGGGTTGCTCTTTTTTAAAAGTAAGCAGTTGCACTAACAGCAATTTGTTACTCCTTTCTTTGAAGGATGTCCTTTATTTTTCATTTATTTGGTTTGTAAACATCTGTTTTATATGCCCTTAAAAGCAACGGACATTCCTCTTCTTTTGCTCAGACAAATTAGTTAATATGACAATTAATTCCTACTCCCAAACAAGACCTGTTTCTTGAGCTAGATTTACATAAAAGTGTTGAGACTTTCACAATGTGTTTAATCAGATATAGACAGTGTCACAGCACACGCTTGACAGCAACTGCTTCAAAGAACTTCAAATTCCTCTACATCAAATAACATCTGAGGATGAGCGACACCCTCAGCCTACAAAGAAACAGTAAATATACGTTTCAGCTATTAAAATTTAAATTATTATATTTCAAAAAGGCATCTTCATAACCCCATAATCAAATGGCTTCTACCAACAGAAACGTTTCCATGTTTAGAAAAGCATTCTAAAAATCCTCAGAACTGGATATTTATGGAAATGAGCTGACTCCTGGATTGTCAACTTGTTTTCATGTTAGCCATACTCTTTCTGAAGTTACAAATGCAAAGACATTTTTTGTTGCAGTGATATAAAATTTTGCTACCGCTTGTGACAGATAAGCCTCTTTTTTCACTCTGACTCAAAGAACTGAAGAACAAAAGCAAACATGTTGAAACTGATACAGAAGAACTACACCAGTTTTGCCTAAGCGTGAATAGACCGAAAGAACTGAAGATGGTGTCAGAAAAAGAGTGCAAAAACACAATGAACCCTGAAATGAAATCTGGACTCAAAACTTTTGAGTATCAGTACGTGTCCAGAGAACTTCAGTTCTGACACCAAAATCTATAGATCTTTAAGTATAATGAAGATCAGAAAGTCATAGCTGCATTATTCTTAATCCAGCTTTTACAATTCATAGTAAAAAGACTGAACATGAGCGCAGTCTGTCACGCTGAGTCCCTGTCAAGCTCATACAGCCTGTGCTGAAATTTATTCTACAAATTTTTCTTAACTATTAGCACCACAAAATGTATTAAATCGAGGGGAGAGTGCCTATTCATGCTATTCTTACACCATGTGTCTAAGTAAACATAGTATTTAATGCTAGTTTTTATAACGTGCAATAGGACACAACAGATGCTGCAAAATTTGAAAGATGCACAATGAATCTGTCTTCACTAAAATGGACACAACCTGCTAATTTCCAGTCTGGCAGAGTATTACAGCATCAAAAATTATTTAAATTATTTTAAGAAGGCGGCAACAAATAAAGAATTGTAGGGTTCTTTTCAAATTCACCAGTATATGTGAAAGCTTATTGAAAGCACCACTATTCTGGATGACAGAGGTATTTAGGTGACCAGTACCATCTTCAACTGCTAACATAAAGTGAGAGTGAAACATAATTTAAATAATCTGGAGGATTCCAGGAGTGAATAGGCTTTTTAGCTGCAGAACTATCCAACAGGATATTCAGACACTAAAATGGAAATTACATACATTTTTTCAACTTAAAAAGTTTACACCGTTATTGGACTGTCTTCTACTACATTGGTAACTTAGTTGATATCATCTGTAAGAGGTCACTCTCCTGTAACATTACAAATTATTTCCTCATAATAGTATGATAACATTTGTTTCTCTAAGTAAGTATAACTGCCATTCAGACACACAAAATTACAAAACACCAAATCCTGGTGCAGTGTTTCAACTGCACATAATGTACTCCTACAGTCAGACTGACGGAACTAGAAGCAGTAATTATAGAGGAAATAAAAGCATAAAAGCAGGATGTGTTTCAGGTTTTGCCTTTTTTTTTTTTTACTCACTTTCTTAACAAAATCAGGTATTTCCTTTTTGTCTGAAAGTTGGTTTAAAGAGGAGCAGCACTCTATCTCCAAGACATATCTTTCACTTTGGACGTCACCTTTGGGAGACCTAAAGAGAAAGACAGAAAAAATGAATCTGTTTCTGTTCTTAATACTGGATGCCAAGACATCCTCTGTATAAATATTTCCCCTGGAGAGCTAGCTTTCAGACCAAACTTTGGTTCCAGCACATTCACTCCATTGAGCTCAGCACAGTTCTGACAAGTGGCAGCTACAACATCTTACCTACTTGCTAGAAAAGGAAATCACACCAGGGATGACAGAATACCTTGAGGACTTCCAAATTTCTTTACCTGTCCAAGAAACACTTTTCCAGTCTGGCCCCTATGGCAAACGCCAAGGAGACGTACAGGTCCATATGCAAAATATGCAGAAAGCAGGTTCCAACACAAGGGGCTGACAGTCTCTGGGCCCCACAGGGCAGCTGGACGTAGGCTGTGTTTCACGGACCATCATTAAAGGAATTCCTTCTCTTATCTACCACAATTCTAAGTCAACATTTTAAAATCAGGGGCTAATCAAAGCAGTCTATCCTCCAGTCTTACCTTATGCTTCGTTGTTGAGAAATATAAAGCTGTGTGCAAAATTCCTTGTCTTTCAGAAGACACCAACTCCTAAAATAATTCAAACCGTATGGCATCTGCCATCTACACTGCTGAACAGATCAGTGCTGTGGAAACATGCTATCGGTCAAAATATGCCAAGGGGAAGTTTGGAAGTTATCTTGAATGATTGTGAGAACCAGCCCGTCAGCACGTGCTGCAAAGCAGTGCTCTGGGGAAGGCAGCGTTCATCTGCGCTGGACTCCCATGAAAGGAAACTGATAAAGCTGATCAGTAGAGGAAATCAAGAAAATCGTTTGTTTTATCAGCTATTTAGGAGAACACGTGGACAAACATACAAAAATGAAAGCTAGTAGTAACAAAGCAGTTCTCTTAACATCCCATATGGAGAATCAAAAGATCTAGTTTGAAGTAACGAACTAACCCCAGCCAGCGGTCCCTTGATGCATGGGGTACCTGTGGGACAGAAGGAAAGGTGTGGCGACCAGCAGAGAGCAACACGCAATTCAATATGAATTTTAGGTGAAGCCATTTTATTAGGTGAAATCACACAGATTACATACCTTTATTACTGCAAACGTGGCAAGCTAAAAAACTGCTAATTGGTTACACACACTGTTCACACCGTATTGATTGGTTAGTAATTATAACGAGTTCTGATAAACCTATCTTGTAGCTAAATATTGTTAGTTTACCTTTAATGCCTAAAAGCATCCGCACACCTGCTGGTTTTGACCATCTTATTATGGTTGGTTCTTAACATGTTCCGTTGCTCCCAAATACCTTCCCATAACTGCTTCTTGGTTTAGGGCAGCCTGTACCCCTATCAACAAGGCCACTGTGTTTTGAGAATGTGATTATTAGGATCCTCTCAGCATGAGTAACTTCTCCTTTCTCATGGGAACAGAAGAATATTGTCAGGGCCTAAATCTTGGGAGAAGAGAGCTAGGCCGCCGGCAGGCCTGCTGTCTTTTCCGACAGAAAGGTGCAGAAGTTTGAACCAATACTGCTAAAGAAGCAGTGAAACAACAAAACAAGGACCTTTTGCAGACTTGTTACGCTTGCAACAGCAAGTCTGTGCAAAAGCCCTGTTCTGAGGACTAAGATTGTGTCACATGTAAAACACACTTCAGCTACAGATGGTCCCAGGGGCTTTCCCAAGCTGCTAACAGTTACACGGAGCCATGAGATGCGTAGGCTGCTGACTCCAAACTGGCAGTGTGTTTCCTAGGCAATACTGAAGAACTTTTCTGAAGTATCACATGACATTATGTTTTGTACTTGATCCTCCCACCTTCATGCATGCTATACTCTCAATTCTCTTCTCAAATCTCAATTATACATGGGACATGTAGGACCAGACTATGGTTTGGAAACACTGAAGTCCTTCCCCTACTTGTTTTATCACTCCTTTCTAGGTTCTTCTCATCACTTGAGGTCCCATTCTGTTCTTGACTCCAGGTATGAATTTTAATAAACCACTGGTGTGCATGGAAACTCTCCAAACATCTTTATAGGACTGACAGAAATCATTAGTGGAGGACTAAAGGTGTTCTACCACTACTTCTCTGTAACAGGCATACAGAAATTCATTTAAGCAAAAAGAGAAGATTTGTCAAGGAAAAAAAAAGAAAGTTTTGTGAAGGGCAACACATGAACTGCAGACAACTGGTTTTGCTCTTCTAGATAAAGTCCTAGATAAACTAATTATTCTGTGCAGATTTTCTGCCACAGATAAACTCAATGAATTCAAGAACATAAAAATAAACTTAAGAAAGTCTCCCTGCTAGAATACACACTGTTATACCTCTATTTTTTCTAAAATCTGAATATGAAATGTAGTACTGATATTATCTAGCAATGTTCAAGAGAGGTGAGTATGAGCTAGGTCTCGCAAAAATACCACTTCACATTGCAATGCTAAGTCCATACAACACCAAACACAGCAGTCACAATTCTCTAGGGCTTTAGTGGTTATATAGGAACAAAGCAGAAATGGGTTACTATGAACGGGCAGCAAGGAACTAAGGCCTTTTTAGACAACCAATCCCATTTTTGGGGGGACAACACCAAGCCTCTAGAAACACGGGGACCAAACACTTCCATCACTGAGGCAACTCACTGCACTCACCACAGCCCCCTTCCAGCCTGGCTGAGAAAGACATTCTCCTGGCCTGGAGGGTGTGAAATAATACAGCTCAAATCCAAAGTTAAGATACCAAATCCCCACATGCATATGACACCAAGCACATGACCAGATATAAGGAAGAAATTTTTTACAATGAAGGTGAAGAAACACCGGAACAGGTTGCTCAGGGAGGTGGTAGATGCCCCATCCCCGACCTTGACCGCTCAAGGTCAAGCTAGATGGGGCTCTGACCAACCTGACCTAGTTGAAGATGTCCCTGCCCATTGCAGGAGGGGGGTGGATTAGATGACCTATAAAGATCCCGTCCAACCCAAAGTATTCTGTGCTTCTATGGTTTAACAGACTCAGAACAGGACAAACCCAGAGGTAACCTTGTGCCCACTCTTTCACCAATCCCTGTTGAGGTCTCCACAAAATCTGGCACCTCTGTAAAGACTTCATGTGACAAACATAAAACCTTGCTAGCACAAAAATAGTGAGAAACGCTGTGTTTTCATGTTTGAAGTCACTGTCTGTAAAACCAAAGTCTTTTCAACCTCATATATCGGTGAGGTTTATGGGCATGTATAAAGAGGGAAGTCTGCCCTTGAACCTCTTCCTCCTAATTCCTCTCCTCCCCCTCAACAAGTCCCTGGACTCTGATCTTCTGCAAGTTTTGGAGTACCTGAAAAGAGTACGAGTTATTCGACATACACGTTACGTCCATAAAAATACAGGGATTCTTACTGCAGCTGCTTAAAATAACCTGTTTATTTTTCCTCCTTTAACCAGCACTTACTTTGAAATACACTTGCTGCTTGTAAACAGGAGACAGTGAATTCTTCCTCTAAGAGCTACCTCTGCACTAAGGCTCACGAAAGAAATTTCATCAAATACCATTGCACTCTGTTAGGAACATTATTTTACAGAACACACATAACAGATCTTACTAAAGGCCATAAAATCTTTAGTTAATATCTTCCAACAGAAGTACTCTGTATTACCAAAAAGCATTTTTCCATGCTTTCAAGTAAAGTATGTCCACATATGTTAAAGGCGAGTCTTTAGCTATACTTTAGCTATACTTGTAGCTTTCACCTTTTTAGGAAACATTTAAGAGCCTATTATTCTTTCAAAACCATACTTACTACACAAAAGCCAGAGCTTTTCACATTAAACTAATAAATAGCTGCAGATTTCACAAAATAATTTTCTGAGAAAATTCACGTGGGCAAGAAATTCTTTCCAGCCTCTCTACAATAAACTGCATTTCATAAGTATCATAAAAGTCTCCTATTAAACTCTTTGAATGGAACATTGGAAGTTCAATCTCAATATAAGGAAAAACTTCTTTACTCAGAGGGTGACACAGTACTGTAATGGGCTGCCCAGAAAGGTTGCAGAGTCCGCTTCTATGGAGATATTCAAAACCTGCTTTGACTCAAGCCTGTGCAACCTGCCCTAGGTGATCCTGCTTTATCAGAGGGGTTAGACAAGATCATCTCCAGAGGTCCCTTCCAACCCTAACTGTTCTGTGAATCTGTGGATATTGTTACTGTATACAGGGACAGAAAAATTCTATCCTTAACAAATTATTGTATTTTTAGTTTTATTCATTTAGTGGAACGCTAAACATTTAGGACCACTTTTCATTAGAGACTATGAATTAAGACCCACAAAATACACATATCCATCAAGATCACAGATGTCAGAGGAAAAATCAAAAGCAGAGCTCAGCTACCCTGACTTCAGCCTTGTCCCTGCACTTGCATTCCTGTTATCTTCTGAAGAAAGACTGATGTCTGTTATTTCAAAAATAACCAAATAATACATACTCTTGAGTCTCGTATCAGGTTTATAGCACAGGAAGGTACTGGGAATCTAATATATAAAATATCTTAAAGTAAAACTATTTTTAAATGAATGGTTTTATGTAAAGGCAATTTCTACTTTCCCATTATAAAGTATTTCTCAGCAGAAAGCAAAAGAGAAATACCAACATCAGTTTAGTCCAAAAAAAAAATATGCAAGGCCCAACAGTTTGAAAGGTCTCTCTCTTCTTCTGGATGGACAGTCAACAATTTCTTCCTCTTCTCTTTCTAGGTTGGAAAACTAAATCTTCCTCCCTTCTTTCCCTGCAAACATCCAAGGGTTAATTATAAATGGCCCAGCCCTGAAAGAAGCAAACTAGGTACAGTAAGACTGTACCCTTCTCGGAAGCTAAGATGAATGGGAGAAGCTGGTACACCCCAACTCATGACTACACCCTGTACTCATGATAAGACATTTTGTGGTTACTTGTGAGGGAACAGAAGCACCAGTGTGAACAACTCCATCACTTCACCTGTAGTGGGGAAGGACAGTCTCCTGCCCATCGCAACCAGGAGAGGATAACCACTGGTTAATCACAGAGACTGCCCCAAAATTTCAATGTATCTTAAAACACCCCGGGCTTTCATTTGGTTTTGGTCCTTCGTTATATATCTCATTGTTTATCAGTTTTTCCAAAGAAGGATTTTTCTGTCACTGTAGGTACCCTCAGTGACCACCATCAACAAACTTAACCAGGGAGTGGCAAAGAGCTGAGAAGGAATTGCAGTCTACGTGGCACTTTGCCAAGGGCCAGTGTTTGCAACCCACCAGGGGTAGAGGGTATCCTCAAACAATACTGGTATGTTAAAGGATGAAGACCACTGTCTTAAGAAGAGTGGCATCTTGTATCCTAAACAGCACCTCTGGTGCCACTAAAGAAGAAAATACATAGAATAAATAAGATTTCCACTTATAATCGGAAGTTCACTGGCCAAAAATATTTTATGATGGTTGTTTCAGTAGGCTGTCATTTCCTGTACAGCTGTTTGCAGTTAAGCACCATTTCATGGTAGATAAACCATTACCAGCTGCAGAGCACCAGTAACTTACACAGTAACTATTAAAGCTGACAACTCGGTGTCTGTTACAAACTGGATTTCCAATCCTTTCCAGAGACAAGAATAAAATGAGGGACCTAACATTTGGTCCCAATCTTCCTGAAGTTCTCCATGCCCATGAATTTGGAAAGCTGAAAGTACACTTGTAAGCTGTGCAGACACACTAAAATGACTATTTGATTAAGATGATGCTGGGAATACATCTGCTGATTTTTCCACTACATAGGAATATCCCTACAGTTCAAAAGATAACTCTACTTTCATGACAAACTGACCTACATTACAAAAAACTATAAAACCCCATCAGAATGACTAACATGAGCAGTTGGCATCTGTATCACTCCAGGTATAAAAAAACAAAAAAACCTAGCAAAACTAGAATATCTGAAAAGCAAGAAGGCAGCAAGTAAAAACTCAGGTTTTAGGATGACCCACCCAACAAACACACCAATTTTTACAAAAATAGAAGCAGGAATTTTGTATCATAACAACCCCAACTCTAATCCACGTGACACAGTTTTATCTTTATTACCTAAACATTTTCTGTAGAAGGAATTTTCTTATATAGGAAACCTTATCACTGGAATATATATTATTTGTTAGTAAAATGTATAAACTCTTTTTAATGACAGCATATAGAGTTTCTTGAGAAAATTCAGGCACGTATGGATACACAGCCATCTTTAATGTTGAGTGTTCATAACACAGATGAAAGAACATTTATTTTGGGTCAATGTCAAAAGTTGTTGTGAGGAAACGTGTATTTCTTTGAACTTGAATCAAATACCGACCTTTAAAAACCTCAAACCATTGTCCCTTGAGCTGAAGGAAGGTATCTGTTGACTCTTGGGCATGGAATAAATATTATTTTTTCAGCAAGCTGAAGTCAGCCTGCTGAGAGCAACAACACACACTGCATTTGCACACAAAACGTGTTTGATCCTAATGCTGATGAAGGCAAGGTCAGGCAGTTGCCATCTTCAAGCTGAAATCCTACATGAAAACTGAAGAGATGCACATACATGCACATACACAGGCATTTACATTTAAATTAAAAATATATTGTACCAATGGAAAATATCCACTCTCAAGAACTGAAGTGAGCACAGAAGCACTGCAGGAGATCACTGGTATTTTTTGTCAGACTGTATCACTGCAAAACTCCTTCAACTGAAGGCCCTGTATTTCTGCAAAGATCTTAGGTAGCTCATTTTAGGGCCCACGGAGAGGAGGGTTGGGAACAATCATGTGGATGCAGCAAGGATAAATCATACTTGACCAACACTATTGCTTCTGATGTTGAAATGAGTGGCTTTGTGAGCCAGTTGAAGGAGAGCAGTGGCTGTCATTGATAGGCAATTTTAGCAAGAGGTTTGGCACTGGCTCTCACACCATTCATCTATGCAAATTTCGGTGCTGCAGTCTGGAAAACCAGATGAGTAGAAACAGTTCCATGGTTGACTATGAAGCCCTGTCTGCAGGCCAGCGATAAGTGGAGGCCGCACCCAGGCCTCTGCAACCTGAGACCTGTCATCTTTAATGTCTTCATTGATGACACAGAGGAGGGGACAAGGTGTAGTTTTGTCAAGTTTTGTTCCAGCAAAGCTCAAGACCACTGTGCACGTTTTATACAGGGATGTGCCACTGAAGGTCAAACGTGGCATGAAAAATTTTCACATGGAAAATGTAGAGATATCCACAGAAACTCAGACACGCTTGTCAGGCAGAGGCATTTAGTCATGGCTCAAGGCTTTCTCCACTGAATTCTACACAAAGTCAGAGCAAGAACTCTCTGTTTCAAGTGCCTGTCAAAGAGAACTAAAGAGAAGAAAAGCTTTTTGGGACTAGAAGGTGTCTCAAGCATCTAAGAATCAGAAATTTGAACTGTCTTTAGTTCTGTCTGATGAAATGCTTTTAGAAACATTTTCCTTTTGCCTTTGGAAGGCAAATGTGCAAATCCAAATGCCAGAAGACCAAACCAAGATTTCACAAAGCAGAATGCTTCCATGGGCTGCTGCTTCTTCCCAACATAATTATGTCTCTTCATACTTTATCAGTTCCTTGGTATAATACAGTTTTCCTTTCTGTCATGAGAAGGGCTGTTGGTCTTTCAGGTGTGAAAAATCAGTATTTCCCCTTCAGTCAACATAATTAAGCAAATATGACAACTGGAAATGCAAACATAGCATCAAAGCAGCAACAGAATGACAACTGTCTTGTTTAAGTCATTTCAAGTTGAATGTTTAAGCCATTTCAATCTTTTGCATTTACATCATGCTACTTATATCTTCTATAAAACCAGACTTTCTATAAATCCATTTTCTACATCCAGACCTTAACTAACACAGAGGATGCAAAGCCTTAGCTATATCTATATACTGGGTTCATGTGGCAAGGTTTTGGTAGTGAGGGGCTGCAGGGGTGGCTTCTGAGAGAAGCTGCCAGAAGCTTCCCCCATGCCCAACAGAGCATGCCCATGTCCCCCATGCTCAATGCGAGTGACAGTGGTAGCTCCTCTGGGATAACATACTTTAGAAGGAAAAAAAGAACTACCAAGAGCAATTATAGCCAGAAAGAGGAGTGGGAATATGTGAGACAAACAGCATCAAGGTCAATGAAGAAGGAGAAGGAGGTACACCAGGCACTGGGGCAGACACTCCCCTGCAGCCCTTAAAGATCTTGGTGAAATACGCTGTCCCCCTGCAGCCCATGGAGGGTGATGGTGAAACAGATATCCACCTGCAGCCCATGGAGGACCTCATACCTGAGCAGGTGGATGCACCCAAAGGAGGCTGTGACCCTGTGGGAATACCACGATGGAGCAGGCTCCTAGCAGGACCTGTGGCACTGTCAAGAGAGGAGCCCACACCAGAGCAGATATGCTGGCAGGAGTTGTGACCCTGTGGGGGATCCACACTGGAGCAGTCTGGGCCTAAAGGACTGCACCCCATGGAAGGGACCCACTGGAGCAGTTTGTTAAGAACCGCCCATGGGAAGGACTCATGTTGGACAAGTACATGGAGGACTATCTCCTGTAACAGGGACCCCACGCTGGAGCAGGGGAAGAGTGTGAGGAATCCTGAGGAGGAGATAGAGAAATTGGGAATAAAGATGAGCCCAAGAAGAAGGAGGGATGAGGGGTTTTTTTCTTCTCATTATCCTATTCTGATTTAATTGGGAAAAAATTAAACTAATTTTCCCCAGTAGAGTCTGTTTTGCCTCTGCTGGTAATTGATGAAAGATCTCTCCCTGTCCTTATGTTGACCCATGAACCTTTCATTATATTTTCTCTGCTTTGTCCAGCTGAGGAGGGGAGTGATAGAATAGCTTTGGTGGGCACCTGGCCTCCAGCCTGGGTCAACTCACCACAGTCTCTGATCAGAAGATGACATTAATTAAAATCACTTGGAATTAATGCTGCATACCAGGGGAGAAAGAAAAAAGAAAATAAAAAAGAAAACAGACACCTGTAAAAAACCTGGTTTACTATTAAACTTTTGAGCTCAGTCTGTTAAATTCCTTTGCAGATAAACAGAATTATTGTGTCCCAGTGATGAAAGTTTGTATTTCATCAGGATTCATGGATATAGGAAAGTGACAGAAATAGCACCATCTCACCAAGTGAATTACTAGAACACCTGACACAATTATTTTACAGAAAGGGAAAACAGCTGCAAAATTGTTAGAGATAAACATAGAAGTCCACTCCAAAATTCTTCTCTTTAATTATACTACTTAGTCTATTTCTACATCACAAGGTTTTCCCTGCTTTACTGATTGGAGGCAAACCCTGTAGAAGGGTACATCCTAAAACAGATGGAATAACGAAGAGAAAGACCTCTCTGGAATTCAATTTATATCCCCTGCTCCACTCTACTGTTGTGAAATGAAGCACCTGCAAATGCATCAAAACTACTGTAGGCAGAGTTTTTATAAGCTTGGGCCATGTATCATTACTAGTAGAAGAGAACGGAGCTTGTTTTCTGGTGCCCAGTACTTAGAAAGGGAAATTAAAACCCTTTCATTGACATTGAAATTTGAAACTTTAAGATGCCAGACAGGGGTGTTACACTACTGGGAGCTGGGAATAAATTAAAGCAGCTTTGTCCTATGGTTTTGTTATCATTTTGTTCAGGGGTTGCCTTTCTGAAGGCAACAGGTTATCTGCAAGGACTACAAGCTGTTGGAAACAGTAACACGCACAAGACACCTAAACAGAGATTGTTACATTAAAGACTAGTGAGTACAGAAATACAAGGGCAAAGAGAGAAAGGCTGTTACACACACACAAAGAACCAGCCATCTCTGTTCCTTGGCAGGACACAAGCAAGTGACATGCATGCTACTCTTCTTACCTTGGTTAGCCAGAGCCACCCTTCCCCTGCCCCTTCCACCAGGAGAGATACTCTGTCACACATTCACACTTTCCAGGGTACCAACCACCGTACATCCCTTTTCCAGAGATTCTTCTCTTCCAAGTGTAAATCAGTGTGAATCAACTTTTCTCAAGTGTGAATCAATGCGAACCAGCAGGCCAGGCTACACTTCACACCTGGAGCCTTCCCCACATTCAGCAAAAAACCTGTAAAAACCTAGCCTCCAAGATTTTTCTTTGCATATTTTTTATGAGATGCCTTCTCTGAGAAACACAAGTATCTTAGAACTCAGCACAGGCAGTAAAAGAGTCAATTGCTTCTAATTCAGAAGTTCACTGAAAATCAGAGAGAGGCACAGAGTATTCACAGGAACATTAAAATTATTCTTCCTTTATCTGACTCTATCCAGCTTCCAAACCATTTTCAATCAATTGGCTAGTGTGCACAGTGTCATTAGGTGCTACAGAAATATTTAAATTTATTATTTAGTTAGAGCAATGAGCATCCATCAGCTACTTGGTAGACTACCTTGAAGCCCTGTGATTAACTGAACATGACACTTTTTGCAGTACAATCAATTGTATTGATTTTTAAAAAATAAAACTTGTCCTTACTTTCACATTCTCCCTAACATTTCCAAGAGGCAAACCTTGCTTCTCAACATTTACAGTTTCCATATATGCGAAGAATGTGTTTCCTCAAATGTCCTAGAGCAGGAATGACAGCTACTTCCTTACCAGAAGTGATTAGATAACTAAAATAATAAAGCCACGGAGATACCAGCACAGTTTAAACACAAAACTATCATAGTCACTTTTTTTAAAAGTCACCTCAAACGTACAATGACACTGCAAATTCACACTGTAGGACTCAATGATCTATATCATTCCCTTCCAACTCAGTATATTCTATTATTCTATGATTTTACAACTCCAGGATAATGGCAAAATAGGAGAAATAACACTAACAGGTACTTTTCTGTGAGTTTCAATGCACAACATGTCTAAGTACTATCCTTACCATTTTGTTCTTGAACAAATAAAGGCACTGCAAATCTCAGCAAGAGCAAGAACGTGTAGTTCCTGACACACATCACCTACCACAGCTAGTCTAGCCTCTTCCTACCTTTGGAGAGCCAGCGCTGTAAAACAAAGCCCTCAAAACTGAGTCAACAGCATCCATTTTAAAACATAAAACTGGCATAGAAATACACAACACTGCTTAAAGACTAGCTCAAGTGTTCAGCTTTGTCCCTGCATACACAGCATTGCCATTACTGCATCCAAAAGGCACTAAAACAACAATTTCATTTCTGTTACAGTCAGGCAACAAAAATAGCAAGGTGAAAATCTGAACCCGGTATCTGCCAGACAACTGACAAGAGAAAGTGTGTAGTGTTGGAGCCATCTGTGGTGAAACACCTGCAGAAAGAAAGGAGCTATAGCCTCAGGTATTTTATAGAACACACCTGGGGTGCCCAGACCAAGGTACAGAGCTTTTCACAACTCCTTGGCTCCCTGTGAATGACTGACACCACCCTTACAGAAAACAGCAGGGGGTTACTTTGTACTTTGGAGTATAAATGATGTTACTCATGATCCTACATCTGTAGTTGGACTACTTCTACTCCTAAAATCTTATGACAGATCAACAAATATCTTAAGGAGATCTTAACTTCTACCCAAGAGTTCAACTGTTTTATGTAGAGACCTGATAGTCATAAGTGAAAAAAGTATCATTTATTCTTTACCAGCAGTGTTAATGAGAAAGGTTAATTAAAAAAGTTAACAGCATGTCTTTCTTTCCCTGCTGTCACATTTTTTTTCTCACCAGCTGTTAGAGGAGGAATGGGATAAACTCACAGCTCAAACATAGGTGGCCTCTATGGAGGCCACAATCATCTGAAGTCTGTGCAACACCCATCTCTTCATTGTGCTTGGCAATGCAAACACCCATCTCTTCATTGTGCTTGGCAATGCAAACATTCATTGCACACACACACCTACGGAAGCAGCTTCTCCCTTACTCTCAGCCAACCTCAGGAACATTTTAAACTACATGAAACACCAAACTGATGTCATTTCCCTTTCTGGCATTTGTCTGGTTTTTCCCCACTGCACAAAGTCTCTTCCACTTCCCTAGGCAGTCAGAAATGACAGATAAGGAAATGCAAAGAAATGGAGTGTGAATGTAAAAGCAAGTATAATTGGTTCAAGACTCTCTACTGTCTTCAATTTTGTACAGTCATTTACAGCTGTCTAAAGCGTGTGAAACACTGGCACCCAAGTGAGTGAGCAGGCAATTAAGATTTTGTACTCTTTTACAATCATTCTGCACAGATGTAAACTACTGGATACAGTACAAGACAGCAAGGACACACTGAGCGCTCTGGCTTGAAGACCATATCGCTCTGCCAAGATGGGTACTGTCTTTCCCTGATGTGTCTTCACAGTTCAGAAACAGAAGATGCTGAACCCCTGGACCCTAATCCAGCAGAAGAGCTTAAGCACTTACTTAAGAAGTGTGTAAATATTTGTATTAGTTGCAAGCAGGGTATTTGGTAGGCAAGGAAAGCAATGGTCCAAAACCAGGCAAGCTTACCCCAGCATTACTCAAGAGGTCCACTGTTTAACCAAGCATTTTATGTTTTGACCATGAACTGGAAACCCTTTAAACATTAATATCAGGTAAGCCAGCATGACATGCTGTATTAGTAAAACTAAAAGCAAGTCAAGGTAAATGAAGAGTTATTTTAGAAGCTAAAATGGTCTACATATAGTAACGCCTACATATATCTGCCCTGTCCGTAACTGCCACTGACTGACTACCAGCAAAATGAATGGTGGTTTTACTTTAGTTATAAAGAGGTGTCTAAAACAGTTACATCCTTTCCTTACGGCATCCATACAAAGAGAGGGACTAGGATTAGTACATGGAGGTTTGATTGCTCCCTGGCCTTCACTATAGGTCAATGTGAGAAGCGGGAATGCACTCGCTGGGAAGACTGCACAGAATGGCTGCAGCAACACAGGTAGCTGCAGAGTTTTATGTGGTCAGATAATGTTCAATTATGTTTCAAATCATTAGCTAAAAATCATAAATATATGATAAATAAAAGCTTAGTTTTCTTCTGGGCAGGAAAAGCAGCAAATCTGATTATTTTTTTTAAACTCAGATTAAAAGAACAGCATTCCTGTTTGTTTGTTCATCTTCAGGCTTGGATTGTGTAAAATATTCTTAATACATTTTAACAGCCTGAGCAAAGCAGGAAGTCATCTTTTTACTTAAGGAGTTTGCACAGAGTAAAAAGTTAAAGCAACTTGTTTTATTTAGAGGAAAGTAGGGCCTCAAGTCTATGCACAAATTTAAGCAGCATGCATTGATACTGCAGTTCTCAAATTAACTGCATTAACTCTCACCAACTAAACACAAAATATGCCTTTTCTAAGTAAACAGTTCTTCTGTCTTAATTTAATGTAATAAATCTTACGAGGGCCATCCTCACAAATTGTCAGGCACAGGGCTTGTTTCTTTGCTTCTCATGACAACGCATCCCAAAATACAGAGCATATTTCAACTTGTTATTCTCTGAGTTGTCTGCCAAACTGCAGATGAATTGTAAACACGAAGAACATGTTAAGCCTATTCAAGCCCACAAAAAAAAAAAAATTTTAAAAAAATCAAGTCTTGCACAGTAAACTCTGCTATAATTTCCTGATGTAGGTCAAAACTCAGCAGGAACTCACATTGTCTATTTTTATCCCAGTTCACTGGAAGTGCTTTACCTTTCTGTTTTCTTGATAAGCACAGCCCTGAAGATTTGTTCCTGGGGAGTTTTCTCTTTTTCATCAGTTGGTTGCACGAAAGGGTGGACAGCAGCCAAGACGAAGCCCTGCTGGTACAATTCTTGCAGCTGAGCTGGAAGATCACGCAAAGAGGAGAGCTTGATTGCAGATGATCCTGGCAGCTCAGCTGGAAACAGAAAGAAATTGGTCAATAATCCTACACTGGACAATCATGTTTTTTAAAATCCAGGCTCTTCAGAGTCAAGCAAGCTTCACACTGATTTACAATATTAACACAAAAATTGACCTTTCCTGAGGCCCATCTTGTATTTCACATTTTAAGCAGGCTGTCTTGGCAAAGGACCTGTATCACAGAAGAGACTGGTGCAATTAAACAAGAAGTCAGACACATTAAAATGCCAAATTCACTACATCGTCTGGGAGATATTTAATGAAAACAAGGCAGTCGGTCAAAAGATATTTTTAGTTTTAGTAGGTCATCACAGTAACCCAAGTTGAGGAGAGCAAGCCATGAGTCAAAGATAAAACAAGAGAAAGGAGATCAATAAAGGTAGAATATGTCAAATTCAAAAGCAACAAACAGAAGCATTCGTCTGCACAGATGCTGTATTATCAGACTAACAGGTGACTGATGCAAAAAGCTGTTCAGAGCAAATATCTACCAATACATCTAAAGAGTGTGCACTTGTTACTTTTTTAGGTGCATTGGTAACAAGAACACGAAGAGCCATGCATACCTGTTGTGATGAGACACTAAACCTTTTACCTCAGGGTTTAAACAAACCTACACATATTAGAGATGAGGACGAGACCTAGTACGTGAAAATAATCCTTCACCAATCTGATTACTGTGGGGTTTTATACCTTCCTGTGAAGCATCTGATGCTGACTCCTGTCAGACACTTGCTGTACATGCAGATACTGCAGTCGATACAGCAACTGCCCTTATTTCCTATGAGTCTTGTGGGTTTCAGAAGAAAAATCCCATGAATCACCCAGAACAACCTTCCTTTCTTTCTCCCTACGTCAGTAATTCTTCCAACGGTTTTCATATTTTATGTGAAAAAGACATCTTTCTTTCCTGACCTTTGCCTCTTCATTTCCATCTCTCTTGGGATACATTTATTATTCCATCCCTAACCATGCTAGAGCATACAGGGTGGTGAGGTGCTGGCTGGTTTCCCCTCCCACTGAAACCAATTGAGAAGGGATGCTACAAGAAACACGATGGTTCCCAGCACCTTGCAGGTTTTCATTTAAAGAAAAACAAACCAAAACCAAAAAACCAACAACAAAAGCACTGGAGAACAGTTTGTATTAGAGACGCCAACTATGCAAAATAAGGTTTCATTGTACTGCTTTTTTCATCAAACTGTGTGGCTACCCTTTATGAATAATGAAAGAGGTTATCAAAAAACTAATAAATATTCAAAACCAATAATAAAGAGGAATAATTTAAATAATAATAGACTAGCTAAGCTTGGTATGCTTTTTCTTCATGTAAGACCATGCTCCAGAAGAGGATAATGGAACTTTTTGACCAAGAAATGTAAGATGCAGAATTCTTATTATTTTCACAAATAAAAATCAGAAATCCAAGCAACGTGTACACTGACAGACAATAGTGGTCTACCTTCCTCAACAGCATACAAATCACTTCAGAATCATAAAAAGAGATGCCCTAAGGAATAATGCATAGTAAATAATAAAACCAGTAGTTATTTACTGGACCCTACTGGGGACCAAACCGAGGAAAGAAACAAAGATGTTAAAACTAGTTTTTCCCTCTTGTGACTGAGGCTACAATAGTTTTAGGCTACCCAGCAAATAGTTTAATTAAGATAATTTGAAAGCTGGGATACCTTTTTAAATTAGGGTTTTACTTGAATACAGTGGAATGACTAAACACTATTCAGTGATGTTAATTCTAGTAATGGTGCTCCAATTTTTAACAATCGTCTATGAAAACTGATGCTTGCCTTGCATGTGAATCTGGCATCTGGATTCTTCTGAGGATTCTTTGGTAAAGCTAGTGGAAGGTTAGTCATTAATGTGGGAGAGCGACAGCTTCCTCCTAAAAGCTAAACACGAGGGGAAAGCGTGAAAACACATGTAGCTGGAGTCTTGGGAAGGACACTTGATGATTAAAAGATAATAGAAAATTGAGCTGGGAGGGAATCATTCAGCTAGTTCATCCTATTACCTAGAGGCAGGATCAGTTCTAGTTTAGCTATTTCTCACAATTTTTCTGATTTATATTTTAAAAACCTTTAGTAACGGATATTCTACAAGCCCCTGAAGTCATCCTGCAGTACTTCTCTATTCATACTATTCAAAACCTTTTCCTAACACCTGGCCTAAATTTCCCCCTCTGAAATTCAAGATTGCTACTTCTTCACTAGAATATTTCTTTTCTGCATCAGCATTTTACACAGCTCTTAATACACCTCATGCCTTAATCTTACCTTCTGTAGACTATATAAACTCACTCCTTTCAGTGTTTCCTTTTTCCTTTTGTTTTCTATATTTCTAAATAATTTTTGCTGCTTCTCTCCCATTTGTCCACATCTTTCTTCAAGTACAGTACCTGAGCCTCATCACAGCCATCCAGCAAAAGGTTTATCACTGCTTTATAGGATGGAAAATCTCCTTCATGTTTATTATACATCCCACCTCAGTTTACATCATTTGGAGGAAGAAAGTTAAACTCTTTCCCTCCCAACTACCAGTGCCCCAATGTCCCTGCTCTTACTGAATCTGAGGGGGTTTTTCCTTCGGTTTGCAAGGGCCATTCTAAATTCTGACCTGTGCGCCGTGAGCAGCACTTCTCAGATCCCCAGACCTCAATAAACATACTCAGCAGTCTAGTGCTAGAATAGCTCATGAAAATGGTGAATTTTAACAGACTCTGGACAGAAAAACTGCAAGCCATACAGTCAATACACCTTTTTGGTTTGATGCTAATTTCTCCTTGAACTAGAGATCCTTCAAGAAGAAAAGACAGCTCCTGTCACACAAGTGATGCTCAGAAGGTCTACATGAGCTTCCTGGGTCTACAGACCCGTGCTGTGCATTCATGTTACCCTCACACAGACTTGTTCATGTGATGCAAATCCCTCCCCAGAAATCCCTGCTACTCATCATCCTTTGGATATTTTACAAGTAAGGTATTTGTTTCAGTATCTTTCAGGGCATTATGGTAGGCAAACAATCACACAGTCTCTTTCAACCTCCTTTTAAAGAGAAACATCACACCTTCCTGGATATATTGGTCGTTCAACAGTCTTTACATTTAAATGACAAGTTTTCAATTACTTTCTTATTTTTAAGGCACATACCTGTAGGTTCAACCTACTTGAAAATGCCCTAATTTGTGAAACTAGTTGTTTCCTGACTGTACCTTAGAAAAGCATTAACATTTCAGAAAGCCTTACACAGCTTACAGTAAAATCCATTACCACTGTTGTTTTAGTTGTTGAAGAGAATTTTAACCATGCCACTTTCAAATGAAAAAGGAAACCCAAAATTGTTGCTTACCTTACACAGGGACTTGTGTAAGGTGAAAGAGCAAATGAAAAACCAAATATTTTCTTGTGCAATCCAGTGCTTATTATAAGTCTCTATAAAAGATAAAGGCTGAATTCATCTAGCAGCCTCCATGTTGCTCTTGAAATGCAGTTAGCTCTAAGTTTTATATTCTGCTCCATGTTTCCTTATTTATTGTTGCACTTCACAATCTGACCTCAAGAGATTCCTTTGTTTATTCTGTCTACATCTAGATGAGTGTGTAAGAAACTTGTAAATGACAGATCCTGTGTTTTTCAATTTTGCTAAGGCTGAAAGTGGAAATAGAAGTGCTGGCTGCTTTTGGAACTGATTTCCTAGCAAATTAGTTTGTTGCCTGACTGATAATTGAAGCTGAAAACACTTTCCAGCAATGCTCAGACAGATACAGAATATTACAGCTTAGAGATCCTTCAAAACAAAAAGCAAGCTTGTGTTACACAACTGATACCCATAAGGTGACTTTCCTGGGTCTAGGGACTTGTGTATTCTTTGCTGCTAATGGAAAAACCTGACCCAACACTCACACTGTCCCCATCTTGCCACAGAAAAATCAATAAAAGGTTTGAGTTGACACAAAAATCTACAGGTTGAGTCATATGTATTTGAAAGGAGTTGCCTCTGCAGCTCCAAAAAGCAATTTATGTGAAGCAGAGGAAGGTGGTGCAGTCTGCCACAGGGATCCTGAGGGACAGAGAGCAGGCTGAGAAACATGGTTGAGGAGACAGATATCGAAGAGAACTGGTTCTTCCTGTGTTAAGGAGTTACGATTTCCCTCCCAGTGAATCATCCAGGGTTGCTACTACAGAGACCAAACAGCCACCGATCAGCTTCAAACTACAGCATCTCATATGACCTCTGACAGTAGTGCCATGGTCCATGCTCAAGTGGTAGATGTATCCTGATCAAATATGAAGTTACACCAACTGTGTTTTTCCTATATTAAAACAAAACATTTGGCTACCTTTGAGATGCTGTAACTCAACACTTAAATAAGAAAGGTTTATTATGCTTTACAAAATAAAGCATGGATTCATCTATTAGCCCATGCTTAAAGACAAAAATCAACCCTGGTACATCTTTATATAATACATATACTCAACAGAATTGGACACTTTTAACTCTATTTTATTAGATAAGAAGCAATTTTACCTTCCTGCTAGTTACATTTATGACAAAGCTAAACCAAACTCTATTGGTTTTTAATTTCTTTCTACTTGAATGATAGCTTTGCTTCGGGGCGGGGGGGGAGCGATGTGGAAGTTAAATGCCAAAATAGCATTTATTTAATTTCTCCTTACTGAAATGGTCAAATTTGGGGTCAAATTTAGGTCAGTGTCTCAGTGCTTATCCTTAATACTTTATTTAAAAGGACAAGCATGCAGTTCCACTCTAAATTTCTATTACCCTGTGTCAGGTGTTTAGTTAGCTTGCATACTCCAATAAAGCAAATTAAATGTTGAGATTTCTTGGTCTTCATTTTTTAACATGTTTTTCTGATTAAGTTTTCCAGTTGCAGCTGTTAAAGACTGATGGAGCCCCTACTGAACAGTTCACATTACACATGAAAACGTTCCACAAAAAATACTGGATTCCTTTTAAACTAGTTTCCATTTCCTTTTAAAGTTCTCATGTTCATCTGCATTTTCAAAGTAAGCTTTTCATAATAAATTACGGACCATAAGTAAGCCTTTTTCCTTTGCATTAGAACAATCAAAGATCGCATTGGTATGTACATAGACCGTACACGCTGAATATACTGAGTACAGGAAAGAAGCACTTTGCACCAATATGTGCCCAAAATGTGGCATTTAAAGGGGTCTGAAACAAAAAAAAGGAAGAACACAAACTCACTGGACCCAGACTATTAAGCAATGCAGCAACTCAGTTTCCCTGAAGACACAAGCACAATGCTCCTGCTTGATCAGGGCTAACGCACATCAGCAGGCTCAGACCCTTCAAGAAATACAGTTGTAACTGGTTTATTTTTCAAAGTGCACGATGAGGCTGTTCCCAAGCCCACAGTCGTGTCTGTGAGCCATTCCTATTCAAGCCAGCAAGCTGCAGAGTCGCTTGTGCTCCTCCTTGTACCATCTCCTTCCAGCACCACAAACCTCACAGACCTACAGCTGCTCCAGGTGATGCACAGGAAGGATGATGTCTTTGCTTCTCCTCCCCAGGAGAGATCAGGGCTTTTGGAGCCCTCTTCAGAAGAGGAAAGCAGCCAACAGAAGGGCGACAAGGGCAACCACAGCACAGATGTCCCGCTCCCCACTGTGGGCTCAAAGGCAGGCAGTCAGGGAGACTACCTGGGATATGCCTGTGAGCCAGAAAGAAGCAAACATTCAGGCACACTACACACTTAGATACTCACACTCGCTACTTCTACACAGCTCCTTACTAAGGATGGATTATTTGCTTCATCCCCAAACCCCTCCACATTCTACAGATTGTGTAGGAGCATCTCAGCTGTTAGTATCTACGGCCCTTAGCAGTTCTAGCAACAAGCATGTAGGAGGAAAACACGGTACAAGCAAAATTATTGCCATATGGTAATACAGTCATTACCCCAACACCATCCACAGGCGTCCTGCGGGGCTCTATAATAGATCTGGCTATTTACCTCCTGCCTTTAGTGACCGCCTCCTGGAACAGGGCATTAGCTCGCTCTGTTGTGCCTCACGCATCCCACCCAATGTGGTCCTAATTGCATGTCTGCTGGCAGGAAGCTAAATAGCAACAACGAATGGAGACAATAATGGGGAAAGAGAGTGTATCGCTGAGCACGTGTGTGAGCAGACACATAAATCTGGCCTGAGACCACAAAGTTTCCCATGCTTTCACACAGGGCACTTCCCCAGCATGTTTATGACTGTTTATAGCAGCCCTGATCATTTTCTAGAATACCAAAGCAAGCACACTTCCTCTATTTAGCATGAGGGTTGCTGTTTCTTAACTTAATATTAATTCCTTACCAGCAACCTTAATTTAATTTAAAGAAATCAAATCTACAGCAAAGTTCTTGTAGAGCAAAACATTTTCTTTGCAATATGGCCAGTAAAAAAAAGAAAACCTAGAAAGTTTACCATCAGAAGATGGTTTCACTTATGTTAAAACATTTTGTAGGAACATGACCCAAATTAACAACTTTGCTGCATATGTCAAAGTTTGAAAGTTTAAAATAGAAGTAATATATTAATGTTTGATGTGATCAGAGTGGATCAGCAAGTGTGCTTTTCCAGTGCTCCTGTGAATTGCCACTGCAACTGAACTTTTTGGGAATCACCTGGGTTACTGGGCCTGTGATTTCTTGCTGGAAGCTACAGTTGTAATGACAGAAGGCACACACTCACAACAATTAGGATACACAGGCAAACCAGTGTTGTGCCACGCAGCTAGTTTCTTCAAGCTGAACATTTGATTAAGGATTAACTAGTCAAGTCTCCTTTTGGTTTGCCTAAATCCTTGAGTTTATCTGTGCAGGCTTTGAGGGCTGAATGGTAGTGCAGGTCCTTGTAGAGAAGCAGGTAAACATCAGAAATTCACCTGGAGGAAGGTGCAGGGTAAAAATGTATTGTGAAGTGTTGGCTTTCACTTAATGATACATCACAGACTGGAAAAGATCTGCTCCCTGTAATATAACTAAGAAAGTTTCAAAAGCACTTTTGACAGACTTATTTACCAGTTGGTTTGGAACAGCTGAAGGACTCCAGATTGTCATCCTTTCCAACTATTAAGGCTTGGTAAGGCAAATTTGTTACTCTGCAGACAGATAGCACGCTGTTACTTGAATATTAACAGGCCCTTATTGACTGATCCTGAGAGAACAGGGTTATTTCCATTGGTGTTATTCTCATAAAAAGATTACAGTATCTATTGCAAATTTTCATTAATTGTTACAAACCCTAAGGAACTCGATTTTTCACAGCACAAACTGTTTGCATGGCAAAACAACCTAGTCATGGTACTCTCATGTAACTATTCTCTCCTCATTCAACCTACATACAGTTTCTTATCACAGAATCACAGGGGTTGGAAGGGGTTGGAAGAGATCATTGGGTCCAACCTCCCTGCCAAAGCAGCTCCCTAGCTCATACTGCACAGATAGGCGTCCAGACGGGTCTTGAATATCTCCAGAGGTGGAGACACCACCACCCCCCTGGGCAGCCTGTCCCAGGGCTCTGTCACCCTCACTGTGAAAAAGTTCTTCCGCATGTTGGTGTGGAAGTTCCTGTGCTCCAGTTTGCAGCCATTGCCCCTTGTCCTGTCTCCACAGACCACCGAAAAGAGGCTGGCCATTTCCCCCTGTGTCCCACCCTTAAGACATTTATAAACATTAATTAGGTCCCCCTTTTCTCTAGGCTGAACAGTCCCAGCTCACTCAGCCTTTCCTCGCAGGGGAGATGCTCCTATCAACAACAACAAAAAGCTATCAGAGAATCAGAATACTTTCAGTGAAAATAAAGGCAAACCCAACAATAGTGTAACTTAAAGAACACAGAGCAGTAAGATTTCTGAGGAATTCCAAAATAACTGTTTCTGAACCAAAACCTCCCAAGCAAATACTACAGCACAACTAACCTAGCAGAAAATACATGCTGTACCTGACACTACTGCATAGTTTTAATTACCCAAAACACACTAATGCTAGAATTTAATGAGTTAAAAGCTCAATTTTTTAGCATAACAACTATACAAGTTGTATTATAGTCTCCTTTCTTTTCTAACAGAGCTTGAGCTTCCATGAGGTACATATAGAAGGTTCAGGTACATTGCTGTTCAGGCCACTGGCTGAACCAAGACACTGGATGTTAATACACCATGTTGCTTTTTTGGTTATGCTAAATGAAGTTCTTAGGGGTTTCTCTTTCAGTCTTCAAGGCAATACAGTAAATGTCCCCACTGAGGAAAGTTAGAACGAATATGCAAGAGGAATCAGGACTTCAAGTGAAGGATGACTATTCAACAAGCTCCTGGTGTTTACTTCCTAGTGAAAAAGTAATAATGGGACTTAAAAAATATTCAAAAGCAAAGCACTGTGCCTTAAGATGGTAGAGAAGGGGAAAAAAAAAACACATGAAGACTGTGAAACTACATATATACCCTTTGAAAGTATGTATGTATACAAACACATGTGTACACATATGCATGCATACCTATGTCTGTACATATACCTACATGCACAGACACTGACATACTTTTTCTTCCTTTAGGAAACAGTAGATACGTGCTTTTGTCAAACCAAGGAAGTACTAAGATAACTCACCCTGAAATGTGATTAGATGACTTCACCTAATCAATCCTGTTGTCTAATCTCATTGTATCTGAGAGTTATCTTTGTTGAGACATAGTTTCATTCCTGTATCTTGCAAGCAAAAGATAAATACATGAAGAAACGGGCATTTCTGCCACAACCACGATGTGATCACACACAGGGCGGTTTAATTTTTAACCTTTCAGTAAAAAGGAAATATCCAGGCTGCCACCTCCACTAAGTGAAAAAACAACCATGAAACAGAAGATCAGCTACCTAAATAAATCAATAAGCACGTCTTAAATGACTCACAGTTACTTATTTTAGCTTGTGAGCAGAATTATGCAAAACGACCAAAATTAAAGCTATCTACTAGGTGCAAGAAGGCTTAATGACTGTGCAAAAAGCAAAATGAAAGTAGATGAAAAGGGGAAGGACTTCTTAGTTAAACTGTGCACAGAAAAAAGAACCAAATCCTATCCCTTCCATACCTGGGCAGCTCTGAAATGATTATTTTTTCATTTATCCTGCCCCCCTGCTTGATTCTAATTACTAAATTGATGCAGAGGAAACACAGCGACAACAAAGACAGATAATTTACATTTTACAAATCAAAAAAAAACCCCTCCAATTATTTCTAGCCAAAAGGAGGAAGTATTCAAAGTTGCAGTGTTTTACTCATACATACTTGTTACCTGTACAAGCACCAAAAGGCAAATATTACAGTGAATTACAGAGGAGAGAAGAGGTTAATTCTGAAATACAGGAAGGGCCAGCATGTTAATTCACATCTATTTCCAACCCCCAAAAAAGTCCTGGTTCCCTGCCCTTTAGACACCAAGTTAATCTCCTGATGGCAATCCTTAAGCTGTTAAAATGAAAGGCATTCAGGCAGCTTAAGCAGTGAAATAGGACATCTCATCCCTTCCACCAGTGGTGCAGAAAGTTATGTCCTCTCACACCAAGTAGCCAGTAACCAAATCCTCTAAAAGGGAGGGAAGGAGGAGCTACCCAGGGAGAGAAGGAAAAAAAAATATATAAATAGTTGTATTTCCTGAAGAGATCTGCTGGTACCTTTGAAGCTGGTGACTTCTAAAAATTTGGAGGGCCATTTTTGACCGCATTGACCTCTCTAGGTGATGTGTTGCCATTTTTCTTAGCAGCAATACCAACAAACACTAGCAAGTTTCACAGCTAACCCCACAGTCTGCAGAATCTTTTTGCTCTCTCCCTTCCATACTTTTTATTTCTTTATATATGTATGTCTCTTCTTCCTGGTATAACCCCCTCCTTTTCCCTTTCCCCTCCTCCTGTCTTATGCTTCACTTTGATGTGCTTTCCACATTTCTGGAAAATTTTCACTGGATTCTTTGTAAATTTTGCAGTAAGCAGAATTGGACAGCAGTAAAAGAACTGTAAAAAGCATAGATGGTTTTCCTCAGAAAAGCACAAAACCTGCCTACGTTAGGAAGTTCCAAATCAAGCAGAATTTCTTCATTTTATGGTATACTTTGCTAGATGAGAAAAACCTCCTCTGAAATGGAATTTGTAGCATTTCTAAGCTTCCCAAATCACTATATCCTATTGTCAATAAGATGCTGCACACGCTGACTCTTCCAGGAGTTAAAAAGCAGAAGGGGTCATACATATAATCAATCTCTGTATTTCCATCCAAACCAACCGAGAACAACCTTGAGATTACTTGGTTTTATTCTTAATCAAGCACAGATCAAAGTAGGTCGCAGGCATTATACTAGGAATTTTTTTTCCATATTCACAAGATAGTTAATAACTGTAAATCTGATTGAAGTCTAGTTTCCAAATTGAAAAATGACAAGAGGATTTCAAACAACATTTAAGGAAAAGGGAGGAGAAAGAAGTCAACAGCAGAAACTGTAGCTGAAGACATGGTCTATGATCTGATGTACTTTTTTCCATGAAAACTGTGATTAAAATCAAAGACTTGGCACAACTCAGACACACAGGAAGATAAAACTGCCATCAAAGTATTACAATAAAGGATTCCTCCCCACTCCTATTCACAAGATAATTGTTGCCTAAGTACAAGCCAGGAGAAATAACTGGAAGTTAGAGAGAACATTTAAAAGTTTGCACTTTATAAATTCAGCCTTCGACACAAAGATCTAAATTCACTGACATATTCAATAACCTCAGAAAGAAAGGTTTGGATTTATCAAGATCACTCTTATTCCCCAAGCCAACCTGTGCAACAGAGAACTGATAGTCTCCAGGGAAACCAAAATCCTCTTGGCAGGTCGTGCCCGTATGTATTTTATACGTAGCACCTTGCAGTATGTACACCGAAAAGGACAGATAGTTTTATAACTGCTTGAATGGTACCTGCTGCTTTCTGTTTCTTTTCACTTCACATCTCCAGTGTTTCACATGCATTTTCCCCTTCTGCTGTAGTAGGTGTTTCCAGACTTGTAAAATCTTGCTTAGGATGATACTGTGTGCCAAGTTTGTTTGACTTTTTTTTTAATAGATAGAAATGGATTTTTTCCAATCCCATCACTAAAGTCCATATATTACCCTATTTCAGATGTTCCCATTTCTTGACTGCCTCAGCCACTAACATTCCTTTTCTTCAAAAGGCAGCAGTACATGCTAAGCACTTAATATTTTAAATCAGAATAACTGAAGTATCACAGTGACTTTCCTCTTTTTACCTTTCTGCTGGCTCAAAATATTTTATTTTCTAGATAAAGAGAAGACATTTCCAAATTATGCATGCTTTTCATTTGGAATGTAACATAAAGTGTAACTTCTCAGTGTTCTTTCAAGCCAAATTCCCTTTTTTGGGTAATGCTATAATTTTTCATAAATGTCTGTTAAATTGTTTTCAGCTTTACTGGCAAAACTAAATAAATCTTAAAGCAGCCAAAAAAGGAACATGCATTGTATAACTAAGCAAGCCACATTACTTGAAGGTATAGTCTCAATTAAAATTTTGGCCCCAGGTTTGGTTATGTTTGAAAAAGGAAAGCTGGGTAAGAGAATGCCTCATGATCAAATTCAATATAAACAGGAGATACTCAGGGGCAGGTATATTAAATTCAGAGGAAAGGGGTATTTTTTTTTAGTCATATCACCCTGTAGTGATCCTAAAACAAACACATTCATTGGAACCTATACAAGACCCAGAACACACAACAGCTGCTGGATTATAAGCAGAAACAAAACTGATCCATCTAACTCCATCAACTTTCCAGGAAACTCCAAATCTTAAAAAAGGAATAACCATGTCCTGGGTTGCATCACAAGAAATGTGGCCAGCAGCTCAAGAGAGGTGATTCTCCCCCTCTACTCTGGGGAGACCCCACCTGGAGTAGTGTGTCCAGTTCTGGAGTCCTCAACACAGGAAGGACATGGACTTCTTGGAATACGTCCAGAGGAGTGCCAGAAGGATTGATCAGAGGGCTGGAGCACCTCTCCTACAAAGACAGGCTGAGAGAGTTGAGCTTGTTCATCCTAGAGAAGGTTCAGGGAAGACCTTATAGGAGCCTTCCAGTACCTGAAGGGACCTGTAGGAAAGCTGGGGAAGGTCTGTTTGTAGGGGCACGTAGTGACAGGACGAAAGGCAATGGTTTTGAACTAGAGCAGGGTAGGTTTACATTAGACATTATAAAGTTATTTTCTATGAGGGTGGTGAGACACTGGAATAAGTTGTCCAGAGTGGTGGTTGAGGCCCCAACCCTGAAGGCATTCAAGGTCAGGCTTGATGGGGCTCTGAGCAGCCTGATCTAAGTAAAAGGTGTCTCTGCTTACTGCAGGGGGGTTGGACTAGATAACCTTTTAAAGGTCCCTTCCAGCCTAACACGTTCTACGAGTCTATGATCTCTACCACCCCAGAGCATCAAGGAAAGCAACCCAGTTGACACTGAAGGTTTTCTGATACTTGCAGCAAAACAGGCCCAAAGAGGAAGATCTTGTGATCCAAATAATCACTGTTTAAAATTGTCACAGGAAACCCTTTCTTCAATGCCATATTTTAGGTGCAGAGATTTGTATGAGAATGTAATGTAATCCCTATCAAACAATTTCCCCAACGGTTTCTGATTAATCTGGCATGTAGAAAAGCCATGTGCTACCCCCATCTGTAATTTTTAGAATGACCATATAAATTAAAATTATGTAAGATACAAAGCTAGAACCACCAAATGGATGAGTTACTTTGCAACAAATTAGGAAACTACATCCTTTGGAAATGAGGTAAGGGAGAGTTAGAGCTATACCAAACAGACCCTACTTTACGGTCAATGCATTATTGGATTTGCCATCTCTACTGGTACACAAAGGTGGTTAAAGATCTGATTAAAATCAGTATTAGATAAAACACTTTTGCTGTCTGTTTGCTATCTGTATCACTACTTATACCGCAGTATTATACAAATTCCTGTTCAGGTTTTTTTTCCATTAGCATAGCTAATGAAAAGTGATTCCCACTGATGAGGCTTTTGTTCTGCCATAGCCTCAGATTTCCCTTCTTCTCTTTTCTTCCCACCCCTTGGATTACTTCAAACTGATGAGAAACAGCAATTCTGCAGCTACTTTGGAGCGAGGCACTGGCTCACTGGCCAGCAGGCTGTCACTGAGAGCCCCCATGGCTTAGGTCTCCTCACCTTTCCCCAGTCAACACAAGTCTCTGCTCTACCCAACTGCCAGCTTCCACAAAATTAGGAGCAGCCTAACTGGCTTTTGAAATTTCTGGCAAATTGGTTTTAAATTGTTCACTTGTAATGATTTGGAGGAATGAGACAGACAGACTGTGAGCCTTTTTCAACTCTCGTTTCCCTAGGAAACTGGTGCAGAAACAAAACAGAAAAACCCATCACACTACCACCTCCAAACCCTCTGAAAAAGGGAAAAGATCCTTCAGAATTAAAGACCTGAAAAGAAAATCCTGGAAAAGGTACTACGGGATACTGCCTCTCATAACACCTCTGACGGTGTACTTAACAGCAATAAGACTTTCACAGAATATTGAAAACTACCAGCAAGCAATAGTTTCACCACTGGCACCTAAAAGAAGTATGTCACTGCCAAACACACCACATCACTTCAACTTGGCAAGAATGCTTGATAGAAAGCCAGAGAGTAGTGGAAAAGGCTGTTAAAAGTTAACAAAGCACTTCCCAAAAGTACTGTTTTGTTTTTTTAAGCAAGTCTGCTAGAGCATGGGTGATGGATTTACTGAAGAAAAGTTTTTCTTGGCAAAAAAACCTGCTTTTTTTTTTTGCTTAGAGCAAATTTTCCTGTCGCTCTCCAGAATGTCAACTCCTACTCCCTCATTTCAGAAAAACGTAGCCAGTTTCTGTTTTCAAATGAAGAATTCCCACACAGTAATACTGATAGCATGCAAATCTATTGCTTAGTATGGGTCATGGGAAAATGGCCACAAATTCAAACATCCTTAGAATGGAATGACAATAGTCAAATTATTATAATATTTTTATTTTGCAAGAAAATTGGGGTTTTTGCAATTTTTTTCCAAAAGAGTAGCAGAATATTTCTCCAAATGTTTGTGAGCAGGCATCATTTTACCTTTATTTCTCAGTGTAGCTCTGATAGAAATAATGCTGCATCTAAAACATTTATTTGGAGATGAAAAGGTAAGAAGCAGAGACATCTTACCTTTAAAGCTGCCAAAGAATAAGTTAATGTAGTTATTATAATATAATCCCAAAGTAGTAAGTATATGCAATAAAGATGTAACAGATGTCCTGTCCAACCGGGACAGAATTCTTTCATGGTACGAAGGTGGTAATTAAAACACATTATGCAGACAATCACAAGATCTAAGCCTTTCCTTACCCCCTGGATAGGATCCTTTTTAGGTTAGTGACATCAAAAAATTTCAAAGTTTCATAAATGCACATTCCTATTGATTAAATAGTAAGATACAGAAGCAAATAAACAGGTTAGTTCCTAGTTCCTTTTACAAGGAATACACAATAAACTTTATAGGTGGCACAGTGGGTATGACAATGCATGTTCACAGCCAGCTTACAACAGAACTGTTCACCATGATTCTAGTCAGCCATGGTTAGCACAGGCAAACCCGTGGAAGGATGCAAAGCACAGTGCCTCTATGCCTTGGCTAATGCTGTTTTTTTTCACTGTTCCTATTAAAGCAACCCAAAGAGAGGTCACAAGTAGCCTCACGTGGCTCTAACTTCTAATCATATGACAGCCCACGCTCAAGCCACTTTCGCGTCTCTCCATTACCAAGCATATTCTGCAAAACAGAGATCAGCTCGAAGTCCTTTCAGGTCAGGAAGGGCCAGAACTGCTACTGGCTAATAATGAAATATCATTGATAAAATGGGCTGAGTTTCCACCAGTGGTTCTGGAAGGGTTCCCTGGAAGTGTCTGTTGATGAGCAGCAGACCAAATTACTCCAAAAATTTACTACAATAAGAAAAAAACCCAGCCACTAAACAAACAACAAAGCCGACAAGTAGCACAAGAGTGCAGCTTGACAACAAGGTCTTACAATTATAAAGTATTTTATTCAGTGAACATGTGGTGAAGAACAATGAAAATAAACCCACAGAATATGTACAATTTTATCTATTTGATGATTTGAAAGGCTTCATCAAGGCATTCAACCCGGCTGGAAAAATCAGGGAGAAGATGATCTGCAGAGAAAGACAGATGCTGCATCTGAGCAGAGCATTCCTTAGTAAATAAACAGCAAAAACAAAACAAAATAAAAAAGCAATTCTGACACAGTTCCAAACTTTATGAGACAATAACTTAACAAAAGACCATTTATTCTGTCACTCTTTTCATTCTTTTGTTTTATGATTTGAGATAAAAGTAGATGCTAATTTTTTTTTGCTTGCTAATAATCTGTACAATAATTACTAGTGCATTAACCCATGCAATTTAGCACTATTTGTCGATTCCTCTATCAGTTGTTATTAAGAAATTCAGGAAACAATTGTTCACATAGAAGAACACCAATAGAGGGCTTAGCAACCAAGGAACTACCGCAGTAGACTGCTGCTGATTTGTATTTCACCAGTAACCACGTCTTGTCTTATCTCTAACGTTCTCAAAAACCAACTATTTATTTGTAAACCTCATACCTCATTCTCTTTCAGATTTAAGGCCTTTTATCAATTGATTTGGAAACACATGGCATCTTTAGGACTTCTCACGTCCTTGATGTCTTTAATTTTTTATGTGCCACAGAGTATGCAAAAGCCTCTGTGTTACCAGACTGAGATGAACTCTTTCAACCGATGCCTGTTTAACAGAGACAGGCAATATTTTTGCAGTTCTTAACTCACCTGATGACTGTCAAGCTTGTCTTCCGTGCATTGATCAAGAGCTGCAGCTCACAGCAAAGGCTTAATGATATTCTCTTCCCCTTGAAAAGACTGCTTCTTTCAAGAAGAATCTGTAGCTAATCAGTGCAAGTCTCAAGTTGAGAGGGTGATTATTTGGGGGGCAAAGAATGAAAGGAAAAGAACAGAGTTCTTTGTAATTTCAACTAAACCGAGCTCTGCTTATATGAAATAAGCAAGGCTTGCAGAAATGAGTTGGCCAGAAAGCCTTCAACTTGCTGTTCCTGCACAAGATCTTATCACCATGCATATGGATTACCATTTACCAGTAAGAGCCATACTAGTTACCTTCAGCAGCTGAGCAAGCATCAGACTCAGCTGAATTTTCTCATATGCCATGTCATATCTGGGAAACCCCCTCACGCTGCTGCCTCAAATTATCATACAGCATAGTATGTCATAAATATCAAAGAATTTCCAAAAGCATGACCACAAGCAAACCAAGAGTTTGCTAGATATCGAGGTTAAATCACAGAAAGTAAGTTGCAATTTCATGCAGTAATTATGTCACCTGGACTCCATTTAAGTCCAGGATATCACATATTTCTATGACTGCAGTAAGATGAAACCAAGTGACTGAGACTTGTGTTTAAGACACAGATCAAAAATACGCAGCACATGCCAGCATTTTGCCAAGATACCTGAAAGAGTGCCAAAGGAGCCAGCTCGGCAAGTGCTGGGAACTTCTTGTCCTCCACATGAGCCATGAACATTTGCCAGACTGCCTCAGCATTTAAAGAGATGGACACAATCTGGAGGTCCAGATCAATCAGCAGCAGCTTTGTGTTATGTTACGGCTGTTAAGACAACAGTGCTCAAACAGTATTTCAACCAAGAAACCACATTCAGGAGTTCTGAAATTACTGCAGACTGGCCATGAACCTCCAAGGAGGTGTCAGAAGCACCTGGAATGCAGCATTAAACTGGGACCTAATGCAGAAAGGTGCATTGTACTAGGCCAAATTTGAGATTTTGCTTGGCAGCGCGTTCAGATCTTGTGCTGACAGAACACTTATCAGGCTACCTACCACTTATGCCTGTAGGTAGGTGCACCTACAAGCACAACAAAATACACTGTAGGTATGTTGTACCTACAGGCACAACAAAACAGAAACAAAGGTCTTTGGTAGATAATCACTATCACAAGCACAGGATCAATGACTCTCTCTATACAAAGTCAGGGTAAAGAAAATGCAGGCCAGGGATTCACACACCAAACCTGTGTAAATGCCACAGAAAGACTGACCTGAAGAACCATTAACAATTGAGACACAACCATTAAGGTTTGCAAACTGCATTATTTTGCTGAGTACAACATTCATAACCTTAATTTAAATTGCAGTCACAATTATCCTTGTTGCTAAAGCAACAATTTACCTATTTACAGAACTGGGCAAAGAAAATGAGAAATTGTGCAGTTTCCATGCACAATAGACATGACATATTTAGACTACCTAAATGCTCTCAGGTTATTCTTCACACAAAATTTAAATCAAATGTTGATCTTTCCTAGTAATGATAGCATTTTACAGTTTAAAGTAACCTTTCCTTGTTCAGTACTGCATTAAGTCTACCACACTCAGGGGAGGTTTTTCATGTCACCTTCAGATTCAAGAAACAAAACAAGTTGTTATAAAAGACCCAAAAGGGGTCTAAACCCAGAAGTGGAAGTTGTCTTCTTCAGTACAAGACTATGTGCCTCTCTGTGCACGATACCATGGGTTTTACTCAGCAGAACTCAGTAGCAAATCTTGTCAGAACAACAGCCACAGCCCCTCCTGGGCTTCACTGATAGCAACACAACAGAAAAGCACTTTACTGACTTATAAAACACTGAAAACTCATGCAATGCCATGTCTTCTCTTCCTACGGAGCAAGTCAAATGATACCTGTCCCTTCATTTTTACTGTCACCCATCACCCTCAAGGTTTTTCCAGTTTGTGTGTTCAGCTCTTCCTGACCCTTGATAGTCTTTCCCTATTTTACCTGCTCTTTCTCTTGATGTCCCCTTTTCTGAAGGCCTTGTCCCCTCTTCCCACCACACATGAGCACCCACATCTATCCTGACAACAAAGCGAGCAGAGCATATGAAGTGTCACACTAACACAGCCCTTAGACTTCCAGACACAGAGATGGTGCTGTGAAACTCATTTCCTGTGCAAACACACTGGCAGACATCACAACAATGGCATCATGCACAATTATTTGGGGTCTCCATGTACATGACCTACAATAGCATGGGTCCAGGGTGAGTCTACCTCTCTGGAAGATATAGCAAGACTCATCAAAGACCATCAGGGCAGTGCCCTTCCTTTCTGCACTCATGAAGTCACCTGGTCACAAAGCCCCTTAAAGGAGTTGCAGCAGCAACACACGGTCCTGCTTGCTGGAACTTCTCTCAGCTGCGTGTGCGATGGTCTGCAGAAAGCTCACAGCATGGACGAGTCACACTGTATTAGAGGGCTGGGGGAATTTCACTGGAAGGATGTTGGGTAGTGACTTGCTTTTTCTACCCTTTTCAGGATGCAGCCTACAGACAGGGTACTTACCTCTCATGTTCTCCCCATGACTGAGGTGCAGTGCCAGATGTTGGTCTCTGCTGTTTAGTTTTTGTTCCAGTTAATACTTTGGACATGCCAGTCACTTTTTCCCCTATCTTTGTCCCTGCCCCAGATGTTCCAGATCTCACCTTCCCTCCTTTGCTTCTGACTTCCTTACAACTTTAGGGCCATGCTGGTCTTCTCTGTGACTAACGCTGGCAAAGGCATCACTTGAACTCTTCTGCTGTTCCGTTGCTGTTTAGCTGCAGCTGTGCCTTCCCATCCACTTTTGCAGACGAGAAGCCTGAAGCGCCCACATTTTCTGGGGTGCAGCAGCAGGAAGCTGTGGCAGGGAGCCTGGGCTAGGGATGTTACAGCTCATCACAAGGCTGACAGACATCTTGATTGCTGCATTTTTTGTGGGAAAGAGTGTGGAGGCAGTTTCTAGGATTGAAGGATTCTGGCTATGAAGACCCTTTGGAGCTTCATACAAGCTGACATGTCAGCTGAGTGTTGACAGCCTATCAAGCAGCTGACAGGGCATGGTCCTGCTCTGCACGGAGTGCTACAGCCAAAAGCCTAGGAACAGGACTGGCAGACCATTTCTTGTGCAAGTTAAAAGGAAAGCAGGGAAGGAACAGATGCTTCCCCGCACGAGAGACATGTTTCCCTGTTGAGAATAGGGGAGAATGGATCTCCATACTGCAGGACTTTATGAGACTGTACTACACCCTTCCACGTCCTTCAAAATCTCCCCTCTCCAAGCCAGGGAAGCAGAAAGCCAGACTTTACCACTCCTCCCTTTGTCAGTTCTGCTTCCTTTGTCACTTCTCAGAAGAACAGGGCACAAGATTCACCCTCGACCTTCCCTTTTCCTGCAAGGTTTGCTGCTGCTGCTTTTCAGCCATGCTCTTCCTCAGCAAGCAGCTCAGTCCTAAGTGTGTTAGGTTTCCTGAGGGCCACTGAGTCAGCAGACAAAGGCATCTGCCAACAGGAAGAAACCATCAAAATGGGCACTGAGAGTCATGGAAGAGACTAAGTAACTGTGCCCACCTAAATGGGATAAAGCATCAAATGCTACAAGAAGAAGAGTGAATCTCCTCACTACTCTGCAAGGGCAGTGTATGGAACAGGATGTGGAAGATGGCATTGCAGACCTTGATCCTGACTTTGCTCACTATGAATTTTGCCCTCACTCCCCAGACTGGTTAGCCACTGACCAACAGGTACTGCAGTCATGGGACTCCACAGTGCAACTGCCACACGTCTGAGAGCACATCTGGACTCCCAACATTTCATTCAGTCAAAGTCATACCAGTAGCTTGTAGCAGCACCAAATCCCAACCTATGATACTATCAGCCATGCAGAAAGACAGACACTAGCTCTACCAGTCCAACCCTGTGTCCCACACCACAGCACCCCCCAGTGATCCAGGGCAGAGCACACAGAAGAGTGAAAACTCAAGATAGTAAAGCACAATCCATGTCTTCCTCCTCAGACAAAAGTAGGGAGGAAGCAGGAGGGAGTCAGCTCACCCGGGGAGTGCTCACACAGTAGCTGCCATCACTAGAAGAGGATGCTTCTCTTTCCATCCTCAATTCCACCTTTGTTTGGCCAGCAGCAAAAGTCAAGAGAAGTCATCAGGCAGTAAGTACAAGGGTAGCACGTATGAAAAAGCAGGAGCAGAAAACAAACCAGGAACAGAAGTATCACTAAAATGAGATTTGTTCCTGCACATGAAATCTCTTGACAAGCATCACTGGCAGAGACCACAACAAACCATGGCCATCTGCACAAGACAGACATTAGGACAAAACTGCACCTCTTGAAGTGGCTCCCAGAAGGGACTGCAAGTCAGAAAGCAAACATTTGTCAGACACCTTTCCTTCAGGTTACTTTGAGCTGCTACATGCAGGGGGATGCCTGTGGAAGAACACTAACACTTGTTATGCATTTAATGCATTTTAACACTAAGCAGATTACTACAGACATGACTCCTAATTACTCCTCTCCCATAGTTAAACCATAGCATTGATTATTCAAAGTTACAAGCCACTGTGTGATTGCCTGTTCCAGTTAAACACAGAGGAAGTTTTGCTTCTAAGAAAACAGGATTGGGCCCCTGTGGCTTGAAGAATTTCAGCATTCCACCAGAAATGCCTGCTTACCAGCCCTGCAGACCGCCAAGTCTGGCTCCTCAGCTCTCAAGGAGCATCAAGAGGATGAAAACCACATGAAGATTCCAAAAACGTGCAAAGCCACAGGCAAAAAAAGAAGAGACAGGGCCACTCAGAAAGATCATGTGTAACTCCCAAGTTGCTGACAGAAAGAAGTAATTTACTAGAAGTTCAAAGTTCTTGAGACAGATCTGTAACTATTTTTCCATGATGCCAGTGAACTACAGCGTTCATGCATGTGTGATGTATGGTATGCATCTCTCAAGAATTCACTAACTGCAGTAAGAAGCAGCTTCAGCTAACACAGCAGATGAAATACATGACTGCATGATTAGAACGGAGTAGGGTGCTCTGAGAATGGGTACCCACTGGGAAAGTCAGCACAAACATCACCACTGCAGCACTCATTTTTCTTCACAAAATGGAACACACAATTAGAAAACACCCCACAGATGTTCCTTCCCCTTCCAGGCCATTTTTCATCTGCACAAACACACTGCCCAACGACATAAGCAGAATCTATGTAGAAAAAATGGCTATTACATTGCTAGATGCATCTGGGGCAAGATCCCAGATCTAAAAAAACTATGCTTCCAGTGACAAGTTGAAAATCAAAACATACCATACCATCTAACAAATCTGAAATTTCTAATACACATACCAAATTCTATCTAGGCTTTCACCTAGCCTATAATGTATTACTCTAACAGAAAATAGCAGCACCACAGTTCAGTTGGATCTTGAGAAGACTGGCAATACCAGCAATCTTTTTTTTTTTCCATTTGAAAGTATGTAAAAGGCAGAGGCCAGCAGTAGGTATAGAACTGTTAAGATATCAGCTAGGAAATTAATTCATTGTACTGACTAGCTTCTTGCTTTACATCCAGCAAAAAGGGTGTTTTGAAGGCCAAGATCTAGCTGCTAGAGCACTGGAGTGCCCATGACCTATGGCCAGTTCTGTCACAGTCATGGTATGATAAAAATAAAGCTGTTTGTCCTTTCTGTTGTACATAAGGCAAAATATAGAAGATTCAGTGTTCATATCCTCATGAATTACCCCCGGATAATATAAATGCACATACAATACATACCTACATGTATGTATTACAGACATGTTATTGATGTACAGATAGATCGATACAGACAGACACATATAGAAGAGAGACTATGTACATACAGTCTGCTATAATTAGGATCCATATAATTATGGAAAGCAAAGCTTGTATTTAGAAACTAAAATAAGTCTAACAGATTTTACTCAAGTTATGCATCCTTATTAAAAAGCCAACCATGGTAAAGAAGTTCAAATTATCCCTAACAATTCTTTAAAGCAATTACATTTATGATGCAATTTATTGCATTTATTAAACTACAAACATATGGAATGCTCCTTTTATGTCAAACTGTAAGCTTCCCAAGACACACAAGGAAGTTTTATAAACTGTTACAGCATCAACATTTCATTTCGCTGTGACTTAACAGTGGCAAGTCCAGAAGGGTTACATATTACTACAGACTGTAGTTCACTTGGAGAAAAATACCAAGAGAAGCCAAAAAATTTAATTTCTTCATGTCTACATTACTGGAGAGGACTGAAGCCCAGATCCAGCAAACCCCTTATGCCAATCCTTTTTATCATGTGCATATTTTCAAGTGCATATGATCTAAGTTGAATAGGATATGCACGTGGACAAAGCTTAGGTGAAGGGGAAGCATCATCAGAGTCTGTGCTATACAGAACCAATCCATGGCTGCTGCTGCTCATCATCTGACTGCTGTGAGCCTGTTCCATACTAATCTCCACAGAAGCAATATTTTAGTCTGTTGTACATGATCTATATACAGTCTGGTTCCAGCTATCAAATCACTGTAATAACCTAACAATACTTTGCTTTGCTAATTTTATTTCATCACTCCTGAGGACAAAATGGTGGTACCAGAACCAGGTCAACTGAAAATACAAAACTTGAATGCTAATTTCATTTATGTTCTTTTGCTTACAGAAATGAAAACAGGAAATTAAATAACTTCACCAATGGGGAAAACATTGTTTTTAATAGTCCTAAAATCAAATAATAACGCCTGTAAATGCAGGGCTGCAAGGGTTGCTCTTTTTGCAGGCATGCAGCCACTCACACAGAGAAATGTCGGGGGGGGGGGGGGGGGGGGTTGGG
>VZTU01033384.1:99695-121878 GCA_013400835.1 Zapornia atra
GGGTGGTTTTGGTTTTGATTTTTTTTTTTTTTTAAAAGTGAATGGTGAAGAAAAACAGCAAGCCAAAGCCAGGCACAAGTAACTGCTTAATGCAATATAAAAATTACCAATAGGAAGAGACAGTAAACACTGAAGTTAAAACCAAGTATCATTTCTATAGCAAACAGAATTTCCTGATAAAAGATGCATACATAGTCTATAGGAAAAATGCCTTCTCTTTCCTCCACTCACACACTTTGCAGTGCATGAAGCTTCCAAGTTCCAATTCGATTTCCTTCCCCCCTCTGAGGTGAAAGCTGAGGTGTTTTTATTAATTTAAGCCTACACACAACTGAAACAATTCCAAATTAAGAATATGTCCATACCGAAATGCTTTTTAACTATTGATTCTAATATAATAACATCTTTTATAAAGTCTTAACACATTATTTGTGTCTTTATTAGAAAAAAATTAAAATTAACCAAAAGCCCAGCCATAGCAGTTGTAGTAAGACCATAACAAATGGTTTTTGAGCAGTCTAACTGGTTACAAAACCCTACTGCATAGTATCCAGCAGCTTGTCAGAAAACTTGAAGGACACATAACACTTTCAAATTTCATATATATATATATAGATGCATACATATAAATATATATATACACACACACACACATACATATAAAAAAAGTCCCAAATCAGAAGGTTTTATGTGAGTAGTAAATTTGTTATACTAGGAATACTGTCCTGACATGTCCTTAGACATAATGCTTAAGGAAAAGATAGTGGAAGTGTTGAGATATAATTAATAACCTTATTTTTAAACTCAATTTCTTAATTTTTTTTTTTTTACTAAAGAGACAACTTTTTCACAATAAGGATAAAAACCATATGCCCTTGTATTCACATTATAACTTAAGAACTTCTTTGCAACATATGAAGTATTGCTATTTTTCATTCCATCAGTCAAAACATCTGGATTTTAGTGGTTTTATGGCACAAATGGCTTGTTCGGAGTAGAGCCTTTCCCCATTTAAAAAAATTTATACCCCTATTTCATTCTCATCACATGGCCAGCGTATGTTTCATGCCAACTTTATTCAAGGGCAAAACCTGTCGTAACTCATCAGGCCAATGAACTACTATAGGAATGTAAGCAAAGCAAAAAAAGTCACCAAAACCAACCCCANTCTGAGAAGGGAAGAGATAAATATTTTCTCAGAAGGCTTGTTTCAGGTCATCAAAACTGAAAAAATCAGTGGAAGGAAAGAAAGGACAAAAACTAAGAGCTTGGCTTCAGTATGACCTATGTGAAGTTTTTCAAAATAAGATCAGAAAAAGTGGGAAGGAATGCAGATTATTGAAATACTTCTCTTTCAAATGAAATTACAAAACAAACCAGCTTGCCCCATGGAGTCATTGTTGAAAACCTGGTTGCTTTAGATTAAGGCTACTCAATTTGTCAGCACATGTCCTCCTCAGGTTCACAGACCATATAACTCTTTCCAATAAAACTTGGGAGATAAGAGAAGTACAAGACAACCATTATTCAGCTCCTTTATTCATACAGAGAAGGATGCAAAATAAATACAATTTTTTTGGTACTTTCAGGGTGTGGGAGTGTGTGTGTAAATGATACAATCTTTTTGTTTTTCCAGTACAGGCCTTAAGTATATACACACAGACCTTAATTTGTCTTTTCTGGCTTTGTAGCAAAAGGTTTGCTGCACATTCATCCAACACTACTGCCTGTTACTGTCCTTAAGTTTTTTATTGTCATAAAATTCAATCACTGCCACTTAGCCTTAGCATTGTCTCAAAGTCAGCTAGAAAAGAAGTGATGATTAGCCAGCAGAGAGCTAGAAGAACATTCAAACTGCAGATAAAGCCATGGAGACTAAATCGTTCAAGTGCACACCTTCTCCAAGGCTTTACCTGCATCCATGACAGGACACCACTGGGAGTGCTGGATCTCTGAGACAGAATGACTTGGGGCAGCCACGGAAGAAATGACAGGGGGTACAAATGTGACAGAAGGAATTAGCTGAAGACTGGTATGACACAGGACTGGACTGTACAGTGACAGATGAAACAGTGTCAGATGAAGCTCACCCAGTGAAGGAATAAGGCTTTTAAGACAACAGTGAAGTAGGTAGAGTTGAGGAACTAGATGAGCATACCAGGAACGCAGTCAGGGCAACCTGGGGCTCACTGCTGCCAACACGGGGAAGATCCTGCTCTTTCTCTGCCCTTTTGCTGACCCAGCAATGGGCCACCCAAGTTATGAACCTACTAATGTTTTCTTGACAAGTAAAAATATGCAATAATTTTATCAATTTAATTCTGGAGAAATGTGGTGTGATGTCACATGAGGAAGACCAGCAGCCCACAAGCTTTGGACAGTACAGATGACAAAAGAATAGAGCACAGGATGCCACTGTCAAGGGACAACACTGAAGACAGGCTGTGATTTCTTGGACAAGGCCAACACAGCAGGAACAAGAAAAGCAAGGCTTATAAACAGTCATAATATCTCCCCACATGTAGCTGCAGAAAACTCATGTCCACCTAGCAGCCTGTTACAACGTACAGTGCATTCTGGAAGTGAACTCTGATTATCTGGATATCAGATTTGAGAATACAAGCAGTTCCAAATTGAAAATGTGACCAGCATCCACATTTACATCTAAAGTCAACAAGAGCTGCCTTTGGGACACATGAAGAAACGCTAAGGATGTGGAGAACTTCCAGCAATAACCTGTGTATTAGCTCACACTTGCAACATGGAGATTATCATATCTTTCTCACCCTTACGATTAAGCACTTGTGAGAGATACAGTTACCAGCGCAATAAACGTTATAGAGAAGCCCCAGAGAAAAATGAGGAGCTGTCTTCAGAGCCAGGCTCACTAGTGCTGTAAACAAGGCCTAGAATAAGGATACAATAAAATACTCTGCAGCCACATATAATTTAGCATGGCTTATTCTAAAAACCTAGTAAGTAGAAAACTGATGGAAAAAGTTATGTCAGGATATATATACACACTGAAAGGGCTAAAGTGGATTCACAGAAGACAGACTTCACAATCCAAATGTTCTTTTTACACAGCTGTGAGCATTTCATTTTAGAAGCCCCTGAATCCACGCATAGGTGAGCCACTCAGCATTACAACTCTGGTTATCCACAAGGTTTTTTCTGAGCAAAAATACAAATGAACCAGTGATGCTGATACCACTGAGGAAAACCTGGAAAGCTGTAACACTGTGCAGTGGGGTGTGAGCCTTTGCACCGCCAATGACATGGATAGGGAGAGATTTGGGTAACCACAAATTGTTGCCATACCAATCCAGAGAACACACAGTCCTGGGTGATACTAAGGAAAAAAGGTAATAACAACAACAGCTCTATCCCCTCATCTGCTTATCCACTGCCATCTTCAGGGACTGGTGTGATGGGGATACAACATGCCAAAGCAGAACTCAATGGGAGCTGGGTAGCTTACACTTTTTGGTGAGCCAGAGAGTTTGATAAAAGTACTTCTACTCACAGTCTCTTTAAAACCAGGCCTCCTAAGATTACAATGAAACATTCTATGGTGAGTAAGAAAAACATACTAATATGTTTTACAACAAAGCTATCCATTTAATCAGAGCAGGAAAATCTGGGTTACATTTTTTGCTCTGTGCCAGACTTCCTCTCTGTGCCTGAGGCAAGCCACACTGCTATTGTATGCTATTCTTCCTCCACACAGTGACAAAGATGAGACATCATGATGTATCAGGAGAACGGGCATGCTAAAGCTTATGAGGCAATCAGATACAACAGCGACAGGCATCCCGCAGAAATGCATCCTCAGTGTTAATTCATTTTCACTGATGAAACAATGGGCAGTACATCTCAACAGAAGTTGTCAAACTAGCAAAGGACACGAACAGCTCACTTTGAAATAAAACTACAGAAATATAGAAACAACTGCAATAGAAAAAAAACCTTCCCCATTGGTTTGGTGCTCTTAATAGCTGCTGCATCCCAATTAGTGTAACCAAAACCATAAGAACCCATGAGTACGGACAATGAGCACTACAAGAAGCCTGCAAAGAAAAAATTTCTCAGCTCCCCCACTGCCTACAAAAGCACACTCCCATCCAACCACCTCTTCCAAACCTCCACCTTTTTCCAAACTTGCAGCAAGTCTTAAAAACCAACAAATACACTTTACTCTGGGCTGAACACACTGCACTGCATGCGAGGCGTCGCACCAAGCGACACACTAGCAGCTCTTTGTCTCACACAGTGAGAGACAAAGCACGCTTTGGCTTTTCCTTTGACCTGACTTGCAAAACAAGAGAATCAGGGCAAAAGCACAGAGGCTCTACCTGGCACCCTGCCAGCTAGCTGTAACAGATTTTGGTACTGTGTTGTTTTATATATAGCAAGAAGCAGGTCCCAGCCTTCTGCTCAAGCTTCAGATTTCCAAATGGTGTGAGGAGTAATTGCTTGTAGCGCAGGCTAATTTTGAAGTGAAAGGGGGCACAGGCAATGGTGTGAGCAATACTGGCAGAGATGCCTAATGTCAATCAGGAAGGAAAGAAATGGAGTATCTGTGGATTGTCATGTGAATTAAACCAAGACTATTTCACACTGAAAAGAAAACCAAAAAACAACCAAGGTAAAAATTGTGAGAGACTAGACTTTCACCTGATTGATGTAACTTTCACCTCTTGGACCTTTCACCTCTTCAGTATCTCACACTATCCTGTTTCTACCCAACATGGGTGCACCTGTAAGTATTTGTAACCACCTAAGAGTTAGGGACCTTAAGTTAGCAAAACTGAAAACACTAACTTTAACCTTTCAAAATACTCCTGAGGGAGCAGGCAGGGAGAAAGAAAAAAAAGAGCAGTCAATATATAACCTGGGAGATCTGAATTGCTTTACCAAATTAAACCTGGATAAAATGCAAATTAAGGAAACAAAAATCCATATTAATGTAAGACAAAGGAAAAAAATGGGGAGAAGGGTAAAGAACTAAAAATCTGAGAACTAACAACTAGCTCTAAGGTTAAAAACTATGGGAAATTCTCATTGAGATCTCTGCATGTCAGCATTATGACTGAAGGGAAGGCATTTACTTAAAGAAACTGAAGACATTTAAAAAACTTAACTATTACACTATTCAAAACTCCTTATGGAGCAATTAACATGTTAACTGAAATAGGGAAAAAAAAACCCTAAAGACAAATATTGTGTACTTACTATCATTTAGTGTTGTGAAGTCCAGGAATCGATATTCATAGCAAACATCTATCTTGGTTTCTACCTGGGGCCTCTTCAAAGTTGAATAGATATTACCAGGTCGTTTTTCATCATGTTTCTCTAGTTTGTTCAATCCACAACCCATTTCAGCAGCTCCTGATACAAAAAGGCAGGGAAAGGAAAAAGGGAAAATCCATAAATACCATTCATTTTGTTGTTTTCTTCTTTCTGGTTTAATGCAACACAATAGCACATTATGGTGATTTCCAGTTTTTAAATACAAGCTACCTACAAACTATATGAAAATGTATAATTAAATAAATGCTTGGATAGTAACTGAAGTATGTACCACATATCAAGTCTCAGGCATGCTATTATTTTATTGGAAAATTGACAGTTTAATGCATGTATTTTGCATCTTTCATACGTATTCAGTAGTATACTCTGGAAGACACATATTCCATTATAAAAAGTTGCTGAAAATGCAAAATAACTTTTTAATATAAAGGTTGACAACTTAATAACAATTTCTGCATATGGAGTTATTATGAGAGCAGATAGTATTGTCTTTTACACAGATCTTTGCAACATTCAAATTAATATAATGTAATTCAATGGAAGATGCATGTTTGCAGAGAAATACCAGCGTTTAGAATACTTCACTTCCTTTCACCTCATTTTTAGGTAAACCACAGGAAATAATGGCACTTTATAGATATCTTCAAACCAGAAGAGGTACATGAACTAGACTAGATAAATCTGATTCTCTTTAATAAGCTGCCAGTCCACAACATTATAAAGGATTGCTCTTGATGACCATTCCTGCTACACGTTTTTCAATATCCCACATGTTATGGCTCATCTCAGTAGGAAAGAATGGAAAAATTGCTTGATGAAAATAATCAGATGATCCAAATCCTCTCACTCTTCTTCAACAATGCTTGTCAGGCAGACTACCAGCACCAAGTATGAGAAGATAAAAGGCACACTAAGCTTGGCACCTCAGTTTTTCCACTACAACCCAACCAGCACCCTGCCTCCACCTACACGGAGAAACTAAAGCTTCGTGGACGGGGGGGCCATGCAGAAGAAACACCCAGGGAAAAAGGGGACATCCCACAGGTCACCCTTGGCAGTTCGAGGCATGGCATCTGTTCAGTGTAAATGCGCCACACAAAGCGTCACAAAGATCAGTGCTTCAGACTCCCTGCAAGCCCCAACAGACAGCAACAGGCACCTGGAAAACTTCAGTCACAGACTAGGGCTGCCTTGAGAATACAGAATCACAGAATCATCATCAAGGTTGGAAAAGACCTTCAAGATCACCAAGTCCAACTGTTAGCCCTACACCCTGTAACCTCTAAACCATCTACTGAAGTACCACATCTACCCATTTTTTGAACAGCTCCAGGGTCAGCAATTCCATCACCTCCCTGGGCAGCCTGTTGCAATGTGTCACCACTTTTTCAGTGAGGAATTTTTTCCAAGTATCCAATCTGAACCTCCCCTGGCTCAACTTGAACCCATTCTTGTCCTGTCAATAGTTATTAGCGAGAAGAGGCCAATTAATAAATGTAAAGCAGAAAATGAAGAACTAGTTTCAGGTTCCCTGTAACCAAAGATGTGCTTGCAAGCTTATGCCACAGCCCCATCCCCCAAACAGTGAGACAGTCACATTTCCAGCCCCAACACATTTGGAATCTACCTGTAAAGTTTATTTACACTTATATTGTGCTTTAAGTTTTACTATTTTTGCCCCTCCCTCATATTTCCTTGTGAAATCATTTTTATGAATAGTTACCAAACACCAACAAGAAGGGCTTTTTTAAGTCCATCAGCAGTAAAAGGAAGACTGGGAAAACATGGGACCACTGCTGACTGAGGTGGGTGCCCTGGTGACAGGATACACAGGCAGCAGAGATAATGAATGCTGCCTTTGCTTCAGCCTTTACTGCTAAGACCTGCCCTCAGGAATCCCTTGACTTCAGTATGGCTTTTGACACTCAAGTAACATCCTCACAGGTAAGCTTAGAAAGTGTGGGTTAGATGAATGGACAGTGAGGTGGATTGAGAAGCAGCTGAATGGCAGAGCTCAGAGGGTTGTGACAAGCAGCAGAGTCTAGTTAGAAGATAGTAGCTAGTCCTGTGCCGCAGTACTGGGTCTGGTCATCTTCAGCATAATCATCAATGGCCTGGATGAGGGGATGGAGTGTACCCTCAGCATGTTTAGTGACAATACAAAACTGGGACGAGATCCTCAGGACCTTTTTCTGTTCCCAAAAGGATACTTTTTTGTTCTTGTTGTAATGACAACTACTACCATTAAGTTAAAAAAAAAAAAGATTATCCTTTCATAAATACAGCAGCTTCTTTCTTTGCCTGTGCAGTACAAATAGCTTAAGTCTAAACTGTTAGGTATGGACTGTAACGGGACACATCTAGCAGTATACTTGTGCTTAACTTATCGTAGCGTGAGGAACTAAGATAGAAGTGAGTGTTGTTAGCATGTGTATAAATTTGTCTCAGTCATGGCCCAAGTAATTCTTACATATCGTAAGGATACAACATGGTGTTTCATAAGGGAAAAAAAAAATCCATTTCAGAAGTTATTAAACAGCAGTGCCTGCAACCTTTAGTTATACAAAGAATCTGAAATCTACAGGAGTCTGCAGACAGCGGTGGCTGCATAAGGAGTCCTTAGGGACTCACTATTTCACATCATGGAGAGTTTTGTATTCTTTCCTAAATTGGGGTCAAAGTGCTAGAAAATAGAAGCTTGCTCTTCCAGCCTCAGCCACAGACATTCTCCTCTGTTTCCCCAGCAAACATTTCCTTGGTCCTTTGGAGAAAACCAGCCGACCCTCATGGCCCATGTGAGTAGGTAGTGATCTCTGCAAACAGTGCCAAGCCACAGGCCATTCAGCTTGGAGATACCTGCCCACACGGGACTGGTCTTTCTTTTTGCATTATTAACTGAGTGGCCCCTTACCAGAAGGCTGATTTTCACCTTCCTGCTGCTTGGCTAAAACTTCAATTAGTATCCTTGTGGATAAATACTTTCCTATTATTTCTCTAGACAATTATACTTAGGTTACTGAAGTGCAGGAAAAATTATGTTTTCACTAGAATAAAGTTCAGGTATTAGTAGAAAAAGTAAGTTTCATAACATCACAGTCTTTTCCACAGTAATTACAACACCAGTACTGCAGCATAGAAAACAAATCTTAAGAAATAAAGTTCCTATTTTTAAACAGCAGTTTAAGGATTAAAAAACCCCATCTGGTGATGCAAGAATACTTAAAAGTTTTCTCAAAGATACTGATGGTGTGTGTATGACAAGTAAATGCTGAAGCACCAATGTCTGCTCAATGTTCTCCCACAAACTTCCTACTGGGACAGCTTGCTTCATAAGCTTCCAAGGATTTTTAACATTAGCTATTACACTCTTCCTTTCCTTTCCTTTGCAGCAAAGTTTGTGCTGTTGAGAGTCTTTCCATCCTCACTTGAAAAAACATCTCCTTTCTTTTCAGTAATAAATCTAGTTGTCAACAGGACATTATTCACCTTCTTAATCTTCTACATTGCAGTTACCAAAGTGTGCTGTAAGAAATGTTCATCACCAATGCATTTAGGAATCTAAAGGATTCTAAATGCATAAAGGAATCTAAACCCACTTTAATTCCCTTTTTCCACAGGCTTATAGTTTTGCTTAAAGTTATTTGCTTAAAGTTAAGGGATGCTTAAAGTTATTGTACTACATATATGTATCCTGGCTTTCTACATCCACATGTGAATTCTACTTTTTTGTTCAGTATTAAGACAAAAAAATACCATTTATATTCACCTTTTAGTAAAATTTGCAAAAACACTGAAAATTTTTCAATTTTTTTTTTTGCTCTGCATAAGGTTCTAAGATCAACTTTTTCATTAATGTAAGAATTAATTATCAACTCATTAGTTCAATACAAGAAGTACCTTGAGTGAGAGAAAAAGTAACATCTGAAGAAGAATATCAACGATTAAAATTAAGATTTGGCTATGGGCTCTTACAGCTGCACATGCTGGAAAAAACAATTCTGTCTACAAACTTGGCTTAGATTGCCAATTAATCTTAAGTGTGCTCTATGATCTTGCTAATCTCTAAAATTTTTCTTGTGTGCAGCCATGTGACAATAAAACTAGAACTGAAACACAGATTTAACAACAGATTTTTTTTTTTAGTCTATATCTCATTCTAATTTTGCAGAACATGAAAAATGGAAGCTGTGATGAGCTGCAGAAGAGCAGCAGAGCCTACAGTCACAGTCAACTAATCCTAAATTATGGACAATGGTCGGACAAGGGGGAATGAATTCAAGCTAAAGGAAGGAAGGTTTAGATTAGATATTAGGGGGAAGTTTTTTACAGAAAGAGCGGTGAGGTGCTGGAACAGGCTGCCCAGAGAGATGGTGGACGCCCCGTCCCTGGAAGTGTTCAAGGGCAGGTTGGATGGGGCCCTGGGCAACCTTGTATAGATCCAGGCCTGGAGGCTGGTGGCCCTGCCTGTGGCAGGGGGGTTGGAGCTCTATGATCCTTGGGGTCCCTTCCAACCCAGACCATTCTATGATTCTATGATTGTAAATCTGTCTTGTCCATGACAGCAAAGGTCCCCGCTGGTTAGGAAACCAGCCGCTTTCTTCTGTAAACCAATTTCAAGAGTTTAACCCGTGGTTTGTCTATCCCAAGCAAACACACAACTTGCAAGCCACAGAATAAGCCTCTTGCTGCTGCCACCACCTCCCCATTATTGTCCTCCATCCTAGAGGAGCTCTGGAGAGTGTCTGGAGGAACAGGACAGAAACCCTCCTCAGCATAGGAAATCGTGCTCTTTACCAGTCCTGCCAGAGCAAGTTTTATGGAAACTGGTACCATCCTTGGCCATGAAAACCAGAACAATTACAACAAATGGTACACACCAAGAGAAAAGAAAGAGTATTTTCATTTTTAAGTATCTCTGTGATCCATGAAAGCAAGTGTACCTTGAATAAAATATCTAGGAATTTTTATAGCTCTTTTCAAGATCTAAGTTTTCAACTCATCACCTCCAAACTTAAGCTTTATTAAAATACTCTGCAGCTTGGGATTTCCTTCTCACCTTACTAGCTTGTATTCAAAATAGATGAAATGCAAGTTCAGAATTAGGAAAGAACAACAAGCATAAAAGAGTATCATGGAGCTAACAAGGGTCCAATATTCCTTTTCAGTAGGAAGAGGGAATAAAAAAAAAGAAAAAAACACCCAAAACAAACCAAACAAAACCAAACCCACCCCAAACTGGCTTTTATCTGGTTATTTTGTTTGGGGCTTTTTTGGGAACAAAAAGTGCTAATTTTCTGCTGTATTGCCCCCTACTTTTATTGGAACTCCATAACAACTTATCTCCAAGGAATAATAATGAAAATTAGACTGAAATATAACAGAAACACACGGTTAATGGAGGCTTGGTTGGGTTACCAAACTAAGTAACTTAAGGGATGTTTATCAACTAAGTATATTTTGGCTAAACAGTTTATTTCAACTATACAGATATTAGAGAAAGTACTGAGCCAGTGACTGATTTGAAAAGACTTCCTAAGCAATTATTTGAAATACACATAGCGTTGCCTGAACTGCTAAGCATTAGACTAAATATTCAGATATTGTCTAATACACATGTAAGTGCAGTACACTATCACCTGAAATAGAAACAAGGTAATTTTAATATTTATAAGAGCATCCAAAGGAAACGTGCTCTACAGGCAGATTACACTACTGTCAGCTTGTTTTTAAGCGCAATTAGCAAGAAGCAGCTTGCTTGCATTAACACATTTAAAATGTTTATTACCCAGAACCAGTGACCTCATTTTGTGAGCTTTATCATGAATTAATTTCTTTTTTTAAATACATATCATGTGCTACCATTAAAGTTCCCTTCACAGAGTTATGGGGTGTGGTGCTCTTACTGACGAGTGCAACAGCGAAACATGGTACCTGCGACCTATTAACAGGTCTTCTCTGTTGATTTTGGACAAGTCCTTTCATCTTGGTTCTTCTTTCCATGAGTAGTACTAAGTTACTTCACAGGGATGCTAGAAGGCTTTCACAAGTAATTACAGGACTCCACATTTGTTGTGCAGTAATGAGACACACTTATTTTCTTAAACAAACCTTCACTCCTGCAATCCTGACCTTTCCATTTTCCAAATAACAAGCACTTCATGCTCAGTTCAGTTCACTTGCTGGCATGTGGTCACTTAATTCTTGCATCCTTCCCAGTCTACACAGCATCAGAGTGTTTAGTCCCCTGCTCAGCTCTAAACAAACCCTGAGAGAGCCTGCAAATTATGGTTGAGTCCCTTCCCTAGCACAGTTGAAGCGATAAAGCAAAGAAGCAATAACAAGGCAAAAAAACATCATGCAGAGATGCATAACCAAAGCAGAGCATTAAAAACACCAGACCTGACAAACTGGGTGTACAGGTAAACAAAGAGCAGTATGCTTGGATGTTTCTTTACAGGTTCCCAGCATAGAGCTGTGCTCCTGACATAAACCCATTTTTTGCACCCTGGTTTAACACAGCGTAGGCTTTTTGTGAGATTACACTATTGAGAGGTAAATTCCTTACCAAGAGATATCTACAACTACCTAAGCACATACTCAATAAATACCACAATTATTCTTATTCTTGGGGAGGGATTAATTGTGGGAGGAACTAGCATTCACCCAGAAATCTGAAAGATTCTGGAGCGACTTATCTGAACAATTACCGTACATCAGTCCTACCTATTGCTGGATGTCACAGCTGACCATTTCTTTTTTCACCACATACTTCCCAATTTGCCTAGTGCTATCAGGATTTTAGACTTGAGGCTGATAACTAAATCTCAGCTTATAGAAAGGTTGGTGAAAGAATAATCCCAGATTTATTCTTTATGATTGATTTGATTTAAACTAAGCGGCAGAGCAACCCAAGTAAATCTGCAATTAAGGTTTTCAATTTCAAAAGGCAAATCTCAAAAACTAAAGGAACTCATTAGTGAGATGAACAGGAATGAAAAGTTGGAGGATGTGAGCGCAGGGGAGGTCTGGAACATGTTTAAACTGCAATATGACTATCTGCAGAATTTGTAACCCAAGGAAGTGACAAGAGAATTCATAAGAAGGTTTCCAGACCCAGCGAGATGAATTACCTAATAAAGAAGGAAAGGTAGAATAAGCAGAGAGCTTTCAAGGGACAGAGAAAAAATGCTCAGCAGAGGAAACTATGGTCTTGGAGATCAAGAAACACCAGCATAAAGTGAAATGTGCCAGAAGTCAAGCCCAGTTAGAGAGGCCAAAGATACCACAACTAAACAGAAGCAGAACACAAATCAGGAGGACTAATTTGGACTCGTACCAAGGACTCTCTAGAAGACATGTCATGACAAACTGCAGATCCAATTGCTAGAATTAAAATAAAAAAATATTATACCCAGTTTGGTACCATCTCCCTGGGAGACAAGAAAACATACTGCCTACACAAAGAAAAGGAGGAAAGCATAATTTGGCCAATTAAGACAATTGCTAGTCTAGCCTCAAGAGTTTGCTGAGCTTTAGGAAGAAAACAAATAATACACTGATGAATATTATATGGATACAGTAAAGTCAGAACAGACTGCCCTGATAGATCTTTTTCACAAGTCACCAAGAAAGCCCAGCCCAAGCATGCAGCACATCAAATAACACACCACAGTGTTAATGTGATTTCAGCAAAGTACTATTAGGCACTATTGGTTTTATTGCAGCGTTCACACCACTAGTCTTGGGCTCAACTCCACTGCCCTGCATAACACACGTACTTTCCTCCGCAGGGCCCCTGGGCCTGCAGGCTCCCTGCCCATAACCAGAGCCTGCCATCAGCTTCACCTGACCAGGGAAGCAAAGGCATTGTTTTGCACATACGTGCACATGAGCAAGAGGGTGGAAGGAAGAAAAGCAAATGGGATCAGAGATAACTGGTGGAGGAGTAAGGTGAGCGTTGTGCTGGTGTTGGCGAGCAATCTGAGGGACTACAGGTTGGTGAGAGGCCCTTGCTCCTTATCCAACCCACATCACCTTGTAATGCTCATCCAAAAGATTTAATACTCAGGAATACTATCATGCTGTCTTTCAGTACAGCAAAATATTCAGACAGTATCACACATTTATACAAAATACTCTTAGGTGGGGTATTTCTGGACAAGATAAAGAAGTTTTAGTATCAGCAAATTTTCTTCTGAAATACCACGGCTGCAAATGTCCAAACAAGATGCCTCCACATGAAGAGAGGAGACTACTGAGATGCTAAAGAGGACTGGAAAACTACTCCCAAGAACTTAAAGGGAAACTGTAAGAGCTAACGTTTCTTGGCTAGCATATTTAAGACTGAATGGACCTAACAAAAGCATATACAGGAACATTAGATAGGAATCCAACTTTCCTTTAAAGCTAATCCCACATCACTCCTAGCTCACAAAAGAGAGACATCAAAAACAGATGCATATTGCAATGTAGTCCCAGTAGCTTCAAGGACAGGGAGTAAAACACAAAGCTAGACAGATTCCACAGTCCTATGCTTACTGTCTTTTGCTAGTTTGCCATGGAGTAAACCCCTGATCAACGAGTTTGGGGTAAAGGGTAAAAGTGGGCCACTGGGGCCAATTGTGAACCTGTGGGATCTCACATGAAGTTGAGGGATGGAATAATGGTAATGTGATTTTTTTTTTAATTATTTTTAAAATAAAATGCAGATTTCAGTGATTTTTATTCTTCAAAAGGCCACAGCTTCAACTTTTCAATTTTTCCACCACAGATTCTAAGGCCACTTTTTTATACCCAATATGGTATCTGCATTTCCTAGTACCACAGCTCAGAACTCCCCTAGGTATTTAATCACAGCTGTATATACTCATTTCACGCTACATTCTCGCCCTCAGACCAGGGGAATGCCAACATTCAAACACTGGAAAGCCCCTTGCCTAATGTAACTAACTTAACCTCAAGTTAGATTCCTGAAATAACCCTTCATTCCAAGACTATGTTTTACTTAGAAAAATCAGAAATTAAATACACAATGGGACTACTTGTATTGTGAAAAGGAAGGTTATTGCCAGTAACTTGTTATTCAATACCAGAAGCTGAAATGGACTGGATTCATTACAAATAAAAACATAAAAGCAGATGTACAAAAAGACTTCCCCTTCTAAACTGGAGATCAGCTGTGTCTTGACAGTGTAAGTTATCCTCCTATTTAGTTTTACAGAAATAAAAGTGGTATATAATCACACTGTAGCTTCCAAACTTTGGCTGAAAACACTAAAGAGCTATTTGTCGAATGCAGTTCCTTTTCTATTTTACACCCGATAACCACGTTAGCAGAACAGCCACTCCTCCCAAGACCGTAAGACTACTCCAGCACTGCTCCCTGTCCTGCCACCCATCAGCCCCTGGCTCAGCTTGTTCTCCTGGTCGGAGCTGGCAGCGCCCTGGAACGAAGCACGCTCAATCGTAATGGAGAACAAATGTTTCCCATTAATTATCTGACCAAGTTGGAAGTATCACAGAAGAGCTCTTAAAAGTCCATCTAACTAAATGCCTCTTTTCCAGCAACGCACTGGCTGTGAGCACTAGTTGCTCTGACAAGAGTTTAGATAAACAAGAGAGATGCATTTCACACTCGGATATACAGCCGCTGACCCATGGGTGTGCTACCTCTCCTCATATTGTCAGAGAATTGTGCTTAAACAGTACCGCAGGCTTTAAGAGGCAATACGCAGCCCAGCCTTTATAAATAACAACAGTAAAATCAGCAACCCCAGCTAGCCGCACGATGGCACGTCGCTGTACCGCCGCTTCCAGGTGCCCGGCATGTGACAAGCGGCGCCGGGCTGGGCGCGTAGGCAGGCGGGCAGCCACCCGCCCCCGGCTGCTCCCCGAGCTCTCCCCTCCTTCCCCGGCTCTGCCTCACCGCGGCGTTGGCTGGACGCGAATAACCGCGCTGGCTGGAAGCGATTTTCAGCGACGCCGCCTCCCGTTCCCGCAAGCGCCTCAGCGGAGCCCGGGGGGTTTCCTCACCGTCTGACAGGACGGCGCCGCCCGCTGGCCCCGCAGCCTTCCCCGGCCTAACAGCAAGCGCGGGCGAAGCGACGAGCTCCGCACCGGCCCCTCGGCAAAAGGCAGGACCCGAGCGGGCGGGACCGCCGCCCCCTTCGGAGCAGCGGTTACCGGCGCTGCACGAACCGAAATCCGCTCGGGGAGAGGGTGGGAGGGACTGCCTCCTTCTCCGCTCCAGTGAAAGCCTCGAGCAGCCCCTCCAAAGCCGGGTACGCCGGTCAGCCCGGCCCCGCTCCGAACTTCAGGAGCCAGAGAATTAAGACCGGTAGGAGCTCCGGCACCGCTTTCCCCGCTACTCCCCGCGCCCACCCTATCCAGCAGCAACCTCTCGCCCGGCCCCAACCTTCCCTTCCGCCCCCCGCCAAGTTTGCCCGCCCGGCCGGGCGGATATGCGGCGGTACCTGGGACAGGCAAGCGGGCGAAGCGCAGCCCGGCGGTCCTGAAGGATGCCCGGCGGGCGGAGACGGCCGGCCCTACTGACAGTGCTGCTTCCTCCTCCTCCCGCTGCCGCCCGCGCCCGCCCGCCGCGCTTCAGGGCCGCTCCCCCCTCGGCTCAGCGACAGGGAGGTGCCGGGGCAGCGCCGCGCCACCACACGGCCCGCTGCCCGGCAGAAAGTTTGTGCCGCGCAGCCCGGGGGGCGGTGGCACGGCGCGGGGAGACGCCTCCGCGGGGCCGCGCCGGGGAACTCCGCTCCGCGCCCGGCCAGGGGCCGCTGCCACTTCCTCTTCCTCCGAGCTGCGGAGCTGAGCCCCGCGCCCAGCGCGATCCGCGGCGAGGCAAGGACGGGGCAGCGGCACTTCCCTCCCACAGCACCAAGACAGCCCGAAAGGGAACTGCTCCACCCGCTGGTCAGGGCTGAAAGCCCCTCACGCACTGCCCGCCTCAGCCCCACCCCGCGCACACCGCCGGCCCCGAAGCTCCGCTGCGGTGAAGCTTTTCTCTCTTCCCCGCCGCCCCAGGCCGAGGAATCGTTTGCCTCAGCGCTTTCGGTTAGCCTCACTGCCTCGAGCTAGACCTGGGCTCACCGCAGGGGAACCGCCCCCTTATACCTAGAGCCTGAGCCTGCCCTTTGAATGTGCCTGTTCTCGAATCCTCGCTCAGATGGTGGCAAACCCTTCCTTCGGCTGCCTCAGCCTCTCCTTCCAGGATACATACTCTAGCCCTGGCCTTGGTGTGTCTTCACTGAGCTTGTTCCAGCTGGGCAACAACTTTCACGTCACAGGATTGGGGATGGGATGAGGGGGGGAATGACACACCTTGACACAGTCTGTGGTCTAAGAGAGCCCAATGGAAGAGGGTGATCGCTTTTTCCAAGCTACTGGCATGCTGTTAACATTGGTAGGCACGAAGCAGACCATAACCAATACACCCAGAACCTTTGCGAGAGAGCTGCTGCTCAGACAAAAAGTCCTCAGACTGGATCTGTGCAAAGCACCCTCCCTTCCTGGAGGGAAGATGATTGTCCTTGTTAAATTTCAAAGAGTTCATGCTGGCCTGTTCCTCAGGCCTGCCCAGGTTCTTCTGGACAGCAGCTCAGCCCTGAAGTCTGTCCACTGCAGCCCTGAAGGGTGTCATGCGCAAACATGGCACCATTGGATTCAGTCATCTCCTCCAGGTCCTTGAAAAACGTGTTGAATAGAGCAGGCCCCCATTTGCTACTGCCCTCCAGGCAAGGCACAAACCCTTAAATGGCAATTGTCTGAGCCCAACCATGCAATGAGCTTTTTACCTATCTAGCTGTCCACGCACCCAGACTACCGACCCTAAGCACATACAAAACCAGTATGGCAGCCAGTGACAAGCACCTTACTAAAGTTGCCATGGCATCCACTACTATCCCCATGCCTACAAATGCAGCCATTTTATCGCAGAACACAAACAGTTGGCAAAGCATGATGGCACCCTGTCGAGACACACGAAATACATACAAGCAAGTCTGCTCCAAGGTGACTCAATATTTCCCAGAGACGTATTCTTCATGGTTCCTCAATTCTCCTGGCCTTTTCTGAAAATGGGTGCAACATTTGCCTTGCATTAGTTGCTGTGGACCCTCGTCAGCCCATTCTAGAAAGTGCAGAGAGTGGCTGCTCTCAAGGCATCAGCCAGCTCTTCCCAGCACCCGCAGACACAGCCTAGCTGGTCAAGTTCTCAGAAAGAATCCATGTCTTGATCCTCACCCATTGCCAGTAGCTCTTCATTTGCTTGAACCTTGCTTCTAAGCCCACAGGTCAGGAAGGATGAAGCAAAGGGAGCTCCATGTACAGCGTCCTTACCTGTGCTTACATGGAACAACAGGCCTACATGTTCATTGATCAGTCTCCTATCCTTGACATAGCTTTTGAGCGTGAAATGAGCTTCCACAAGCTCTGGTATGGGTCAACAACATCCCTACATGCCTTGGCAACATTTCTAATAACTCCTTCCACCATGATAGCTTTGTGAGGAAGTTCAGTCAGGTGTTCATGGTTTAGCCTAGCTGGTGTCCCAATTCATTAATTTCTTCTCCTATTTGTATGTGCCACTCTTGCCCAGGGAAAAGGTTCTCCTTGAAGACCTGCCAGCTTTCTTATGCTCCCTTCACCTATAAGAGCTCCCTCCCATGGCATTCCATTTATCAGTTCCCCAATGAAGCCAAAGTTTGCTCTCTGAAGGCCAAGGACTTGCCTTCCTCACTCCCTTCAGGACCTTGAGCTCCACTCTATGATCATGATGACAGACAGGGTTTTTATCACGTTCCTAAACAATTCTTTGTTAGCAGACATTCATTTGTGCAACACCCCTAGCTGGCCCATCCAATACTTCTACCAAGAAAGCTTCCTGAAATCTGCTGGCTTGCTTGCATTCCATGATGCTACCCTTCCAGCTCTTAGGGACAATAACTCCTCTCCAAGAATCAGGATGTGTTACGCATAGATGTTTGATTTCATAATACAATCAACCTTCATCATGAGTAGCCAGTCTGTAATCCACCAACATGTCATACTCAGTAGCCCTTTGATCCTTACTGTTCTCAACCAGCCTGTCATCCATCCAAGGGCCCCGTACATTCTAGTTGCAATCTTGAGAGGGGGAAATCCTCCACCCCCATCTTCCCCATATCTCCAGAGAAATGTGTATCCATCCCAAATGTCATGTTTGTGGACCAAATCTGGAACTTTGCTTGTTACCTTCATTTTACCTCCTCATATTAGGCCAGAACCTGCTTAGCAACTCCTAAACCAGCCTTGATTAATACTGAAACTGCTTGAAGCCCTTGTGCCCAGCAGACACAACTACATTTGCTACTTCGCCCACTTAATCTCCCCCTGCTGTGTTAGGTACATAGACAAAATTAAATTATGTTAAAAATCTATCAGCAAACACAAGATCAGCACCTCAGTTCTTTCCTACCTGCTGAATATTTCTGTATTGAAGACTCCCATTGTGATGAAACCTATTTCAAAGTACCCCCCTCCACTTTTCCCTCAAGTACCATCAGGGAATAAGAAAATTCCCCCAGAGTGACCTCTTGTCTGCATTGAAGGCCTTTTAAAGCACAACTATCAGCATTAGCTAGTAGTCAGTAGCTGAAAGTGTAACATCAAAACATTGGAGGTGGGGAAATGAAATTATTTCTTTACCAGTATTAAACTGCAAAGCAAACACCAGCAGCCCAGTATGTGTGGTGCTTTTACCCATCTCTTTTTTTTTTCTATTTCTTTTTGTGTGTTTCTGGGTTTTCTCCCCATCGCTCCTTTTATTTCCACAATTTTTCCTCTTTCCTTGTCCTTCATCAGTTTTCCTCCACTCATTAGTTCCTCTGGCTTTCCGACTGTGTGAGAAAGCAGCATGCAGTCACATCAGGGTGCCATGTAATTGAGCTGTTTTTCTGATACTACTGTTAAAGCATATGGGGAAGGATTGCTAAGTGTGTAGGGAAGAAGTCAAAGTGCAGCTTTCCATGTATTGTAAACACATCAGGTCATAGAAGGCTCCAGAAGGAGCATCCTGGGGATCCAGACCTTGCCAACACCATAGGATTTGCAGATCTCCACCTCTGTGATTGAACTGAAAGGAAGTCTGACAACATTAAAGACTTTTGCTGGTGCAAAGTCTTCTTGGATACAGAAAGGGGCATTAACACTAAGAAAACAACACTCCTGGATCACCAGAAGGTTCCTATGAAGTAGCACTACTGTGCAGATGAAAAGTGTTTCAAATTAATGTTTACAATAGGCCACATAGCACAGATGCTGTACATCTAAACTATTGCTTCTAGACTACTGCTGTGGGAAATTCCAGAATTCCACTCTGGCTCACTAGTGTTCATATATTCTTTAAATTAAAAAACAAAACAAAACCAGACTGTTCCTGTATGTTGAGATTGTTTGCCTCTTTCAGAAGAGGCAAATAATTTAAGATTTAGAAGTTATTCTGACTTGAACAGGTATTTCATGTGGTATTCTAGGAAAAGGCAACATTTCTCCTCAGAGAAATCTGACAAACTTGGAAAAACCCCTAAATGGGCATCCTAGACGTTTCAGAGTTTATATAGAGTGTGAGTATACACCCACACATCCCCACACACCCTCCCTGAACAATAAACTACTGCAAAACACAAGTGACTTAGTAATTACATAGTAAAATACTGCTCTACTAACGATGGAACTATAAAAAAACTGAAGGACCTTATTGCTTTAATGAACAGGAAGATGCTGCCCCTAGACACTCCATTAGGGAATATTAGTTTATCTTAGGAGTTTAAATGTACTTTGATACATTTTCTTCCTGTTTCCAGCCAGCATAATCTCCCTCATAAATCCCTGCATTCAGAGGTGCACAGCTCTACAACCTCCTGTATCACAAGCAGGAGTGATCATGTTTTCCATTTGCACTTTGTAGTGCTGGGTGCAGCTGGGTAAGGCAAGTTCAAAGAAGGTGTAAATTGCTACTGGTCAGGCACTGGATTCTGCTTTGCCAAATATTTGTACTTACTTTGGCATAAGCAGAGAAGATGACACGTTGTGGAAACCAGCGAGAAATCACAAGCACAGCATTCTTCTCTCTCGTGCAAGGTGGTTTTAGTGATGTGACTAGATAATCCCTTGCTTGGTTATTCCAAGACTTGCACAATTGGAAAGATCCACATAGGTGTAAGCATAGATGTAAACTTACACCACATAGGTGTAAGTTTCTTACTGAGTAAGAAACTCAGTATAATGCCAGTTACCATTTTTTTTTCACTACAAAGTTAGACTCCAGCATTCAAGTTAAGCACACCCTCTTTTCCTAATTTCCACAGTAGTATGAAAAAATATTTAGGTTAATTTAGAACAAGATTTGTTTCTTCTTTGTCAAAAAGTAACAGACACCTGCAACATCACATTGAACAGGATTCAGAAAAACTTAACCCACTTCTGATTAACCTTAAGCAGAAAGATACGAACCTCAGTAAAGACAATTATTTTTTTAATTACCTACCACTCTGCAAAAGTATGCTTAGACTTTTATTAACAAGACAAAAATATTAGAAGTCAAACTTACAAAAAACAGATTCCATTTGAGACACACAAGTCATTTAGCATACCATGCTCATTTCATCAGGTGTTCCTCGGAACTAAGCCATAGCTTCCCAGAAATAAAGAGGAAAAAATACCCCTCAAAATCACAGAAAGATTCAAGACAGAACAGAAAAAGATCTATACAGATGCTTAAGAGAGGATTGTGCCAGTCCGTATTGTTGGTGGTCGTATAACCCCTTCTGCCCCAGCAGCAGGGCACAGTCTGACCTTTGCTTGGGAGCAGCAGATTGTTTTGCTTCTTCAGGGTTTCAGAACAGGAGTTCTGCTCCAGCAGTTAATTCAGACCAGTTCACAATTTTAACCCAATTAGTGATTAAAACTAGCACATATTTCCAAAGTGTGGTGGTTTCACCCTGGCTGGAGGCCAGATGCCCACCAAGGTCACTCTATCACTCCCCTTTTCAGCTGGAGAGAAAATATATATTGCGAGGCTTAGGAGTCAAGATAAGGACAGGGACAGATCATCCCACAATTAGTGTCATGGGCAAAACAGACTCAACATGGACTAAAAAGAAAAAAAAGCATCCAATTCATTACACTACACACACACAATTAAACCAGAGTTGGATAATGAGAAGTGCAATCAGATCTTAAAACGCCTCTCCCCACCCCTCCCTTCTCTGCAGACTTAACTATTCATGATTTCTCTCCCTTCTCCCTCTGCCAGGGTGGCATGGGGCAGTGAGGAATGGGGTTTCTCTAAGTTCCTCATGAGTTGTTTTCCTTCTTAGCTGGGGGGTTGGTGTGGGAGGGGCATTCTTCACACCCTTCTCCTGCTCCAGCTTGGGGTCCCACCCATGGGAGACAGCCCTCCACAAATTTCTCCAACATGAGTCCTTTCCCATGGGGCTTCAGCTCTTCCCCAGCTGCCCCAGTGTGGGTCACTGCTACGGGCTGCAGTCATAGAATCATAGAATGTCTCTCAGCCTCCGAGCCCCAGCCTGCTCCAGCCTGATCCTCCACAGAGTCACAAGCCTCCCACCCCCCAGCAAACCTGCTCCAGCATGGGCCTCTCTCTCCACAGGCTGCAGATCCTGCCAGGAGCTTGCTCCACCACAGGTTACAGCATCTTCCATACGTCTCCATCCGCTCCAGCGAGGACCCTCTCCATGGGCTGCAGGTGGGGTCGTTGCTCCCCATCCTCTTCTATGGGCTGCAGGAGGACCCCCGCTCCCCCATGGGTTTTACCACGGGCTTCAGAGGCATCTTTCTCTCTGGCACCTGGGGCACTTCCTCC
>VZTU01033384.1:122260-198923 GCA_013400835.1 Zapornia atra
CTTGGTGTCTGCACAGATTCTTACCTTTTCTCACTCCTTTTTCTGGTGGCAAAGAGCGGCCGCTTGCATTTTTTACCTCTTAAATGTGATTCCCAGAGGCGCTGTGACCATTGCTGATGGGCTTGGCCTTGGTCAGTGCTGGGTGTGGCCTTGAGCCAGCTGGTGTTTACTCTGTCAGGCCTAGGGAAAGCTTCTAGCTGCTTCTTGCAGAAGCCACCCCTGCAGCCCCCCCGCCCCCACCTACACCAGAATCCTGCCACGCAAAACCACAACACTAAGAGTAGCTTTAACATGAGGCCTACAACTACGTCATCTTAATGGCACAGGACTGTTTTTTAAATTTTCTAATAAAGTGCTTCTGTTGCCCATCTGTAGGCACCCACTAGGGAGCCACAGAGCTAGGTATAATTAAGGATCAATTTTCCAGCTTAGAAGCTCTTTTTGAAAGCTGGTTTTATCACCTTGAAACTTATGGCCATAGATTTCTCAAGATTACACGTGTTGTATGAGATTATGTGAGGGTAATTTTTACTTGATCAGCATCTGATAGGATATACCTCTGTAAAAGAAAAGATGTAGCTGCATAATTACTGACAATCCATTTCATTATTCCCTATTTATTTTACCTTTCTTGAGCATTTTAAGTACATATTTATCAAAATTATTAATGAAATAAGAATGAGAGATCTGTATAATTGTTGTTAAATCCAAACTGGAGGAGAACATTCAGAAACAGAGGACAGATACGCTCAAATGGCTGCATATAAACCACTGTTGGCCAGACAGCAAGAGTGATTGCTACATCAAGTTGGCACCAAAGCAGCTCTTGCTCTGGGTGACCTACATAAGGGCCAATTTCTTGCTATCAGAAGGGCCAATCTAACCAAGCATTAAAGAAGCTATGACCTGTTTCAGGCAGCATCCCCTGAGCTGTTCCTGTTGCATCTCTTCTCAAATAAAAAATTTTTTAAAAATTACAATGGATATTTATTTCTCTAAGGTCCTTCAAAAACTTGCAAGTGAAAGCCTTATATAAAAGGTCAGCTAGTAGTAAGACAGCGCAGAAGACTAAGACTTAAGGTTAACAAGAAACACTACATTTCTAAAGGAGCTGGAATACCTGCTTCTTCTTTTCTTTGGATATCCAGACAAAACACTACTCAGTACCAGCAGTAAGAAGTGAGATACTTATTCATACATGTTCCTGTTTCTTAATCATTCCAGTAGTTTAGAGCACTATAACTAAACAAAAGGTATTTTCCAATTTTGCAATTTCATTAAGCTAATTCACTTACAAGGGAAAGCAGTTCTCAGAACTTCTGATGCTTTAGTTTTCCACCTCCCAGATAGCTGGTGCCCAGCTGTACCAGAGAGGTCAACAGAGATTCTCATTTGAGTAAATTTCACTAATACAAATAAGGACAAGACAACCAGGCACTTTAAATCATGCAAAAACAATACTACCTTTTCAATAGATGTGTAAGTAGGGTACACCCCAGAAAAACTATTCCACAGCCTTGCAGCAGCCCAGCTGTTCCAATAGCACAAGCAGTGACTAGACTGGGGGAAAGACTAGAAAGACTAGAATGGGTCACTGCATCCTAAGGTGACCCGGTGAGTCACTTGAGTCTAGCCCACTTCATTATCAGATGAGTTTGCTTCATTTCTATCTGAATAACCGCTACAGAAATACAGTTCCAGGAAATTCAATACTTAGTAGTTTCCTAACCTACAGAAAAAAATATTTCTGGGTAGTAGAAGTAGAAAAGCAACAGCACCTTGGTATAGGAACTTACAGATTCTACTGCATCATCCAAGTAGATCCGGTTAAGTCACAAGCAGTACCACAATCTAAGACTTCTAATTCAAATTTGCACGTGGCACCACAGCTAAAGATGCACAGCCAATCCTCCAATAATTAGGGATTCACATGCTCAGCAGAAATAAGTACAGATTCCTGATCTGCAGGTGAAAACTAACTTACCCCTACCAGGCCTATGGAAATCATTACAGAACACGGCAAGCTAAACTTCTGCATACGCAGTAGAAGCATCTCCCAGGTAGTTTGAAAACCTCAATGACAACAAAATTCCCAAAAATCACTGAAGTGGCACAATACTTCATGAATGAGAAAGCTGTAATGAATTAATCCTCTTTAAAAAAAAAGGGGGTTGTACACAAGTTGCACATGAAGCGTGTATTCTGAGTGTATTAGTAGGTTCTATACACAAAAAGTATCACCTTGGCCTGAACTACTGACTTCTTAAGTTATCTTCGAGCTACCCAGACCTAAAAGTCTTAAAAGAGTGCTTTACCCTCCACAGTAAAACGTGCAAGACCCTTTTCAGGTATCTTTGTTGTGTAATGGGATCAGGCATAGCTACAACTGGGGAGGTTTAGGTTGGATATTAGGCAGAGGTTCTCTACTGAGAGGGTGGTCAGGCACTGGAACAGGCTCCCCAGGGAAGTGGTCACAGCACCGAGCCTGACTGAGATCAAGAAGCGGCTGGACGATGCACTCAGTCCCATACTCTGACTTGGCTGGTCCTGTGTGGAGCCAGGAGCTGGACTTGATCCTTATGGGGTCATTATACTCAAAAATGAGTATTGAAAAAAGCACCTTCCGTACTAGATCTAACTAGAAGCATCTAACTAGTTCAAGACAGGACTAGCTTTCTCCAAAGAGACTCAGTTAAAGAGAAAAGCATGAGTAGAGGAGCTACACATCAGTTTCATATTTTAAAAACTGTAAAACTATAGTGATCTAGACAATTCTGTTATGGAAGTAATTTCACCCCACAGCATGACACCAGAGGCAACAAGCCAACAGCGTTGAAGAGAAGCTGCTTGAACACAAGTATCACAAAAATCAAGTTTTCAAACTTAAGTTTCCTAGCAGATTAAAAAACTTGAAGTTTAACTCTCCACTTAATTCAGAGCAAAGTAGAATGAACTTTGCTCTTGAATAAGGCAAGAAATAGATCACGTCTGTTTCCCACTTTCCCAGCCCAGTGCTGTTGGCAAGGGGCACTTAAAGGAGACATTTCAGCCAACAATCCTCTTGACTGCTCCTCTGCTTAAACTAAGACAGAATTCTGTCTCCAATTAGGTTTGAGATTTCTGCTTTCCAAGTTGAAAAGCATTCTTTCCAAAACAATTAACAGTACTGTAATTCTGTTTCATCCTTAGCTTGTACATATGTGAGGGAACAGACAGGGAAACATGAATTTTATAGTTTCTGAAGCTGCACATTACAAACCAAACAGGCTGCTTCGAGATAATACATCATCTGCTGCCAAAACACAGACCCCTGCCACTTGGATTAAGAGACCACTCTAGTAGCTGTCAAGAGGATCTGTCACCAAGATCTCAAAGCTTCAGGACACAGTCAGAGTCATCATAAGCTATGTGCATCCCCTCCAGCTATTGCAAGAATCTTATTCAGGCAGTCCTTAATCATATACAACAGAACTTCCCTAATTTATCTTGTCTGGACCCAACCTGTGGCCTGAGGAGCTGCTTCCAATTCTGCTTAGAGGGGAGTTTCGGCTGGTTAGGCAGCATGCACTTTAAATTACCATATTCACAGCAAATACTTCATACTCCTGGAGCATTCTAGGTATAAATACATAGTATTATCTACTATTGCCTTCTTTCTAGGCAGTTCCATCACAGGGTTGACTTTTTTTTTTTTTAATACACAATTTGAACTATTTTCAGAACACAAAATACGGCAGGAAATCTGTTAAAAGAATCCTAATGGTCTATGAAAGAAGTTTGTTCCATGGCTTGATTTTTAAGTAACAGCCTGGTTAGAGTTAATAGACTGTTGATTAGGCTAAAGCCTAAGTCAGTAAAGGCAGAGATTAAAAGATATTGGACTCATACAGCAGATGACAATTCATTTCTAACTGTGTCCTATGACATCGTGGCAGAATAACGTGGCCTGCTTTGCTACTCCATTCAGTATATACCAAAAGGAAGAATCAAAGACAATCTCTAGCTCAGAAATCCAGAGGCACAAGCTGCTTACTATGTTCATGAGGATCTATTTTCTTGCCTTTTTACTCTCCATTTACAGACAGGTTTCAAATAACAGCCTACAATAATGAGACAAACCTTGACCCGGACAAGCACAGAATGTCTTTACTAAGACTGTTTAAGGGTGACCACCAAATGTAGGAACCCAGCAAAGTAATACTTTATTATATTATAACCCCTTCTTCAGTAGTACTTTGATAATAACAAGATAAGCAAACATGTAAGTGAACTCAAACTCTTTTTTAAAGTCAGTTCACTGTTGGCTTCATAACATCCTGTCATAGTGTCACCTTCATTGTAAAACATCACCCAAGAAAGCAAACGTGTCAGAGAGGTCACAATCCTCCAGGGAAGCAGACGCAGCAACTGCAGCTCTCCACAGTTTCTGCTCCCCCTCCTGCAACCAACCTGGAGGGATCTGGTCCTAGGAAGCATTGAAAACAGCAGGTAACACTAAGCACTGGTAGCAAAGGCAGCCACACAGCCGAGTTCCCCTCCATTGCCAATTACTGTGGTCCATTTAGAAGAACAGAGAGATACAGAATGAGCATTCAGTTTGAAGAAGCGGTCTGCATTCTTAGTCATTTCAACCCTACTCCTGTAAGAAAGGGAACAGAGAGGGCAGCTAAATGAGTACATTCAGAACATACCCACAGGCTTTTTACTATTTTGTTTCCCAAATTCTTGGAACCATAGAATAAACCAGGCTTACCCGAAGCACCAACCTCTTTTCCCGAATTAAACCCCATTGAAACACCACCATGTGATCTGCAAGCACTGTACAAGCAAAGAGAGAACTGGAGTGAGTTAGGAATTGTTCAGGTGGGGAATACACCAGTGGTTTAAACTTCCCTGCCCTGCTCCCCTATGGAGCACCCAGCTCTGTCCTGACAACGCACTCAGAACCAGTTGTGAATCCGCTAGCAAACCCGGCCTTTCCACCAAACCCCTCACACATCCAAACGGGACCTTTGGGGAAACCTACAAAGTGTTTTCAACTGCATTTCTTGCAGCTGCATTTTTAAACCCAGAAACTTCATTATCCTGCAGCAAGCAGCCGTCCAGCCTGCGAAGGACAGCTTCTACTGTGGGGCAAGGACAGGCGGCAGCCAGACAAGTGGGTTTTTTAAAATTACACTGTTTGAGAGGTTTTTGTTAGCTTAATGCCCCACCTGCTGGCTGATGGCTAAATTACATTGCGACGGTTATCAAAGAAGTCACATGCCTATTATTCTGTCGCCGGTAGGTAGCTATAGGCTGCCATGGCAACCGGTACAAGTCTGCGCAGAAGATGGACCGCACAGCTGGGTCCGCCGCAGCGTGAACGTACAGAAATGGAGCCTGGATGGTTATAAAACAGGCGTTAATCAAAGACGCTTAATACCCATCCCGACTGATCACGCTGAAGCATTACAAAGCGTAGCAGGGCAAGAAACACTGTAAACCCAGCAAACTCCTCACGGATCTTTTGCTTGTGAGGATTCCTGCACCCTTAGCTGGGCTCGGCTCAGACACCACACTGGGCTATGTTATGGTCACATAAGAGTTTCTAAAAAATGGATCAAAGCAGCTAGAAGAGGCAGAAGTTGAGGCTTACAACATAAAACAGATTTCAGCCTCATTTGAGAATGATGCTTTAAAGAACAGCTTTAAAGCTTGGTGTGTTTTAAAGAATGAGTAGAGCCTACTGCTCATTGGATAACCAAACATCACTGGGGCAAGGGAGCGCTGCCTGCACCTAGCACTTGTGTGAGTTTAGGACCCCCTCATTAATTTGAAAAAGGACATGTAGGGGACATTTCAGAAGCAGGTATGCCTGCCTGTCACGGCCATCGCCCCAAGCTCAAGTCCCTAGACACTTGCTCAGCTCTGTTGGGACATGAAACATTTCTGCAGTGGCCCTGAATTTACACAGGAACCTAGAAAGTGACCTTTTCCCAGATGTACAAGGATTTGCCAAGGTGCTAACTCCTGGATTATCTTGTATTTCACAGAATCATAGAATGGTCTGGGTTGGAAGGGACCCCAAGGATCATAGAGCTCCAACCCCCCTGCCACAGGCAGGGCCACCAACCTCCAGGCCTGTCTCTACACAAGGTTGCCCAGGGCCCCATCCAACCTGGCCTTGAACACCTCCAGGGACGGGGCATCCACCACCTCTCTGGGCAGCCTGTTCCAGCACCTTACCACTCTCTCTGTAAAAAACTTCCCCCTAATATCTAATCTAAACCTTCCTTCCTTTAGCTTTAATAAATTCCCCCTTGTCCTGCCATTGTCTACCCTTTTACAAAGTTGAATCCCCTCCTGTTTGTATGCTCCCTTCAGGGCCTGGAAGGCTGCAATGAGGTCCCCCCGCAGCCTTCTCTTCTCCAGGCCGAACAGGCCCAGCTCCCCGAGCCTCTCTTTGTAGGGGAGGTGCTCCAGCCCTCTAATCATCCTCGTGGCCCTCCTCTGAACCCTCTCCAACAGTTCCACATCTTTCTTGTATTGGGCGCCCCAGATCTGGACACAGGACTCCAGATGGGGCCTCACGAGAGCAGAGTAGAGAGGGACAATCACCTCCCTGTTCCTGCTGGCCACCCCTCTTCTGATGGAGCCCAGGATACCATTGGCTTTGCGAGCTGCAAGAGCACACTGCTGGCTCATGTTGAGTTTCTCATCCACCATGACACCCAGGTCCTTCTCAGCAGGACTGACTGGATTTTAATCCACTCAAGTGAGTACCCACTCAAGCCTCCTGAAGACCTTGCAGATGCTCCCGCATGGAATCAACTGCTTAAAAGACTGTTATTAAAAGCTGCACAAACATCATAAGAGAAATCAAAAATTCATACCCAGTCTTCCTTCACCACAGTAAATGTTCAGTTCTGTCTCAGTGTTAGAAAGCATGCTTTGGCGTGAACTGACACACAGCTCAGCAGCTTCTCATTTTCAGCTGTGTGGTGTGGTTGACAGCTGCTGGAAGGAAGGGATGGTATCCACAGGCACCTTGCCTTGGTAGAACTAGGCCCGTGTGAACATGAAGTTCAACAAGGCCAAGTGCAAGGTCCTGCATGTGGGTCAGCACAATCACAAGCACAAATACAGCCTGGGCAGAGAATGCATTGAAAGCAGCCCTGGGAAGGACTTGGGAGTATTGATGTAAAGCTCAGTCATGAGTCAGCAAGGCATGCTTGCAGCCCAGAAAGGCACCTGTATCCTGGGCTACATCAAAACCAGTGTGACATGAAGTTGAGAGAAGCGATTCTGCCCCTCGGTTCCGCTCTTGTGACACTCACCTTAAGTACTGCAGCCAGCTCTGGGGTTGGCAGTACAAGGCAGATACTGAGCTGTTGGAGCAAGTCCAGAGGGGGGCTGCAAAGATGGTCAGAGAGCTGGAACACTGCTGCTATGAAAACAGGCAGAAAGAGTTGGGCTCGTTCATCCTGGAGAAGGCTCCAGAGGGACCTTGTTGCAGCCTCTGAGTACCTAAGGGGCCTACAGGAGAGATGGAGAGGGACTCTCTCTCAGCAAATGTAGTTATAGGACAAGGGGCAATGGATTTAAACTAAAATAGAGGATTAGGTACGAAGAAGACATTCTTCACTGTGAGGGCGGTGAGGCCCTGGCACAGGTTACTCTGAGAAGTTGTGGCTGCCCCCTCCATGGAAGTGTTCAAGGCCAGGTTGGATGGGGCTTGGGCACCCTTGTCTAGTGGAGGATGTCCCTGCCCATGGCAGTGGGTTGGAACTAGATGGTCTTTTGAGGTCCCTTTCAACCCAAACCATTATGTGATTCTATGGTTCTAGTAGCCTTGTGTTCCAAAGCGCTGTGCACCTTGCCAAGTCTCCAGAAACCACAGCAAAACAAACTGATCAGCCCAGACATCACATTCTACTAAAAGGCAATACAGCGCTGAAAAACCATTTCTGCAACTTCACCACTACTGATCTTTACTTTGAAAAAAAAAATCTTTAAAACCTGTTAACAGAATTGCACTTTTAATTAATGAAGCTACCACAGAGTGCCTAAGAAAACAATTGATTTCTGTGTCTGGCTGTCTCAAGTCAGGGAACAACCACTGCAACGGTGAAACAAGCACAACTGACAAGGTCAGTTTTATAAAAGCTACAGTGCTATTCAAATAGCAAAGATGACACAGACTTATTTCCCTGCCAAAACCTGATGAAGTCCAGATAAGACAGGAAGTCTCTTATCAATAAAGATCTGCTGTTGCAACACTTTTCCTTAGAAGATATTCAGCAAGTAAGTTGTTAAAACTACGTACAAAGATCTCTAGTCTAGTCCAAGGAGCATCACTAGGCACTAAGCAAGCAATCTCCGTTAGCCCCCCTAACCGTGCTGTATTGGGAACTTTCATCTGCTCAAGTGCAACACCCAACAAAGAGTTTTGAGTTCCCCCCTCTATTGCTAGCAATCTATTCTGCTTTTTTTGCTCAAAAAGAAAAACTAACAGCCTTAAGGGACAGAAAAGCAAGTCTTATTCCCCGTTAAGACTTGGCCGATGGTTGTTTTTATGTTAACTGCTGTTTGACGCCTCTAATGACGCCTTTATGCAGTGCTGAATGTGAGCCCTCTAATGGCTACAGCGGAAACATCATCTGCAGCAGCCTGGGACACCACCTACCAACCTCAGGGCACCTCTCAGTGCAACGGGAGACTCCTGACGAGCCTGAAGGGGACTTTATCCCAGTAAATAACATTACTAACCAGATTTCCACCCTATTGGGTGTGTAAGAAAGGAAAGTACTTTAAGGATGTGTCACAAAACTTCTCAGGAAGAAAAATCAGAAGGGATAAAACCCAACTAGATCTTAACCTGGCTACTGCTACAGAGGAACAATGAAGTGTTTCTATAAATACATTAATGAAAAAAGGAGGGCTAAGGGGCATCTCCATCCTTTATTGGAACCAAGGGGAAACAATGACAAAGGATAAAGGCTGAGGTACTAACTGCTGAAGACTGAGGCAAAGAAGACATTAAGACCAGTTGTTCTAAGGTTATTCAGCCCCCTGAGCTGGAAGACAGGGATGGGGAATAGAATGAAGCCCCCATAATCTAAAATGAAATGGTCAGCAACCTGCTACACCACTGACATGGACAGGTCTATAGGGCTGGATGGGATCTACCTAAGGGTGCTGAGGCACCTGGTGGAAATGATCACTAAGGCACTTGCCGTCATTTACCAGCAGTCCTGCCTAACCAGGGAAGTCCTGGCTGACTAGAGGTTAGCCAACATGATGCCCATCCACAAGAGCCAGATGTAAGATGGGGGGGAACTACAGGCCCCTCAGTCTGGCCACAGTGCCAGGGAAGGTTATGGAAGAGACCATCTCAAGTGCATCACAGCACATACAGGACAAGCTGGTGATCAGGCCCAGTCAGCATGGGTTTATGCAAGGCATCTTTCTCAACCAGTATGATCTATGACAAGGAGACCCGCTTAGCTGGTAAGGGTGAGGCTGTAGATGTTGGCTACCTAGACTTTAGCAAAGGCTTTGACACCATTTCCCACAGCATCTTCCTGGAGAAGCCAGCCAATTGTGGCTTGGAAGAGCATATGCTTTGCTACGTAAAAACCTGGCTGGATGGCTGTGCCCACAGAGTTGTGGTGAATGGCGGTAAATGCAGCTGGTGGCTAGTCAGTACTGGGGCCAGTTCTCTTTTAGTAGAGGGGACAGAGGGGTGGTTTTAGTCCTAAATTGCTTTAGGAAGACTTCATAGGAAGTTTAGTAATTCCTTGAACACTCACACAAGGTGTACTAAAGGAACCAGCTCAAAAGTGGAAAAAAACACTTGGGTCAAGTCTGTTCTAGCTGGGAAAGATACCGGGCAAAGTGTTACTCCTCCAAGTTTAAGACAGGAGGCATAGGGGGGGCAGACTTCCCTGCAGTAGGATAGCAGAACAATGCAAGCAGCCTTCCTTGATAGTTCAAACTTTGTGTACTCACCTAGTGCCTATCCACTATACTATATCCACCTAGTGAGAGGGTGTTGTTCTATACCCCCCATCAAGAAAGTTTGAAGTGAAGTTCACACCAAACTTCAGCACAGGAATGTGAAAGTACAAATTCAGAATCCCTCTAGGCTGCAAAGCTACTGGAGCTTTTCCTCCAGTCACACGTTTCATCTGAAGAAGCCCCAATACTTGGTTATAGCTTGGATCAGCTGCATTTTTCCTTCTTACTTTCCCAGCTACATTGAAAGTTGCAGACACAAAGCTTTTAAATTATATAACATCTATCCTAAAATGCTTGTCTACCAAGTCATTCCTGCAAGGAATAGAGACTGTATACTTGATAAGAGACTTTAAAAATCTGTTCCATTAAGGCACATAAGAGAAAGCCCACTGAAATACAATTAAAGGAAGATCTTTTCTCTGTAGCATCCAAGGATCTGATCACCTTCACATTAAGACAGAATTTGGCACTTTGGTTTTACACACAAATACCTAGAAGGAAAAAAATATTTCCATTTTGTAGGAAATGCCAGGCAATCATTCCCACAGAGATCCAACAATACCATCTGGCTCACTGTCTCATTCCAAGAGTAATTCTGACAGGTGGCAAAGCCTGAAAGAAGAGCACAACAAGGCCCCAGCAGCTCAGCAGGACACTTCAGCTAAGAACCAGGGAAACAAGCAAATGTCATAGCTCTGCCACACCAAGTAAGTGCAAGTGTTCTGGGTTTGTCTTGTCTAAACAAGAGGTCAACAAAACCCCACCTTACTATTCAAGGAGACTTGCATGCTTTTGGGTCCCACACAGAATAGATGTGCTCTGTGCAAGCAAATGCAAACCCAGCAGTGCTCACTACTGTTCAGTGAACACAGTCCCCTTGATTTGCTAATACAAAAGGTACAAATTTGCAAGAAGCTCCAATTCTGCACCTATTTTGGAAATGCCTTCAGCTACAGCCATATTAAGCAGATGTTTCAGCTTTCTGAATGCAACACAAAAAAGATTTACCTACTGTTTTTGTGTTAGGCTTATAGGGTACTTCAGGAGAACGTTAAAAACACATGTTCTTAGTTATAACTTGTTCCTTTTACTGTCATATGCCACAAAATATAGAATTCCCAGATGGGAATAGAAAAATTAGCTTCCTGGGGGTGAGAAGTGGCTAACAAAACCAGCACAATGTGATCTAATGGAAGAGAAAATAAATGGCACTCCTAAAGCCTGGGCTATGCATTTCCCTGTGATAAGCCTTCTCAGCACGCTTCTAAGAGCAGTTCATATCTAGCACCAGCATTTCAAGCATACTGAACAATCCACTTGCTCACCAGATGGCCCTGTGGGTAATGCTTGGTCAAATAAACATAAAATATGCACTGTATACAGGTATCTTCTGGTTTATCTCTTCTTTTGGTGTTGAGACTCTTCAATGAGAGACACATATAGGCACCTTTCTTATAGCTACAGCTTAAAAGTCTCAAGTACATTCCAGGGCAATCAAGCCAACTAGATTAAGCCAAGGTGAAATCTGCATTTGCAGAGAAACAAATTACCTTTATCAATAAACTGACATCACAGCTTTAACAGCCCAACAGACGTTTTAGGTACTCCTAAGTTGAAACTAAAAGGGTCCTGATGCTCAGAGAACTCAGATTTATGCTTTTTTTTTTTTTAAAAAAAAACCCAAATAAACTAAGCTGAGACTGTGTAAGCAAACCTCCTCAAGAAGCTGGTAACACACAAGTATAATCAGAAGCACTATCTTTAAACAGTAGGCTGAGAAAAACATGGCAAATAGGCATCAGGGGAACACTTAACACATAGTATCTTCAGCAACATGAACAAGCAGGGAAAAGGTTCAAAGTTTTGCTTTTTCAGGTCAGTTTATGCTATCAGTACAGTTCTGGATAAAGTGTCTCCAAATCTTACAGTCACATCTAGTCATGTATTTCCCCCCATTAATAAAATCCCATCTGCAACACTCCAGAGATGCAGTCTCTGGGCATTTTTCATGCTGCAGCCATATTCCCTTGTCCAGGCCTGTAGCAACTCAGCTCCCTTCTGTACACTGCACCAACACCTACTTCTGGGTAAGCCTTTTCCTAACCATTACTACTTCCCAACCTGCCAGACCATTTGAAGCTGAACTGGCAACCCTTTTCAAACTGGTGCATACATTTTCAGCGAGAGGGGCATCCTTTCCTTTTTTGTCTGGAGAGATTAATTTGCTGGAATAGGAGGACAGAAAACAATTAGGACCAAATATATACACACATATAGGGCAATAGATCTCAGTTCTATTCTTTCAAAACTGCAGCTAGTGACCGTTACAAAAAGCAACTTATTACTACAAATTTGTAGGAACTGAAGTTCTCATTGGAACAATAAATCTTCAGTGGCTTCAGTAGAGTCAACAAATCTTTATTATGCTGTATATCTTTCTCAAGGTTGCTTAAAATTAAAGTTTTATTAGCACAGCTTTCCAAACTTCTAGTGACAAGTCAAAATAAAAGTTTAATTGTTTCAAAATGCATGACTAAAATCTATGTAATTTTTAAAATAGGGTTACAGATATTCTTTGATTAACAATTTGCATCACAGAACAAAGGCATGTTTTAAATGCAGTTGTTTTCTCACAATTTTAACATACAGGTATTACTAAAACTTTTCTAGTAAAAAGGCATACTCTGAGTAGCCAATACAGCTAATTACATTCTTGCATCTTAAGTTACACATAGGAATTTTAGGATTCTCTTAATTACTTCCCCAAAGCAAATGGTGATGCTCAGACTGCAGGTACGTAAACTGTTATTAATGAACATAACCACATTGATTAGGTAGTCTAAAGACAACCAGTACTCGCAGGGCTTCAGTTGTAACGCCAGCTTGATGTCTTCTGTTCCATTGATTAAGAGCTCAGTTTTAAAATACAACCTCTTGGACAAATAACTGCTTCCATTTTTGAACTGCAAGAGGTAACTGGTGAGGATTAGTCACTTCAATTGTGGTTTAAGAAAAAGTAAGTTTTTAACATGCAAACTGTACCTTAAAGCTCAGAAGAAAATCCACATGCAAACAAACAGAGTGTTTTTCCCATGTAAGTTCTTTTTTTAAATATTCAGTTGGTTATCAGGTGAAGCATGCAAACAATTAATAAAACCTGGTAAATTGTCAACTCTTACAACTTTAAACTTCAAACTAGTCAAAGACAACTGTATTTAAACAGGAAGAATAGAAACACAAACTTGAAGCAACTTTTGGAAAAGGTTATACTTCATATATTGAACTGAACTGTAGAAACATCAAGTTAATCAGTTTAGATACTTGCAAGTCTTTGTTGATTAAACACTTTTGAGTACTGCTCTTCCTTTTCTGAAGTGATGTGCCTTCCTCTCCTGGAATGGGATAGAAGACAAGAAAAAGTTTCTAGATAATACTCATAATTAATAATAAAGCAACAGAAATTTCACATGGAAGTACTTCCATACATTCCATACTCTAATGACTCCCCTCCAAGGCTAATAAATACACCTTCTGTGTTCCTGTTTCAGAGCACACATGGCTATATCACATCTGACCTTCTTAAAAAAGGAAGCAAGTTCTTAAATATATTGGAATGTGCAATTCTACAAGGACTGAACACATACAACAATGGCCAGCTACCAACCCAGACTACAGTCCATGGTTTAAAATGCCTATGGCTTTGACCGAAGTACAATGAGCCACCATCCACAGTGGATACTTCACTGGTGTAACAACTCTAAGGGCTGAAACTCAACATCCCTCTACTCAAACCAGGGAGTAACTCACTGCCCTTTTGGCAATTTGTCACTGAGAAGCAATCAGCCAATCTTATGCTCCAAGTGCCCATAAGAGGGCTCTTCAGCAACCTTTTTTTAATGCAGTCTTGATTAAATTCACTGAATCCAGTTGCAGCACTCTTCCAGCATTAAGCAACCAAGAGACAGACCAAGAGCACATTTAAGAGGAAAAAAAAAAAAAAAAAATCAAATGCCATGCTAGATATGAATCCCTTTATCCTTATAGGATCCTGTAGGTGAACAAACTAAGAGGTCCCCTGTGTTTTAGGGATTTAATATTGCTTTCACTACATACCTTAAAGTAGTCTTCTTGCGATACAAAGGTGTTCCTCATGCGGTTCTCAGGATTAAACAGACAGGATACCACTGTCTGTATGCTCCTGTCCACTGACTTCTGAAATACAGTAAAGGTGCATTTACAACAACACTGGTCTTTCTTAGTTAGCCCACTATTAGTAATGTGGCTTTCAAGGCTTTCTCTCAACTGCCTTAGGTTTGCTGAGCTCTTTTTCTTTCTTTTATAATCTTTTAATCTTGGTAACTCATTATCAGTCTTAGATGTTACAAGGTAATTCTGATCGGTGACATGCCAGTCCAGGTATGGAATAGGCTGACAGATGAAAAATGAAATCTCCTATGGAAAACTCAGTTCAGAGACAACTGCTGCCCAAACTGGAGTCACCTTCCACAAAAGAGAAAGGGAGTCAGGTGTTACTGTACTGATTCACATGCCTGAAGCTTAAAATAAATTCACCTAAGATGGCAGGCAGTGCTACCTAACCTGCTTTTTTAGTACCTGCAGTTTCCTCCTGTAATTTTCAGGGGACTCAGTAAAACCTTGTTGCTTAAAAGCATTACTGTATACAAGCAGAACACACATTTTATGCAGCCCTCACTACAGACAAGTACTAATAGTTTCAAGGAAACACATGGAGCTTTTCAAGTCATACACAGAAATCAAGACACAGCAGATTGAGCAACTGGGTAAAGCACCAACTATATAAACTCCGCTTCTAGGGGGTCAGGCTGGTCAGAGGCCCTCTTACCCAGGCCACATAACCCCCACATGCAAATTTGAGACCAAAATTTATGACAAAGTTTTGAGAAAGCACCTACCTTTTGTGGACTGTTAGTAGATGATTGTGTGGGTTCTGGAACAGCACATTCTGTCTGTATAAATTCTGGATCCTCAGTGCAGTGATAGCTCACTGAAGTATAAGCCTGTATGGATTTTTAAGAAATTAGTGTTTCAGTAACAACAGGGAAGCTAACATTGTGCTGTCATTAGCCTTCACCTATCTGTAAGGTATGCCAACTTTATCTTCACATTTCTGATGTTTCATGAGTGGGGGAAATCCTGTACCCTGAAGTGTTAAACCAGTTCTACTTCTTTCCACAAAGGATGTAAGTACTCTTTTCTCCTCACTGTAATAATTTTTTTAAGTACCTTCTCAACCTATTTCCTCCATGTATGGTCAACATGCCTGATGGTAAAACCCAATGAAGTGGTTCACCGAGAATTCCGGACAGCCAGCAGGTAGCTTCAAGTGAGGCACCAAAACAAAGGGGAAGCAAAGCATCTACTACCCCTGTCCTTCCAAGAAGTTGTTTTCCTCTATACAGTTCCTTTTTTATTTGAGGCTTTCTTCATGCTAACATATTACAGTTTTTCAAGATGTAAAAAGGTCTAGAGAAGCACAAGCAATTTGCAGTTTTTTTCTTTAAAGAAAACCCAAACAAACCTCTCCATTTCCTTATGCTTTCAGTGCAGTGTCACAATTGGCAACCAGGTGCAGAGTTTAATTACAACAGCAAAGAGGCTGATAAAGCAGTTACACTTCACAGAAACATCCTTCCAGATAGGACTGGCAGCTTTTACAGCCAATTTTAGCACTAACTCAACAGCAGGGTTACACCTTTGCACTTTTCAGGAGCAAGACATTCTCCCCTCCCCCCAAGTAGCCTGATTTACTCAGACTTGACAGTAGCTTTTAGTTTCCTGCCAACATCATTCTTAAGGATGTTATTTGCAATTACACACCACAACCACAAAGTGTACCACCTGACACTCCCAAAAACCTGTGAACACCAAAACTGTAACTTCAAGATGACTATATTGGGAGATACCGGAAGCCTACAGTGTTGGCAGACGATTCCTTTCTGAGCACTATCCCTAACCATCAAAAGGTGCATCAGGACTGACCTCATCACTGCTAGGGCATTCCATTTATGAATACAAATTATGATTGTCCACTGAACAAGTTCATAGAATGGTCTGGGTTGGAAGGGACCCCAAGGATCATAGAGCTCCAAACCCCCTGCCACAGGCAGGGCCACCAGCCTCCAGGCCTGGATCTACACAAGGTTGCCCAGGACCCCATCCAACCTGGCCTTGAACACCTCCAGGGATGGGGCATCCACTACCTCCCTGGGCAGCCTGTTCCAGCACCTCACCACTCTCTCTGTAAAAAACTTCCCCCTAATATCTAATCTAAACCTTCCTTCCTTTAGTTTTAATCCATTCCCCCTTGTCCTGCCATTATCTGTTCTTCTAAAAAGTTGAATCCCCTCCTGCTTATAAGCTCCCTTCAGGTACTGGAAGGCTGCAATGAGGTCCCCCCACAGCCTTCTCTTCTCCAGGCTGAACAAGCCCAGCTCCCTCAGCCTGTCTTTGTAGGGCAGGTGCTCCAGCCCTCTAATCATCCTTGTGGCCCTCCTCTGAACCCTCTCCAACAGTTCCACATCTTTCTTGTATTGGGGGTCCCAGATCTGGACACAGTACTCCAGATGGGGCCTCACAAGGGCAGAGTAGAGAGGGACAATCACCTCCCTGTCCCTGCTGGCCACCCCTCTTCTAATGGAGCCCAGGAAGTTATGCAGGTATAAAGCAGTAGACATGAAGAATGAGTTTTCTATCTTACCTCCTTGTGTGCCTGTCCTCTTTTTGGTCTGTAAAAAATACTCCTTAAACTGGCTTAAGTGAGAGCTCTAAAGAAGTCTGCCCGTGTAACAAAGCTTAGAATGTCTCATGAAAACCACCCTGCACACATACTCCAAAAACTCTTTGGCTTGCTACCATCTAATTGTTAAGTGATAAGCTGCAGCTGTACCAGGCTCGTGGCTGTTACTGAACAAAACTGATTTCAAGCCAACAGGGTAATCAGTATTTCAGTGACTTCTGCACTCTTCCAAGTCTGTTTCTGCCCCCATTGAAGCAAAGATAGTTCTAACAGAAATAGAGACATCCCAGGAAAAGAAAAAGACTGCTTCTCCACTGAAGATGGAAGATTAGTACATGTCTGGAAGCAAGCATTCTTCAAATATGAAGAAGAGACAGTTGGCAGGTGCATGCAGGCAGCAATATATATTCACAGTGTCCCATTTTCTTTATTTTTCCCCAATTTACCTTCCACACATTCTACAGACAGCTGTTGGGAGTTAGCTTGAAGAAGATTAAGTATTACAGCTTTCAAACTGTAATACTGAATAAACTGTACTCAATAAATGAAGAACACAAAAATGCTAAAGTCCAAATTCCAACACTGCTAAAGAAATACACAGTATTTTTCTTTTCTCTTGTGGATGTCACTTGTGTCAAGTCACAGAAAGCAAGCAGTATCTTTAGAGGCTACCAGGAACATATACAGTCTGTAGTAGCCTCACAAGTAACTTTAAAAAGCTGTTGAAAGGAAGCAAGAAGAGCACCAGTATTTACAAAGCAGAATATTTTGAGGCTTCTTACAATTAAAAAAAGGTTTGGAACAATAACCAGTACTATCTTGGGCTCCATCAGAAGAGGGGTGGCCAGCAGGCACAGGGAGGTGATGGTCCCTCTCTACTCTGCCCTCGTGAGGCCCCATCTGGAGTACTGTGTCCAGATCTGGGGCCCCCAATACAAGAGAGATGTGGAACTGTTGGAGAGGGTTCAGAGGAGGGCCACAAGGATGATTAGAGGGCTGGAGCACCTGCCCTACAAAGACAGGCTGAGGGAGCTGGGCCTGTTCAGCCTGGGGAAGAGAAGGCTGCAGGGGGACCTCATTGCAGCCTTCCAGTACCTGAAGGGAGCTTATAAGCAGGAGGGGATTCAACTTTTTAAAAGGGCAGACAATGGCAGGACAAGGGGGAATGGATTAAAACTAAAGGAAGGAAGGTTTAGATTAGGTATTAGGGGGAAGCTTTTTACAGAGAGAGTGGTGAGGTGCTGGAACAGGCTGCCCAGAGAGGTGGTGGATGCCCTGTCCCTGGAAGTGTTCAAGGCCAGGTGGGATGGGGCCCTGGGCAACCTTGTATAGATCCAGGCCTGGAGATTGGTGGCCCTGCCTGTGGCAGGGGGGTTGGAGCTCTATGATCCTTGGGGTCCCTTCCAACCCAGACCATTATGATTCTATGATTCTATCATACAGCTCCAAGTCAGGATTATGCTTCAGGTCACCACTTATTTTTCCTTTGACTTTTCATAAAAACCCCAGTCCTCTGCATGCCAGAAACCTGGGCTTGCGTGACCAGCCCATACAAGTAAAGCCATAGAACAGGTAGCTTTGGTCTGCCAGGCAGCTCTTAAGAGCACATCACATCAGTATGAAACCTCAAACCATTACATACTCTTAACAGCAGCTACAGACCAGATTACACACAGATCCAATCAAGCAAACAACAGTTTGGATTTTTAACTACCAAGCTGTCCAAAGTGTGCTGATTGAGAAGACAAAGTTCCAGAAGTTTAACTGTGTAGGACTTACCGGAGGCATAACATAATTTCTTTGCTCCCCAGCAAGCCACTGTGGTTGAACCTTAAACAAGAATTAGACAAGAAGCAATTTTGATTTATTTATTTCTAAGACAGGCGAATTAACTGTTCTTAAAGAGCCACCATTTACAACATTTCAACTCTAGATTTTTTTATTCAACAGTAGCTTTCAGTATCCTGCCCAGCAAAATAGCTTTTTTGTGTGTACATCAGTGTTTAGCACAAGATCAACCTTACCACAAATTCAACTACCTCCTTTCCTCTTCTCAGTCCAAGTTTAAAAGTTTTGTAAAGATTAAGGAAATTAGGGAAATTACAGCAGCCACATTGAAAACATCCCAAACCTCTAGTTACTTCCAGTAAACTACTTCTAGTTTAGTTAACAATAACAAGACACATACACACTTCACTTTTGAGTTCAAAAATCACTATCAGCTACGATAGTGATTATCTAGAGCTCAAGAGCACACTTGCTCTCTACTCATCCCTATTTACACAGCCTGGTAAGACTGTTTTGAGTAAACATCATCAACTACCTGGACTAGAACATACACAATGGGATTTGCAGAAGCACAGAGATCAGACTCCAGTTAAACACTGTTCCTTCCACTCATTAAAGTTTTGTCAGGTGTCAAGCAGCCTTTTCTGCTGCTACTAAAAAATTACATACCTGATAGCTGTAGGTTGGCTGATATCCTACAGGAACTTGCTGCTGAATCAGTAAAGTTGGTGAACTGTATGGGTAAGTCTAGAGAAAATTTTAGAAAAAAATTCAAGTTTGAAACAAGATAGAAGTACAGTATTTGTAAAGGCACTTACAAAACCAGGAGCACATTTTTACAAATATGTAGTCACACTGTTACTTCAATTCCTTTTTCAGACTAGCTATATTATTTTAAAGCAACCCTTATAGATTTCCCATGGGACTTAAGGCTAACAGAAAGTGGGATTCTAACATATTACATATCTAAAAAAATAAAATCACATATCTGTAGTTGATCTTAAAAGTAATTTCAGAAGTAAAACTCATGCCAGAAACTTTCTAAAATGGACCTGAAACAGACCACAATCATGAGACAGACTGCATACAGCCTGAACATCAGTTTCTGGGAGCCAAAAGCAAGGAAAGCATTAAAATTCAGACTATTTCCCAGCATTTCTTCACTGAAATTGTTTTGACAACGTTAACCTGAAACCTTCTCAAGCTCCTTCAGAGAACATTCAAAAGCACCTTGCAGCATTGAAGAGAATCAGTTCCTCCTACACTATTGCGCTCTCCCAATAAAGAAGAGAAGCAGCAAGAGTACTACTATGAAGCAGTCTGCCTTAGGAAAAAAACCTGCTTCTGTGAGTTAGTGCCATTTGCTCATCTTTCTTTGTTCAAGAATACACAAAACATTATCAATTCTTCATCAGTACTTGTTGCATTGCAGTGTCGTATTTCCTATGGCCTGGAAAGCCTTACAGTCACAGTATAGGACTCCTACAAGGCCAGAAGTACTCTGCCTATACCTCAGGAAGAATGCTTATCTGGAGTACCAATAAAGCAGTATACCTGGTCCCAGCTATTAATAGCAAATGCTGTTAACAGTGTTCTTAAAGACACAACAGCAGTTCAGAAACAAGAATTTATTTGGCTATGAGGGCAAAAAGGTACCACAGCCAACTTTTCATTTCCATACCTGTTTTTACAAATACATTTTTGAAATCTGTGCTTTATTCATTCTCAAAAAAAGGATCTCCCCATCTTTGGTTTTATAAAGACATCACGTAACTAACTAAATTTTTCAAGGCTGTTAGCATTCCTGTAAAGTTAGGTACTTCTTATTGAGGAAGACAGTATGAAAACAAGCAGGTAACATTAGATTGGAATCTCCATGTTTCTGTAGTTGTGCTTGCACCTTCAAAAGCATTTAGTTATGATTCAAAATCAATAGCATGAAGAGCCTTACCTGAACATACTGTGTTACTGGGCTCATTACAGCTGGAGGCTGCATGTACGTCTCTGTATTTTGATTACCCCATACACTATGGAACTGTGGTGCAGGAGGATTGAAGACTAATGGTCTGGGATGCACATAAGAACCTTGTTTTAAAGCAAAGAAAAATAAAGTTTGAAGCTATTTTCACATTTATTTCATTACTAATCCAAATCCAAGCTGCAAAAGCTCTAAGTGCTGTGACTCAAATTTAACTGAGCATTAACTGTACTGTATGACATTACGACCTTCAGTCTTTCTATCAAAGCTGTACATCACACAAGTACATCACAGAATTCAGAACTGAAGCTTAACTCTAATATCTAATTGCACCAGATAAAAAGGATTTACTAAGATATTCATGTGTAATTAATGAAAAAACAGATTTGTAATACACATTTGTAGTATGAACAAAAATTTGCTTGTATATACTCACACAAGTTTTGTTGCTTTCTAATCGCTGGCCCCAGTTTCAGCTTTTTGCCATGGAAGTTTATCTGTGACTGAAAGAAAGGTTATTCTGTAAGCTGGGGAACCAGTGAGGGGGGTGGGTTTGATTTTGCTGTGATCTGCTTCTACACCAGAGGATCAACTTGCATACAGCCTCAACAGCATCCATTCTCCTCTCCTACTTCAACACCTTTTAGCTTTTAATGTGCAGTGCTCTCAGAACACTCATTTGCCTAATCACAGGCCCTCCAAGACTGTAATACATTGTAGCAATATGCACTACTAGTAGTTTGCAGCTCCTATTAGTGACTGTCAACCTTCTGGCCTTATACACACATATTCAAACTATTTTTGCCTCAGGAAGGATATTAATGTAGAGTGACCATAGCCTCGGTTCCCTTGAAACCCTACTTACAGCACCACTCAACTTCCTTCCCACAAACTTCCTAACAGGCTTCACGTAACAAGTTAGATGCTGTCCATCTAATCCTGAAGAAAACTGAATGTTGTCTGAACAGTAGTGTTTGCTGCACATTACTGTACTGTCTATAGAGACTATTCACATGCACTCCTTCAGAACATCCAACATCCATGCCAATGCTTCACAACTTTTTTGGCCAAAGCATCTATCCAGCATACAAACTAATTCAGAAAGAGTGAAACAGATATGGTTCACATGTCCCTCAAATACCCTCAAAAACATCGCAAAGACTTGCAAAACAGGGCTGGAAGCACTACTCTGTAGGCAGCAAATGCCCAAGACATGAATTGGAGTTTGACATGTTTCTTCTGTTGGCTTTGGGTTTGTTGTTTTGGGGGGTTTTGAGGTTCTTTTGCCTATCTTTAAAATTGATCCTGCAATCCTGCTCTGCCCAGATCCACACAACCACCTTTTCCATCAAAAGCAGAAGATAGCTTTCTGTTTTTAAATGCAAACCATATTCATGGTGGACTAAAGTGGAGGTACACAAATGCAATCAAGCGAATACTTTCAGGTTGCACAACACTACAGAGCTAGGTGTATCAACACAGGCATCAAGAGTGATTCTAACCATGAAGAAGCTTTATCATGTTCATTTCAATAAAGTATTGTGACCACTCAGTACAGGTAATGCCTGGAATGGTTTGGTGAGGTGATCTCCTCTTATGACTTGGAAAGAAAAACACCTGCATTTTAGAGCCCTTTTTCTGCCTTCTACAGAAGTCAACAGCATTCTAAGATTTCTACCTGGGACAGGAAGAAGCACATCAAGGGAGTAGTTTGTACTACCTGTGCACTCAAATCTGCACTGAAAATAAAATCCACCTTACACCTCTTGTCTTGCAAGACCTCTGGTATACAAAGTTGCATCAGTGACTACTACATTAAAGATATGCTGAGGGCTTTTAATTCTGAAGAAACAGCACAAAGAAAAACAGCGATGTACGCAGCAGGTCCCAACACTGCTGCCTCAGAGCAAGCATTCCTAATCCAGTGCAGTACATCTTTAAAAAACACTTGCACTCCAGGTACCATCCAAGTGCATGGACACTGCAAGAGGGAACCAGTACTTCAATGGCTGAGACTTAAGTAAAAACTGTTTTCTATGTTACTGCTATTCCAAGTAACACTGACAATTCTATGCATCTGCCGCGTACACAAGGGTTCTGACAATCACCTGATCCACAAAGCAAGCAGCCAAAGCACACAAGGCTTTCAAACACAGAAATGAATGAGAACCACCAGAAATACCTTAGAGGTGTTCAAGCACACCAAGGCTAAAACTAATATAAAGCTTCTACCAAGAGCAGAGATTTTAGCAAGTTTACTTTTTGGGCAGCCCTAGTTTTTCCTCATCTTAATCTACTCAGCAGGGTACATGACTTGGTTTCCCCGGACATATCTCCAGCCCTCAGATAATATAGACAAAGAGCTTACATCTACTATTTTTTGAACATCCACATTGTCCAGGAAAGATACAAATCCATACCTGAAAAGCAAAAATATCTTGTCAATAACCAGATTTTGATTTGTTAGTTAGCAGAATTATCTTGAGCAAGACCAGCCAACAGCATATAAGCCTGGACACATTTGGCATGCAATGTAATATACAAGTAGGACATCAGTATAAAATTCAGCATGAAAATGTATTTACTGCTTACTAGCTGCATATACTACTGGGCCAGATGAAGTAACTGAATGCCAGATTCTAGACTACTATTAAATAGATGTAATGACTATTCTTCCATTTCAGCTACTCAAAGTGAGAGCTATTGTTGGTATTGCTGAGTTATTACTAGCTGAGAAAGTGAAAAACCCCAAGATCTAAATTCTCATGCAATTTTGTATTTACTACAGAGGTTTGTATGAAAGCAGGGTACCAGTGGAGAAAGTGATCCTTCAAGAGGTTTTTTTTATTTTCTTCACCACCCCTTAGTTTATCAAGTCTACAAAATTAGTGTTAGATAGTGTTAGAGCATTATAGTAACATTGTGTCAATCAATGGTGTATATCAATTCATGATCAATACTCAAAATATACAGTGGCTAATTATACAGAATTCACCATAAAGAGTAGAGGATATAAGGAAGTAAATCAGATTTCTGGTCCATTCATTACTATGTATGTCAAAGAAAACACACATCACTTTAGGATGTGCTCACACAATCTTAGAAAACACCCTGAGCTGAAGGAATTGTTCGTTAGAGAGTCAAGACTCCTTCTCAAAGCAGGGATAACTTCAGCACTGTGAGTTTCCCCTCAAACAACAATCTAAGACCTACACATCCTCATTTGTTTCATCACAGAAAATTCAAATTTTGATATATCCAATGGGAATTTCCCTTGCTTCTTTGTTCACTTATTTTTACTCTTCACCCAAATGAGCTTGACTGTTTTCTCTATAACTTACATCCAAGTGGCAAGTCCCACTGCCCTGAACAAACCCTCTACCCCTTCTCTTAGCCATTCTGAGCTCTCTCCAGATTTTTGTTAGCTACTTCAGCCATCACGAAGAACTGTCTGCAAAGGCATCACCCAAGTTTCAAATTTTGTTTCCTCCAGTTAAGTGAAAATAACCCTTTCTCCCTGAACACAGACTGAAGTCAGAAAAAACCCAACAGACTATTATTAATCAGTATTATACAGATTTAGGGGCAATCTAGATTTACAGGTTTCAGTGTTAATTCACTACAAACAGAACACTGCATCTAATGTTAAGGCTTTTAAGCATGTGAAGTGTGTTGATAAGCAGCTGCTCATAATCCACCTATGACAGAACTACATTCATGTAAGCAGCAACTTCAAGCAACTATTCCATGTTCTACTCACCCTTTGGAAACACCAGTTCTGTCAGTAATTATTTTCACCTCTTTGACAGCGCCATATCGTTCAAAGAAACTCCGAATTTCTCCTTCATTCATCTAAAAGGAAGAAAGTCTTAATTCTCTGAACACATTCAGCTATCCAGAGCCAATTTAATGCAGCCAGTATGATTTTAAGCCTATCTTACTACTACCATACAAGCTAAAGTTACTCACTTGTTCCAAGATTCCCTCATGACACTGCAATACCTTAAAATTGGTATAAACACACACATTTAACAACCCCAGGAGTTAAATTGCCATTTCCTCCCCACTTTAAATCTTAAAACAATTTAAAGTATATAAATACCCTTAGATCAATTCCACCAACAAAGACTGTGTTTGGCATGATTTTTCCTTCTGGTAAAACGTAGCCTTGACTGGTTGTTGACAAACGGGTATTGTCCTCTGAGACACCTGCACACTGGGACTCCACACCTGCAGACTGAAAAAATTAAGTAGAAATAAGTATTTCAGTCAATTATAGTACACAAAGATACTAGAATGCCTGCATCTTCACCTAGATATAGCATGAGACAATTTATTTCAGTAGCACCCACTGTTCCTTACAGGAAGTACTTCCTTCAAATAAATAATTCATTGGAAAAAAAAAAGCTGAAATATTTTATGCAGCTCTAAAATTAAATCTAGACCTAACCTATGTTATTTACATAGCCCTGTCTGACTATATGAAGCTTCTTGACCAGTGTTGCAGCTACCAGACAGTGAGAATGCCAAAATAACTAATTTCAAAACTTGAACAAATTCCATTCAGATGATGTAAGCAATAAATTCTTTAAAGATACAATTTACTGCAAATTGATTACCTAACAGAACAAGTTCCAGTATTTGAAGCTTTTGACCAAGAACATACTTGACATGTAAGCTACAACAGCCTTAAAGCACAGGTAACAGGGTTATCCTACAAGTTAGCGATAACAAGAATCTCGGTGGAACAGTCACACTATTCAATTTATCAGAAGACTTTATCAATTTAACTACAGCAGGAATAGGAATGCCTACAAACTTGTTCCTTAGCTGTCTGCACCAAAGCATGATCTTCAGCATTCACTGCACATACAAAAGAACTGCAAAGAATATTAAGGTTGCAAAGCAATTAGTCATTATTTGCTTTGCACATTCAGGCCTCAGATGCACCCATTTGGTCCTAAAGCATTTTGTCACATCCTAGGAACGATTCATTCAGTGCAGAAGAATATACAGTGCTCTCTAAAACCATAATCCAGTCTTGTGGTCTGATGAATAGACCACATGCAACTCCATTCCTTGTTACTGATGTTAGCAAATATGTGGAGTACAGAACACATCAAGTCTGAAGAGTGTTTTAGAAAGGTGTTTGCATGAACTTAGAGTACCACATAAGCACCACGGACTTCACAAACTCTAGCAAATCAACATCTTCCACTCTCCTGAACGAATGGTTCTAGCTTTGTGCCATGCTTTGCCTGGCTGGTAAGAACTACTCTGATCAGTCTAGTGTTACTCAATCCTCTATAATAATTCTCTTCAAAACCTTAGTCAGCATTTCCATACAATTCAAGTGGTGCAGTATTACCCTAATGTCAGATAATCCCAAATTTGATTTAGTCCATTATCTGGTATTGTGAAATCTAGTAATTCACAACAAGTAGCTTACAAGTTTTTAATATAAGATTTTTCATCTTTAAAGCAAATTTAAACTACAGCTGTAACGAGTAACTCATTCAAACTGGACTCCCAATAAGGGAACAAGAAAATTTTAAGAACCGAACTACCCAAGTGGCACAGTATTTGTCCAGCAACTGAACAAAACTAAAACTAGAACTCTGCCCTCCAACTACGAATTCAGTGTGACTGAACCAAATTAACACAATTAGTAAAAGCCAGAGTGTTTGCCCCATTTTTTTTCCTGCACCTCTTTTCTAACATAAGTTCTAACACTTCTCATTTAAAGTTAAGCTGGCTCAACTCAACCTGGCAGGAAGGTTAAAAAAAGTGAGCAGTTATTCACCCCATCAGTATTTTGCTATTCTCCTGAAAACAACTGATTATGCCATCAGACAGGCACCAGATCCACTTCAGGATCAGCAGATGCAGAAGAGGAAGTGGAGTAGGACAAGGCTTCGCCTCCTCCAAGAAGCGCTAAGCCATCGATTCAGTTCAAAACCAACTCATGAAACGGTACCTTGCACAGAACCTGGTCCCATCACACCAGATACCGCTGCCTATGTTTAATTTACTCACCAACTATGCTTCCTACTGCAAGTTCCCGAAACAGTTACAAGTCATTCTTTTCTCTTAATCCTCAAAGGGCTCCCTCTAGCCTCCAGTTAAGTTGGAGGCCACAACTTCCACTCTTCCACAGTAGTTAAGACTGTGTAATAGAACACGTCTGCTGTAAACAGGAAAAGGGTAGCTCTCCCTCCCCCTTCCCTCCTATTGTACCAGGAAATCACTGCCAAGAAAATCGATGCTACATTTCTGAGGAGAAACATTCTGTAGTACTTCGCATGACATCCACTTCTGATCCAAGCTCAGCCTGCAGTTATGTAAACACTTGCGCTAGCATAAGAACACAAGGCTAAAAATGAAGCCAAGAGGTGAGATGGAGACCTCTTCTTTGGCTGCACCCCCAGCTATAAGGCATTTAAACCGAAATCTGAGACTCCCAACTCCACAGCAACCTTAAGCTGACCTAACCGTTGGCTTCTACTTCTTTCTGGATCCGTTTCAGTGAACCAGGCTAAAAAAAAAAGTACTCACTTCGCTGTGCAAGATCTCTGGCAACATAGAACAGGAAACCGCTCATAGCAGAGGCACCCAAGTGCCAGAACCAGCACAAGGAAGTGGGCAGGCATATGCATACTGCTGGTACGCAGTCACGAATGGCCCTGGCTGCCATTAAGCACAGCATTCGTTTCTTAGGCTAATGAAACAAATCGCAATCGTCAATGCGACTAGTTATGCGACTCTTTTTACACATTAAATATCTAAAATGAAGCGTAAACACGTTACTTAGGCATTCTGACAAATTGGTAAATATCAAAAATAAGCTTTAACATCTGCTAATACATGCATTTCTTAGAACTTGAAAAGAAGTTCTCGTTGAAAAATGCAGAGTTTGGTGAAGTCTTACTGTACAGAGACAGGTAATAAAACCTCCTCCTTTCGAAATTACTTTTAACATCTTCAGTAAGACTTCTTCCAATTCAAATAAATTACTGCCCTATCTAAACATAATTCGTTACCAGCATAACGTGTAATTGTTCCTTTACTACCTAATGTAGCATTATGCTTACGCTTGTACTTCCACATACAGTACCGTCAAAGAACTCTCATCAATGCATGCAAGTGCTCAAAGCCTAAGCAAGCGTAAGTTTTCAAAGTCTAGAAAACCGTGGAGCTGATCAATTGGCTACGCAGACACTACAGCATCGGCTGACGTGACCCAAGCCTCCAAAATACATAAGCAGGGCTGATTTGACTATTCATCTCATGTAGTATGCTTCAAGTTTCTAGATGTCAGGAAACAGGGCTTATTCAGTTTTTCAGCTTACTAAAAATAATAAGGTTTCTGGGTTTTGCCTTTCGTCACAAAGTACATTTAATCAGTTGTCCCTCCGCATTGCTTCAGCAATCAATTTTAATTTGATGCCAGAAAACTGGGTTAACCTGTTGATTACAGGGGTCACGAGGCTAGTTAAGTCTTCTGGCAAACAAAAACCGAAAAAGACGTAGAAGTGCTACCGTTAGGGCCAGGTGGTGGAAACACCTACCGACTCCATCGGGTTACTACCACCACCCAGTTTCACGCGCATCCAAGAGCACATCCTTCTTTTGGCCACAAGCCCTAGCCTTGGACTTCCCCCCTATGTTCCCCTGGCCTCACACTCTCTTTGATTAAGTTTTACGCATTTTCTTTTCTGAATTTAAGCGTTTAGGACTCCTGCAGCAGGCCCCGCTGCGCAGACTTTCCGTGGGCAGGAATCGGTTACCATGACAGCACGACAGGGAAAGAACATGGCTCCCGGGGACAGTGCAGTCTTGCCACTTGGCAGCAGGGGGAGCTGTCAGTCAAGTACTGCGATACCTTCGCACGGTAACGGCCGCCGCCGTTAAGACTTTTAACTTTTAAAAGCTCAACTACCTTTTACACCGGTGAAGCGCCTGGGTTACAGCCGCCGGCTCCTTTTCCAAATAAACAAACAGGTAAGTAAACCTGAAGAGGAAACCTCAGCTCGCGAGGTGAAGGCGCCACGACGTGTGAGTTCCGGCAGCCCCTCCCCTGGCCACACGGAGCCTGACGCTCGCTACGCGAAGCGCAACTCCTTGCCTTTTTCGGTTATGTTTTTCTGGCTGGCACAGACGACAAACGGGAACGTTGGGCGTGCGCCCTGTGGGTCCGGCGGGACCGCCGCCCCGCAACCGTTTAAAGGCCTCGCGCCCAGCAGGCTTCACACCTCGCCTGCCCAACGGCTTTGCTACCAGACAAGACGCGAGGGAAGGCGGTCTACCCTTCTCGAGAGGTTTGGGGGCGAGTAGAGTGCGAAACCGGAGGATAACGGAGTCTTCCTGAATGCCCCCCGACACCCGGGTCAAGGATTCCAGCCCCACCCTTAGGGCAAGAGGGTGGGAACGCAAAGTTAGGGACAGATGGGGCTGACTACCACCGCCCGCGGCCAGCCGGGATGGTCTCGGCCTGGCAGGGCAGACGGAGAGCCGTAGCAGGCCATTCGCAGAGAGCCCAGCACGGCTCGCTCTGCCGCCGGATGCCCACAAGATGGCGGCTGGAATGGCTGTAGCCACACCCGCAGCAGGCTTACCGCTGCGAGCCATGACACCTTCCCCACACACAACCCCGACTTTTTACTCGCACTATTCGTTTCTTTAATCCCTCGCCTCTTCCTAAAGACTGTAAACCCTTCGAGACACTAAGAACGACAGTAACCGTTATGCGTTCATCCCTCACTGCGGTGAAGGTGAGACTACCGCGGCTTATCACCTCACAGCTCATCTCGAAAACAAGAAAAAAATAATGCTCAATTCTCAACTCCACTACCCTCGGAAAGGCCCAGGCAAACAAGCCACTACAGCCCCCACCACAAAACCGCCCATACTTCAGCATTCAAGCGAACCCCTTCAGCCCACTACCCGCCGTGCCATAGCTCCCGTTTCATTCCTTCTCCACTCACCATCATTCACCGAAGCTGAAGCACCGTCCAAATACTTAAAAATAAACGAGACCTTTAGAGCAGAAACAACGAACTTTTCTGAGGAAATAAACACTGTGAAGCCCCCTTTATTTTCTTTTTTTTTTTTTTTCTTTTAAAGGAAATAAGGGCAACGCCTAAGGGGCGCCGCTCTTCTCCTTAAATAGCGGGAAGGGGCGGGGAAAGGCCGCCCCCGCCCTCTCAGCCGGCACCCGCCGGGCCCAAAGGGCGCTTTGGGCCTCCTCCCTGCGTCTTGTTTCCTTCGGGGTCTGGGCTTGCATTGTCTGTGTTTTAGGAGGCAAAGGGGGTTTTTGTTGGGATGTTAGGTAGGACTATTGTTTGCGGCCTTGTTGCTGTTGAGCGCGGTGTGTGATAGCGGCACGGCTCTTGTCGTCTTGACAGGAACTAGCGCTTGGTTTGTTGAGGTTTGGGGTGTTGTAGTGTTGAAGAAGCTCACATAACTTCGAGATATAAGCTGGAGCTTTTTCATCAATGTTTCTGTGAACATTGTTCTAGAGCAAGCTGTTTCCATCCCATGTGTTACTGCCCTGTACTGAAAACCATCCGTCTGTTTCTTTGCCTGTCACTTGATTCATTTCTAGAAGGAACCCTCTCCAGAAGCCCATTTGTTTCTATAGTGCTAAGACGCTTCTACTAGGTTCAGGAAATTAGTTTTTTATAGTTACTTGCCATCGGTACTGACTGTTCAGAACAGATAGTGATTTTAGAACGTTTCAGGGAGAGGGGAAAATTAGGGGTATCTTACCAAAACAAACCCAACCTCTGTCTGGCCTACCTTAGTAAGGTTCTTGCTTTATGTGGGGGTTTTTAATTTCTAATTTATTTTTTAATACCAGAGGCATAAGAATGATACTTGTTTAGAATGAAAAATGGAAGAACAAAGCTAAACTGATAAAATGATAACTGTATACAACAGGCAAGGTATTTTTTCCTGTGAGATTTTTATTTCTTCCAAATTTTTTTAACCATTTACCAAGTGTCCACCTTTTTCAAATGCTGATGTTAATAATCAAAAGTATAGAATCATAGAATATCCTGAATTAGAAGGGACCCATAAGGATCATCAAGTCTAACTCCTCGCTCCACAGAAGGCACATCACATCACAGCATGTGACTGAGTGCATCTGCATCGTCTAGACGCTTCTCGAGCTCAGTCAAGCTCAGGGCTGTGACAAATTCTCTGGGGAGCCTGTTCCAGTGCCCAACTACCCTCTCCGTAAACAATCTCTGCCTAATATCCAACGTAAACCTCCCATGTTGCAGCTTCATACCGTTCCCTTGGGTTCTATCACTGGTCACAAAAGACAGGAGATCAGCGCCAGCGCTTGCTCCTTCCCCTCATCAGGAAGCCATAGACTGCTCTCCTCAGTCTCCTCTTCCCCAGGCTGAACAAACCAAGGGACTTCAACCTCTCCTCATAAATCTTTCCCTCCAGACCCTTCACCATTCTTGTTGCCCTCCTCTGGACGCTCTCCAATATTTTTGTGTCCATCTTGTACTGTGGCATCCAACTGCACACAGTACTCAAGGTGAGGCTGCACCAGTGTAGAGTGGGGCAATGACTTCCCAGGCCTGGCTGGCAACACAGTGCTTGATGCCCCCCAGGATATGGTTGGCCCTCCTGGCTGCCTGGGCACACTGATGGCTCATGGTTAACTTGCTGACAACCAAGACCCCCAAATCCCTCTCAGCATGGCGGGCCTCCGGTGTGTCTGATCCCCCAGTCAATATGTGTAGCCAAGGTTGCACTTTCCCAGTTGCAGAATCTGCCACTTGTCCTTGAACTTCATGCTGTTGGTGATTACCCAGCTCTCTGATCTGTCTAGGTCTCTCTGTAAGGCTTCTCCACTCTCAACAGAGTCAGCAGCTCCTCCCAATTTGGTGTCATCTGCAGATTTGCTTCAGACACCCTCTAGTCCCAAGTCCATTTATGAAAATATTGAAAAGAACTGGACCTAAAATGGAACCCTGGGGAACCCTACTAGTGACTGGCTGCCAGCCAGATGTAACCCCATTTACTATCACCCTCTGGGCCCAACCCTTCAGCCAGTTGCCCACATATTATGGCTTTGTCCAGTTGTATACTAGACATTTTGTCCAGCAAGATACTGCGAGACACAGTATCAAAAGCCTTACTGAAATAAAAAAAAATAACATTGGTTTCCTTGGTCAACTAGCTGGGTGACCTTGTCGTAAAAGGAAATCAGATTGGATAGACAGGACCTGCTTCTTCTGAACCCATGTTGGCTGTGCCCAATGACTGTGTGGTCCTTTAGGAGTTTTTCAACAACTCCCAGTACGATTTTCTCCGTCATTTTCCCACTGAGTAGACTGCTCACTAGAAATACCTGGACAAACAGTTGGTTTAGGTAATAGCAATAACAAAGCCCTGATCACAAAAGTTATATTTTTGTTAACTATGGGAGGGATTTTGTTAAAGCTAGTGGGTTTACTGTATTATCTAAAGGTAAGCAAACATATATGTGGGCTTCCATACAGCTAAGGCCTTTTACTTACATAAGAGATGCTCTACAATACAGTATCAGATCTTTCCAATCTTTATTTGAAATGGCTGAGACCTTGAAAATGTCCAATAACAAAGGGGAAATATGACATAATATGTACCTCAATAAAATGGCTTTATATTTGGCTTTAAGAGAGACAACAGGTTAGCACCACTGTTTCTTAAGTGCAAAAAGAGTAAGTCTCCTTTTAATAATTCTTGAAACTAAAGCTAGTCATAGTTGTTCAAAGTAGAGCAGAAGCCAGATTGGGGGTGAGTGGAGTGGGTTTTTATCTTTTTTTACTTCTCTTCTGTAACCCAAACTAGAAGTATTCTGAAGGATCTCCTGTTAAGTGGAAAATAACTCTCCTGGAAGTGACAATACCAATACTGTTCCAAGAAAAAGCAATCTTTACCTTTTATAATGGAAATTGTATTGTTCTCTTCAAGTAAAGCTAGTATGATTCTAATGCAAAAGCAGAGTAGTGTAGCTGCTATAAAAAGCAACCCTCACCAAGGCATCATAGATTCCAGTTTTGTGAGACCATCCTTCTGAGCTTCTGTGGACTCAGTTTGGGTCAGGATTGCATCCTGTTTTTCCTTGACTCAGCTTCTAAAATTGTAGAAATCTGTTACTTAAAACACAAGATAGAGTAATTTCTTCCTGCTGCCAGTCCAGAAATCTCAACAGGGGTGGAGGGAGTGGAGTAGGAAATTAATGACTTGGTTTGTTTTACGAATACTGCTACTGGAAGGGTTTTTGCTCAATAACTGTAATTTGTTAAATGCACTAAGTAGCAGAAGAAGAAATTGATTTTATATTCTGCTATAACCTACAGTACTGTTCATTTTAATATGTATTTAAAATAAAAACCTGAGTATCTTAGCCAAATTGTGGTTTCCTGGAATACTACAATTTTAAGTTATTTAGGAGCTATTACCAGTTTTTGTGATTGTTTGAATGCTACCATAAAGATGAATCAGGGCTTTGCTTTCTGTCTTGAAGTTGTTTGCTTTTAAAATTATTTTTAGTTTTTATTTAGAATTACTGGTAAATCAAAATAAATCCAGGAGCACCTCTGGTTTGGGATCTGAAAGGCTGCAGTGGGTTAGGATTCTCAAAAAAAATTTGATAACAATTACATCTGATTACAAAGAGCAGTGGTTACATTTTACAATATATTAGTCAGAAGTACATGCTTCAAAGATCAGGTTAGATTTGGTTTTCTTAGACGTAGTGAATAGCAAGAGTATTGTATAGTATTTGAATTTGAATAGCTTTTCTTGGAACTCTTCTGCAATTTTGGGACCTTTTCTTGGGAATCGTTTGGTCTCTCTGTAAAGCTAAAGCAGCTAACTGCTTTTAGGAAATAATTTGAACATGAAGAGAAGCCCATAAAGAGATATTAAAGCTATTAGGTAAGAACAATAGAAGGTTCCATGTTTTAAACAGCTAGGCAAGCTTGCTTAGGAAAAGGTGCTGAGTTACCAGATAGATTTAAATGTCTGTTGTCTGAGTGTTTTATACTGAAGAGAGAATGCCCCATGCATTTCACAGCAGTCAGCTTTAAAGGATCGTGTGGTATCTAGTTAAATTTTGGACAACATTTCCTTTACGGCCCTTTGCATCAGGGTAGCTATTTAAAGGAATATACCATAATGTTGTGATGAACATCTATATTAAAAAAGAAAAAAAAAAGCATGCTGTTATAATTCATATTAAAATGATTAGTAGAGTTTCCATTGGCTTCAGTAAGCAAAACAGAATTTATGTTCATATCACCATGGTAAGATCCTTTGAAATGTAATGAATCATTTGCTGACTGATTTTTTTATTATTATTATCATTTATTGTTTCCCCCTCCCCTCTGTAAAAAATAATGGAACACAAATAACATACATACAGAAATTTAAAAAGTAAAATTCCGATAAAAATACTTTTTTTCCCTTGACTTAGATGAAAACCACAGTATTATTTTGAACATTAATCCACTGACTTCATAGAAATCCTTCGGGAATTTATCCTTCAGAAACTGCATTACTTGAGAACACTTTAATTAGTCTGATAATAAATTTAACTCAATACAATATGCAGGCAATAATTCAGTGAAAACTTTACACCTAAACCATGCATGCTTGAGTTACCCATAGTCTAAACTGGGACAATAGAGAAATCACAGTGTGAGGTTCGTCTGTGGTCCGGGTTATATATAGCACTACCAATTCATTGTGATTAGCTTTTAAGCACTTAAATTCTGTTTACTTCATTAAATATTAACCTGAATAACTTCACCACTGTAGGAGAGCTGATACACACTTTAGTTTGTACTGTGGCATGTAGCATGACTGAAAAATGCTAATATATTGTACAGATACATAATCTTCATCCAAACATTTTACAAGAGTGAATTACACAAGTACATAGGAACATATACAAATGACTGTACAGGTCAAAAGTCCCTCCAGTTCAGTGTCTTTGTTCATGATAATCCAGCAGGAGTGCTTAGGGAAGGGATGTGAAAACAGGACAGGTGTAGAGTGATTTTTCTTGTACTTATTTTCTCCTTGTCCTTGGCAACCTCCAAAGCATTTCATGAGGCCCCTTTGTTACTGTATTTGACAATACCTGATGATTTTTTTTCCTGTAAATTTCTCTGGTCACTTTTTGAACTGAATTTATACTTAAGGCTGCACAACAGAGTTTGGCAAGCAGGCATTATTTGGAAAAAGTACTTGTTATTGATAATCAATTAAAGCCATTTCAATCATGACTTAACACAAAATGTTTGTCCTTTTGATGCCATTCATGATTTTATAGGCTTGTGACATAGCTTCCTTGCATTCTTCTTAGATTTCAGATTAAAGAGTCTTAACTGTGTTTCTTCTTCCTTTTCCTTGGGTCAGTGGCTTTCAGAATGGGTGAGTGGTCAGCTGCCTTGGCTTGCCCAGCCCCTTGCAGGCCAGCAGCTCCTGCATTTAACTGATTTTCCTCCTTGTGCCTCTAACTCATGCTAGAGTAAGGCCTCAGCTACAGCAGGCCATGATCAGCACAGAACTTCCCAACCATTTCAGGTCCAAGGTGTTGTGCTGTGCTCCAAACAGCAATCCCAAATACTGTCACCAAAGTGTGATGAGAGCACTGAGTCAACTGGAGCTTGGACATGGGTGTTTCTAAGTTTTTTTCCTTAAAATGGGTTCCCCAGAGGTAAAAAAGCCTTAAACAGCAAAAGACAGGCTTTATTTGAACTGGTAATTAAACAGAACAAGGGTTGTTGGGGTTTAGTTTTATTTTTTTCTGAAATAACACCTCCCTCAACACTAAATAAGACAAAATAGAAATAAAAAATGTTTATCAACTGTCTCCCCTTGCCATCCTCTACTTCAATAGATCAACTTTGGTAAGGGGTGAGAAGTCACTGACATGACTGACACTGAGTAGATAGGCAAGGGTGCTCCAAATTGTAACAAATTTTACCCATCTACTCTAGTTTCTAGAAAGATAGGAGGGGAGTTGAGTATCTGTCTGCCTTTCTCATTAGCTTCCTAGATGTGCTGCAGGTTCTTCTAACTTTTCTCTGATCCTACAGACTGAAGAGTTTTCTTCCCTGAGCATGGTAAGGAGTGGGAGTCTTTTTCAATGCCATGACAGGAGTTTCTTCCTTCCAGGAGTTTCACCTCAGTGCCTGTTAAAGGGACAGGATGTAGAAGCTGTAACAGACAAACACAACATATACTGTCTGTCACACAGGTTTCACCGTGTGATGGCATTACTAATGTCATCTGTCGCTTCCTTGCAGAGCATCACCCTTCCATCTGCTATAGAAGAAAGAGGAGGAGGGAAAGTGGCATCTTTTAATGCTTTTCTGTATACTCTAGAGTGGGATGCCAGCCTTTATGGAAACACACACTCATGGCTCTGAGAACCCTCTCAACTGCCTGCCTTGGCCCTGATTTAACACATCTTTTGCCCAGCTGTCGACTTCTGAAAGATTTCAGTGTGCCTCTGAGCCCAGGGGGTTCTCACATGGGACTCTACTGTGGATAGTTCACTAAAACAAGGAGTCACTCTTCAATTCAGCAATATTGGGAACTAAAATGTTTTTCTTCTCATGCCTCTGAGTCCAAAGATACCTTGGAGATAACACAGAGCCTGCATTTAATATTTCACTATATAACCAAACAATTTGGTTATTATAATTTTTCATTTTAATAAGAATTATCTACTGGAAAGGATAGAATGGAGAGAGGGGAAATGGTACTTCTGAACTTTCTCTTATACAAAATCCTAATTTAAAATGCTGTTTGCAGTATATGTTAGATTCATAGAATCATAGAATTGTCTTGGTTGGAAGGGGCCCCTTAGATCATCAAGTCCAACCATCACCCTAACCTGCCATGCACTACTAAACCGTGTCCCTCAGCATCATCAGACATAAATGCCCTGAGCTTCAAAATATTATTTCTGACCACAGATTAAAAATCTCATAGGCATTTTACAGGACTGAAATAGTGGACTGCAGTCTTACATGTATCTCCAGACTCTATACACGAGTGTATAGAATTGAGAAACTCTAAGAAGAAAGTTTAGCACATTGATTCTGCATATGTATTTTGAATCTTGGACAAATCTTTCTGATTTTGGGCTATTTTAATCTGTGGCTTAACATTCCCGGGCTTCTGTATCTTGTGGTCTTGGAGATTTCTTGACCTTCATTTCTAGCTGAAGGTTTTGACTTCCTGTTGCACCGAACTCTGCATACTGCATTTATCAGTCACTTAAATTCAAGCAAAGTGCATCCTACCTTCCCTGAAAGTTTCTGTTCTGTGTGCTGACGCTATGAAGAAGATAGAAAACCGGCTGTGGATCTTGCCATTATTGCTCATGTAAGGAAAACTACTTATTGATACAAATACCTAGCATGGCAGACAGCAGGTGAGAACCCACACTCCTTTTGGAACCAAAATAGCTGACCCATACTGAGCGTTAAAAGGGCTTACAGCACTGCCTTGAACTCTTTCTGCTGGCCCATCAATTTGCTACAGGACACTCCCTCCCTGCTGGAACAGGGATTAAAGCTTCTCTCTTGCTGAGAAGGTGTCCCATCTGTCATGGAACGAGTGGCCAGAAACCTTTCTCTAGCCACCACACAGCAGGATTTGGTGTGGTATGAGGCTGCCTCTATGTCACCTCTATGGGTGACACCTTCCTGGCTGAAGTGAGACGGAAGAAGACAATGCAGGATATTTATCACCTGGTGAGCTCAGTATTGGAACGAAATATTTACAGTAAACACTACATTTCGGGCTTGTATTCTTCTTACACAAAGAGTTAAACAGCCGACAGTTGGAATTTGAGTTGTAGCTGGTTATTTGGGAGTTGATGGCAGATTGAGTGAGCTCTTTAACAGCTATTAGACCAGTAACTACAGATCTTTTAAAGACGCCATACGATTAGTTGAGGGTTATTTGCATGTGAGTGTCTACAATTGCGAGGTTGGCTGGTAAAGCTACGGTGATTACCAACAGACTCGAACGATGTAAACTCAATTCATGTCTACAGGACAAATGGGCCCATTCGTTGAGATTGGCAGTGTTCCATTAGAGGAGAAATAAAGTATATTTTCCAAGTTGTTTAGTATAACTGCATTTGCAGTGAACTCTCGTATCTGAGATCAATATACTCCCCTCCCCAATGTATTGTCTGTATCGCAAGCGTATTATGCTAAACATCCTTGTTGTCTAAGGAAATCCTACAAAATCTTTTGCAAACTTCCTACCTCAGCCTGTTCTCTAAAGCACCTGGAATTCTTTAGGAAGGACAACAGCTTCCTAAGCACGTTTTTGCCGAAGGGAGGGAACAAATACCTTCAGATAGTTTCTGGTATTTTACCACTTTGTGGAAGTGTTTGAACTAAGCCAGAAGCCGGTAACTGTCTGCAAAGTGTCCTTGATTTTGGAGAGACAGAATTTTCCAAATCCTTCACAATGTTCTGTCTGCCAAATGAAAACCATATATTTAAGTCGTGAATACAAAAGATGTAAGGTACTCGCGGTTTATGGGTTGTCAGTGTGGCATATCTCTCACAAAGTGCACTTTAAATTCCTTTTTTTCTTTTTTTTTCCTCCACAGGATCACAGTGTCATTTGGTGACCGGTCATCTGAACAGGCAGCCAAACCCATTACTTTTTAAGTATTCAAAAATGTTTCAATCAAATGAAACAATGAAGAGGAATAACAAGTACGGAGAACGGGCTACATAGAAGTCTTAAAACTGTATTATCAGACTAGACATATATTATGCCATAATATTAGGTGGTGATGCTATTGTTTTGTCTGCAATACTAGTCTTGTGGCCTGAGCTCTCTGAATCCCTTCTTTGCAAACTGCTGTATGGGCTTTTTCATCTTGCTTTCCCTTTTCACTTCAGAATCAAAGTGCTGGGGCTCCTCATTCCATCCTTTGTGTCATGACAAAGCCGAGGTGATCCACATGTATGGCAAACTGTCGGGTGGGGCTGTTGCTCTGGCATACAAGTTCCTTTGTGGCACAAGACAGACGAAAAGAGAGAGGTTCCAGTGCCATCTTCTGACGTAATCCTTGTCACGCAGTTACTGTGGTCTATGAAACAGTCCTGGCCCTCAAATAAGATGAGCTTGTTTATGAATTAAGAAGAAAGAAACAACGAAAGGCCTGAAACCTAAAAGCCCTTCCTCAGAAACTTAAGACTTGTGTGTCTTTTCACTATGGTGCATTTCCCTTTTTTTCCCCATACCTATTGGAAGAGGTAAAAATATTATTCATTACTAATTAGTATGGTTTGATCAGATGTTTAAGATGCTCTTACAAGGAGACACCTACAGATAGACCTGTAGGCCAAACCAAAACTTGTGAATTAAAGTCTGCTGAGTTGGTGTTTTGTTTGGGGTTCTTTTTTTGTGGTTTTGTTGTTGTTGTTCTTGGGGTTTTGTCTTGTTTGTTTTAAGCCTATTTGGTCACAAGCAATTAAAATGGTCCACAAATTATTCTGATTGATTCCATGTACCAGCAACTCTCATTTCTGAACAAACCAGTTTAACTAAAATGGAATGAGGCACTTCTGTAATAAGAATGGTCCCATATGGAATTAATCAGGAACAGTTCCATGTGTAGAAAAGCCTTAATTAACTTTTGAATTAGTTGTATTTGCAGTGTCTTTGCTGGAATGTATATTTGGATCTAAATGTATAGATAGGATGCTAAATTACTTGCAAATCAGACACTAAATCTTTGGGTTAGAGTTTTTGCCAGAAGTCTGGATGATTTTTTTTTCCTTTCAATAATCTTATTATATATTGGCAGGAAAACAAAATAAGAACAAGAATCTTTTTAAGTTTTTAGTCAGCTTTCTCAATTCATGTCACATGAGTAGCACTTTCTCTTTTTTAAGTTTAGGTTCTTGATTTTACTCAAAAAATAGTGTAAACCTCTTGCATGCTTTAATTACCAAAATTATTCTAAGTAACATTGAATGTTCTAGAGTTAACTTTCACACTATCAACTTCCATTCCCAGAATGACTGGAAATTTCTTTATTGAGGTTAACCTATAAATTAGTATGTTAATATTATGTTTATAGATACATTTGGTCCTTCCTAAGCTGTTTGATTTAGGACAAAATAATAATAACATAGTCTAATGTTTTGGTTTATACTGGTGATTAAAATCTCTCTAGTTTGAAATATAGTACAGTTCATACATTTTGATATGATAGTATAGTAAATCACACTGTTGTATCTGTGAACATTACTTCTACCAGTGAAATTATATCAGTTACAGAATGAAGAAGGATGTCTAAGACCAAAAAAACCCAACTGTTGTCTTTTAATTGTTTGAGTATTCACTAACAGTAATTTAGATAGGTCTTTAAGAATTTACATGAATCTTTTATCTTTCTCTGTTTTCCTTGAATATTAATACTTTTCTGCTGTCTGGCTAGATTTTAGTGTTAGTCTTGTGTTGGTAGACATTCTGTATGTATAGATCATTTTCTCATTAGAAACTTTTTTTAGTGGTGTCTAGAAAACCACTAGTCAGCTTTGATTTATCACAAAGACTTGGATATAATAAGAGAGGATGGAGTGCTGGAGAACAAAGCAGATTCCAAGACTTCTGAGTGCCTTTTTATATAAAATGTGACCACAATTTCATTAATTATGTTTCTCTAAAGAAAAAAAGTCTCCATTCTGTTCTCTGCTTTGAATATTGCCTTTCCTTCCTGAAAGGGACTGATGTCAAAGATACTCATATCAAGTCACATGGCTGGTGTCCCCTGTTGCTGTGGCACTTGACTAAAAGAAAAGTTAAGAAATGCTTTTTGTCAGGGGAGAAACCAAGCAAAGCCCTCAAAACCTTGTTTCCTAAATGAACCATTTGTTTCCTTATTTAGTAGAAGCATCACTTGCCTGCTCAGAAAACCCTGGCTTAACTGAGTTGTCTGAAGTTAAAGTTGACACTGTTTCTTTTGCATCCTCATTTGGTTGATGACAGGTTGGCTATGAGCTAAGAGTGTGCACTGGTGGCTAAGAGAGCCAATGGGATCCAGGGATGCATCAGGAAGAGTGTGTCCAGCAGGTCGAAGGAGGTGATCCTCCCCCTCTACTCTGCCTTGGTCAGGCCCCACCTGGAGTACTGTGTCCAGTTCTGGGCTGCCTGGTATAAAAAAGACAGGGATCTCCTGGAGAGAGTCCAGAGAAGGGCGACAAAGATGATTAGGGGCCTGGAACATCTCCCGTATTAGGAAAGGCTGAGTGAGCTGGGACGGTTTAGTCTGGAGAAAAGAAGACTTAGGGGGGACCTAATTAGTGTTTATAAATATCTTAGACATGGGATGCAGGGCGAATTGGCCAGCCTGTTTTCAGTGGTCTGTGGGGACAGGACTAGGGGCAATGGCTGCAAATTGGAGCACAGGAAGTTCTGCACCAACATGCAGAAGAACTTTTTCACAGTGAGGGTGACAGAGCCCTGGGACAGGCTGCCCAGGGAGGTGGTGGAGTCTCCTTCTCTGGAGATATTTAAGACTCATCTGGACGCTTATCTGTGCAATATGAGCTAGGGAGCTGCTTTGGCAGGGGGGTTGGACCCGATGATCTCTCGAGGTCCCTTCCAACCCCTGTGATCCTGTGATTTGCACAGGCATTCCTTGATTTGTTAATCTGAATTATGTGAGGCATCTTCTTGAAATTAGAAATTTGGTCTTCATAAACTGGCTTGTGCCTGCAGTTTTTTCAAAACGTGGGTAACCCCCCCCAGTTGCCACAATGGACTGGAAAAGAATTATGCAGAATAAAGTAAGTGGAGGTGACCATAGATGGCGGTGGTGCTCCGAAGTAACAAGGCATTGGGCAGTGCATACTGGGATGGTAACGAGCTAAGCTAACTCAAGTGTTTAGGGCTGATAACAGTCATTCAGCGTAATTAAACAGGATGTACTGTCTCTGAGACCTTTTGGTTAATAGTTTCTTGTAGCATTAGAGCTGCATTGAGCTGCAATGGCATACTCTGGAAATGTTCAGAGCTGTGAGAATAACTCACATGCTGATGCAGAAGGTACTGGAAAGCAAATAACTCAGGGATTTGGTTCTTTTTGTCTACTTTCTTGTCTTCTGGTGCTTTGGATTTGCCCCTTCATACTTTTTTTAGCAACCAAAATTTAGAGAAGTCCTCTGCCAAAAAATGTGTGTTTGAAATAATTTTGGCCTTCAAACATTAATTTATTTTAGAAGTATGACATTTTATAAAAATACTTTGGCATCAGTTACTGGGTGGTGTCAAGCTTCTGCTGTGCATGTACTTTATATTTTAGGGGCATAAATGGCTAATAATCAGAATGGAAAGTTGTGTGTGTGGTTTTTTTTAATTGAGAAATTTAGTATTCACATGGTTGTTAGTTTGAAGAACAGCGAATATACCACTTGTGATAAAAACTATGTCTGTTACTTTACTGCATTCTCTTGGTGCATCTATTTAATATCTGCAAGGGGGATCTGAAAATGCCCATTGAAAGCCTAGTGATATTAAATTAGTTTCAGAAAAATTAAAAATAAGGTTTGCAAAATGGATGCTGTCCTTTATGTATGTTTAAATACTATTTCTGCTGCACAAATTAAGATCTATCTACAACTAGTTATTATATTTACTATGCTGATGAATGTTCTAGAGGTACCTAAAATGAAGATATAAACAGGTACATTTGAATTTAATGTCCATGTGCATAAAGCAAAGGAATAGCTGGCAGATGCTCAGTACTAAATACTGTTGACCTGGGTGACATTCTACTTTGACCTTGTGTTGTCTGTAGTAAAGCACTGGAAAGGCAGCTCTTTTCCTTTAACAGCTAATTACATAAGTTAGTGACAGAAAAGACTTAGTAGGTCAGGATGCTCCTAGTTAGAAAAAGGAAATAGAAAAGCATAAAACATATTTTAAAAAAATGTATAGTAATAGTCTTGGAACATGATTTTAAAACAAGTCCCTCCTCGGTGTTTTCAGCACTAAGTCTGTGTGACCTGTCCACTGAGAGAGCTAACATTTCTACAGGTTCATTAGGCACTGACCTCAAGTAGCCCCACACTTGCAGTCCAGCACTAAAATGAGCTGAGATCCTTCCTGGACTGTACTGTTGAAATAGCACTGGTGGAAGTGATGCTGCTCAGGCAATTACTGATGAACTTCTGCCTAAAAAAAACCCTTTAGCCGTTCAGTTTACATTACTATTGTGCATTTCCCATTATTTATAAACCTGTATTTTCTTAATTATAAAAATTCCATCGCGTGTATGGGAGCACTTGGATCACAGTGGGCTTAGCTCCACATGCCTGGTATTGACAGGGTCCAGGTGACTGCGTGGAAACAGAACTTCAGCTGTCTTCAAGAAATGCATTTATGAAAACGTAGGGTTTGAAATGCATATGGAGTTTGGTGGGTGTCTAGCAAATTCTGTACCTAAATTCTGCCAAGACCCTTGCCAAATCTCTCTGTAATTCAAAGTGGGTATTTAAGGAAAAAATAAGTTTTGCTAAACTTATTTTTACCCACGTAAGTGCCTACATCCCAGGTGGGCTTGCATGGCACATGTTGAATTGTGTTCTCTTGCAGTGCTCTTGGTATGTCAGCTTGTCAGCTTTTGGTATGTCAGCCTGTTAGCTCTTGGGCGGTGCTGCTCCGCTCGCACATTTCATGTTGCCCCTTTCATTGTGGTGCTGCAGAGTGGGGCTCCAAGTGGAGCATGAGTGTGGAAATGTTCCGTGTGCCGCATTAGGTAGTCTGAATTCTAGTCCTTATGTAGGGAAGCAATAGAAAGTTAGCTTCTTACCCGTTATTTCTATTTAAAAAAAACCCCAACAAAGTAAAATGCTGTTGTCTGAAAAAGCTTAAGCAGAAAGCTGTGACATTTTCTCACTCTTCCTTCATTTACAGTGCTATAGATTGTAAGCTGTGTGAAGGCGAACTGTGATAAAAAGTGATGACTAAATGGATTGGTACTGTGGTTGGTTTATGGCATGACACTGACTGTGAAGGGATGGCCTGATCTGCACAGCCTGTTTGGGCAGTTGTCGCTCAGCCTTTGCCATCTTCCTCCCATGTCTGTCTCCTAAAATTTAGGGAGGGTAGCTGTTGGCCTCTTTGCTCTACCAGTGAGGTGTCGGAGAGACGAAAGTTAGGCTATACTGTCCCTTGCTTCTCCAGTGACAGGGCTTACCTTTCTTGTACTAGACAGAAGAACATCTGTGTCAGACAACTGAATTTGAAAGGGCTGTGGTCCCATCAGGAAAGTAGGCAAATGAAGTGGAGCTGTTGGAAAAAAAAAAAAAAGGCATGTCAAGGCAGGCACCAGTGGGATTCCAACATCAGCATGCTGCAGCTCCCATTCTTGGATGATGCCAGGCAGGGCTGCCTTGCCAGTTGGGTCCAGACTCCTGACGAGATCACGTAGATGAAGCATTGAGGGAGAGAATGAGGGACCCTTAGACCTAGCCCTTGTTAAGAAGTTTACATAACATGATACTTGGTAATACTATTTTGTGCTTTGATCTCAATATTGTGCAGGATTCAAACAATATTGCCTCCAGCAGCTGTGGAGAATGTTAAAAATGCAAGACAGTAAATAAGGAACATTCTGCATCAGTTTTTAAGAGGGGAAAAAAAACCCAAAACCAACCCAACCCCCCAAATAATAGTAATAGAAAAGAAAAGAAAAAGAAAATGAGAAAACATTTTTGGAGAGCACAGAGAGAAAAGAATTCTTGGAATATATTGTTTATTCAGGACTGATGCAAATTTGAATACAAAATCAGTATAGTCTTATACATTTTAATTTTTTGTTGCTCTTACCTTAAAGTTCAGCTTAAAATGCTTCAGATGTCCATAATGAAGCTGCTAAAGCCCTTCTAGTGATTGTATTTACAGTACTTTTTTAATTGCAATGTCTGCTTTTATAGACAACCCCTAGTAAACATCTCACACAGGAGGCCACAGACCCTACTGCAGTATGAAGACCAATGAGCATCCCTACCCTGTAAGCTGTTGGTCAGGTTGTAACTGAAGACAAAATGTATCAGCTGGATTTTCAACCCTGTAATACTAACAGCTAGATGATTAAAAAAGCACACTTCTAAAGACTGGACAACCCTAGTGTGAAGTCAGCCTTAGTCACATGCCTAACTGACAGTTGAGCTTCAATGAGCATCTAATTCAGCATATTGCTGGCAACTTGGGCCACTTCATGAAGAATATCCTGTCTCTCATGATGCTAGACTCTGCTAGTTGAGTTCGTAGGCAGAAACAAATAAGCAAATTATTTGAGGGCATGAGGAAAGCATTAACATGCACATATGTTAGGATAAAATTTTTCACTGAAAGAGTTGTCAGGGCCTAGAACAGGCTGCCCAGGGAGGGGGTTGAGTCACCATCCCTGGATGTGTTTAAAAAAAGGGGTAGATGAGGTACTTAGGGATATGGTTTAGCATAGGACAGGAATGGTTGGACTTCATGATCTTAAAGGTCTTTTCCAACCTTGTAATGCTGTGATTCTTGTTGTCATGTTAACAAGGTAGCAAATAAGGCATCCAGGAAAATGTGTGGGGAAGGTTGATTTGTCTGATTTTAATGATACTTGAAAGAATTGCTTTGCTTTGGGTAGCAAAGATAGGCATCTGAGTTTGAAACAGGACTTTCAGTTGCAACACAACTCCGTACACTTTCCCATTGGACAATAATGTGAAAATAACATTGGGGAGTCTGACATGAGCAAAGTAATTCTGAGTTAATGAGACTGAATCCCTCTAGAGTAGTCTTGCAAAGTCGACTGTTCCTCCCCCCTGTAAACACCGCAGTACATACACTTTACAAGTCCTGGAATATATTTGCATAAGGTGAATAGAAGTTACAGGAATACATTTTAAATGTGTTATTTAATTTGTTTATTTGGAGAACTGGAGGGCTTCTGTATTTATCTTCTTTTTCATTTTAATCTCATGCATAAATGGCCTGTGAATTTCAAATGGAGATAGGTGTTTAGTTTTGAAGTGATTCTCTAAGTGTGTTTCTAAAACTATTTTAATCACATAAGAAATTAGCAAATGACCTGTTTCAGTAACAGAATTGTCATGCTACTACATTGCTTCAATAACCACAACTGTTCATACCCACTGTGGAGTGTTTGTTTATAACCCATGCTAAGTAGTCTGTGCAAAGATTACGTTTCTTCAGCCTTAATTAAAAGTAGAGCTACCAGAATTTCATTTACAATAGTAAGGGCCTTCTCACTATTTACAGGTTTTTTAAACAGAAGCAATTTTTATTCCTTCTTGTTATCATTAAGACATCCTGAGCTGACTTGAAACTGCTGGATGTGTTTTACCACTGTTTTTTAAAGATTCAGCTGAAACACCTGTTTTTTATAAGAGGTGTCTACACTCAATGATTTCTGTTGTAGTATGTCCCCCCCTCACCTAGACAAGGCTGTGTTCTTCAAATTACATTCCTTCCAGGAATGATGGTTTTACCGCGGTGATACAAACCTAGTGTGTCGATGCTTGAAGCACCTCGATTTCATTGAGATCCTCCAGTGCTGATGAACTGCAGATAGAACAGCCATTCTATTTTGAATTAATTTCCTGTCTACAACAGTTCGCATTTAAACCCTAAAAGCTGAGTAAATTTGTTCATCTTCATGAAATTAAAAGTATCTTTTTCTAATTTTAACCTGTGTCACCTAACTAGAGGAAGAATTATTTTTCAGAACTCCAGCCTACATGGTTAACAAGTTGAAAACTGTCAGGAAGAGGGGTGAAAGAGGGGGGGACTAGTTTCTGCTTTGCAACTTCATAGTCAAAGTGAATTTTGTGTCTTCTGTAGTACTTGAGTTCATATGAACTACCATGCCAGTCCTATACTGCTAAGGCTTAATGGCACAGTGTTTCCATAACCCTTAAATAGAGTGTTATGCCAACAGAAGAAAGAACTTGATACAGTGTTGTTTACGTGGGTGTAATTATCTAGTAATATGTGATTGTATCCAGAAAGAAAGTGGTAGCGTCCTGCATTGTCACAAGGAGTGCAGTTGTGCCAGCTTTGTGTGACAACCAAGGTTCTTCTAGTACAGCCTAACTCTTATCCAAACTACTTAAAGATTATGTGGGGAAAAAAACCAAGTGCCACGTGAGCCTTCCAGTTACAGCTAAAGCCATACTATTCCAGTTTATTTGAAATTGAAATATTCATCATCAGCATAAATATTTATCTTAACAAACACCTATTAAAACACCAGGAAAATGGTGCTAATTACAAAGTTTAATGTTAGCATTAACCAGTATTTGTGGGGATTTTATTTTAAATTGAGGTGTGTTAAAAATCTATCATAGAATCATAGAATGGTCTGGGTTGGAAGGGACCCCAAGGATCATAGAGCTCCAACCCCCCCTGCCACAGGCAGGGCCACCAACCTCCAGGTCTGGATCTACACAAGGTTGCCCAGGGCCCCATCCAACCTGGCCTTGAACACTTCCAGGGACGGGGCATCCACTACTTCTCTGGGCAGCCTGTTCCAGCACCTCACCACTCTTTCTGTAAAAAACTTCCCCCTAATATCTAATCTAAACCTTCCCTCCTTTAGCTTTAGTCCATTCCCCCTTGTCCTGCCATTATCTACCCTTTTAAAAAGTTTAATCCCCTCCTGCTTATAAGTTCCCTTCAGGTACTGGAAGGCTGCAATGAGGTCCCCCCGCAGCCTTCTCTTCTCCAGGCTGAACAAGCCCAGCTCCCTCAGCCTTTCTTTGTAGGGCAGGTGCTCCAGCCCTCTAATCATCCTTGTGGCCCTCCTCTGAACCCTCTCCAACAGTTCCACATCTTTCTTGTATTGGGGGCCCCAGATCTGGACACAGTACTCCAGATGGGGCCTCATGAGGGCAGAGTAGAGAGGGACCATCACCTCCCTGTCCTTGCTGGCCACCCCTCTTCTAATGGAGCCCAGGATCCCATTGGCCTTGCGAGCTGCAAGAGCACACTGCCGGCTCATGTTAAGTCTCTCGTCCACCACAATTCCCAAGTCCTTCTCAGCAGGGCTACTCTCAAGAAGCTCTTCTCCCAGTCTGTATCTATGTCTGGGATTCTTCTGACCCAAGTGCAACACCTTACACTTGGCAGTGTTGAAATACTAAGGTTTTGTACTGATATGGTGGTTACTGAGTAATCACATCCTGACTCAAATAAGAGGAAATGGATTTTTGTCTCAATTGTATATTCAGCTTTGCTGGGTATTTTCCCTGGTGGGTTCTGTGAAACTGGAACATTACGTATAGAATCTGAGTTGGCCTGCAACAATCCCCTGTTGCACAGATGCCACCACTGCCTTTTATTATCCATACTTAAGTAGAGAAAAAAAATGTAAATGGCAGTAGTTTTATCCCAGCGTTTTCTGACGTGATTTATTTGTAAGCTTTGTTAGCTTTTCCAAAAGTATTGAAACTGGCATTCCACACACTTCCAGCTGGTTTAAATCCCATAATTTCTGTAACCCTGCATATAAGCTACTTTCCTAACTATGTGAAATAAACTCTTCTGTAAAACCAATCACTGATGAGTGTTTACCTGTGCGACCTGTCCTAGGGAACATGCTTTGGCAGGAGGGTTGGACTCGATGATCTCCAGGGGTCCCTTCCAACCCCTACAATTCTGTGAATTTGTGAGTGCTACTCAGAAGCAGAAGAACAGTATTTTCTGAAACTATTCAAGAAGAAGAAGATCGATGGTGTAATTTTAAGGTAGCTCATTTTGCATAGAGAAGACAAGCTCAGGGCTTGTTTACTTGCGATGTTGTTTTTTCTGAGAGCACAGGAATGAGAGTGTATGGGAGTGAAAGTATGAGCAACTCCCTCTACAGCTAAATTCACTAACAGAGTAGGCTGCTCCAAAAACTACAGGAAAACTACACCAACCCTATGTTTTGTAGTCTTCCAGCAAATATTTTTTTTTCTGTACTATTCCTGTGCTGGACAAGAAGTCAGGAAGGGGAACAAAAGCAGCCCTCGTGTCCATTCTTAGCTGTGCCAAGGGATGCAGAGACCAGTGTAGCTCAATCATGCCCTTTAGTTCTCTAGCATCCTCAAGGAAGGAAAATGGCATTGTTGTTGCTGCACCCACATGAGAGCCCTGTGCTGTCCCAACACGTCTCTGATGGAGGCATTAAAACCTGTCTGCTTTGTGTAATATTACTTGATAGCACAAAATCTGAACTTTCACCTTTTCTCTGGCATCATGATTATGGGCCTGTCTAAGCTTTAGCCAGGTTATTTTTTCACTGAATTTAATGGGAGAATTACTTGGGTTAGAAGTCGTATTGCTGGATACTGGAGTTAGTTCTTCTGCCAGTAACTCAAGATTTAAACCATTACAATTTCACTGGCTTCTGTGAAAGTACATTATTTTTGGCCAGCAGTAGCATAGCTAAGAAAAGGATTGGTATCTGCATGTTTTCTGCTGCAGGAATCAAAACAAAAGAATGATGAATAAAAAATCCACCTGTTCGGTGTTCCTTCAGTTTTTTCACATATTACTTGAATGTGAAGAGGTGGGTAGAGAAGTATTATGGAATATAATCACTGAAGCATGTATATTTTTCTAGCTTATATATATCCCTCCTGGGAGAGATGAAGACTCTTAATCTGTTGTACAACTTAATCAGTATTTATGTTCTTTCAGCTGTTACAGTGTTAAGTTGTATTTTCATTTGGAATCAAAGTGTGCTTTAGCTAATTTATTTTCCTTGTTGTGTCTTGTAAAATTCAGATGACTAGAGGTCACTGGATGGTTTTATGTGTGAACCTTGCCTACACAGGAGAGTTTTGTTCTTGACTCACATCTTTGATTATGTTATGACAGGGGAAGAAAAAATGTAAAGAAGTCACTCCAGAGTCTACTCTGTGATTCAGCTTTGTGGTGGGCCAGGGAGATTGTCACTGAAGTAGTGAATGCAACTGTGTGGCTGTCAAGAATACAAAGAAAGTATCAAAAATAGTAATGAAAAATATAAGTGGTGCTTTGTGATTTCATAATAGAAATTTTCAAGTTGGGTTAAGGACTAGAAGTAAAAGACATGTAGGGGAAGAGTGTTGAAGAGTAAACATGTGACATTTACCATGCCAGTGAGATGCTGTAATCATAATTTCTTGTTTTTTCAGTAATTATAGTAGACATTTGAATACATCACTTTTAAAGAAAGGTGCTAGCCTGGAAATAACATCTCTGCAAAATAATTATGCTATACAGCATTTCCTGTAAGTGACTACATATCTTAATTTCTAAGCCTGAACAGCAAGCCAAGTTCACGAATGTTCAGATTTTCTAAAAACTTTCATAAAATTGATCATTTTGAAAAGGAACGTGTGTGTGTCTGGTATCATCCTGGATCCTATTCTCTGTTGTTAAAAAATTGTGTAAAAATTCATCCTGGGAAGAGATTATTTTCCCTCTGTAGCATCTGCTACTGCAATTGTCAGAGACAGTTTGGGGATAATGTGAACCAGTGGCTGGACTGAGAAAGGCATTTCTCATGCTCCTAATGACTAAGTCCAACAGAATGGTGGGAAATCCTTTCCTGAGGCCAAGAGCAAGGGTGTGGGGGGAGAGAACGGTAACACAAGACTGGACAACTTCTGCCCTAGAAGCCTACATTTACATCCCATTAGATATGAGAGCAAACCTTTCCTGCTACTATAGCACTGCTCATTCGAGTCTGAATGAAGTTAGAGCAATCTGATGGCTGCCAAAAAAGAGAGAAAATATTGTGACCGTATATTGGAAGAACTGTAGTGTTTTCACCCAGCACTATAGAGGCAAACAAAGCGAACATCTGTTATATTTAAATGTTTGCTTCAGAAAAGAGAATTTCAGACAAGCTCATACCATATACATGCATATATGTGAGGCTAAACTTCAGCTCACTCCACTGAGGTGGGTTGACAAGGGGTTTTAATCCATATAACACACTCATACCGATCCATAGAACAACATTGGTGGATTTAAAGCTTTTTAATATTTAAATATTTCCTTGTGTGCCCTGGAAGGAAAATATGGGTGAGATGCATGTTCTTTGTCTTAGATCTTTGAGAAATCCTTTCGAGCCTAGGAATTACACAAAATGCTCCTCTTCATAGGAGGCAGCAGAATGCAGAACGCTTTTCACCTGTCCCCAAGTAAGAAATTCCCAAATGGAAAGATTATAGACTTCTTTCCTTTCTTTTAATTATTTTTAAGAAGGAAAGGGTGTTTTTAAAAGTAGACATTCCATTCACCTGTGTTTCATAGCTACATAGTGTGTGGTTTGGGTTTCTTAAAGAAATTCTCCCATTGTGCTGTTTGCACGTCACCTTTAATACAGTGATTCAGGCATCAAACTCTTTGTTTAAAAAGTATTGTTCACATCAATGGACCCAAATTATTTTTAACACACATAGATCTGAGAGTACTAGCTGATCCCAGCATTGGTATAAACAGTTATTATGCAGATCTCCCCCTTTTAGCTCCTCTGTTTTATCACAGCTCACAGCTTCTTACCTGCTCCAATCCTGAAAAAGGAAACTTAGTTCTTTCTGGAATGCTTTTAAATAGCAAACTTTTGTATATGCTTAAAATCAACCATATAATTTAGCAGCGAGGAAGAAAGGGAGAAGGAGAGTTAAAGTCAGACTTTTAATATCTTGAAAAACAAGTGGCTGCTCAAGCCTTGATGCTGTAGGTTATTCCTTTTCATTGTCTCTGCTGCTTGCTCCTTGCTTTGTGTTCATCTGAAAGGCAGAGAAATAGATGATAGGTATCAATGAGTTATTTTATTCTTCTCGCTATTGAGGTTATTACTAAACTATTAACATCTTTCTACAAGGTAATATTAATTTATTTGTGAAGAAATTATATTGCATTTTAGGGACTCAACTAAGTCATTTTGATATGAACTCCTAGATTTTTTTCAACACGTTTTAAAAACTGATCTAGTTGCTTTCTTTTCCATCTGCTTTTCAAATTTAGCCTGAAGAGTATTTAGTGAGGGATGTTCAAATTTACTCTAGACCAGTAGTTCCCAACCATTATAGTTGGTTTTTGCAGCTTCCCCCATCATACCTTTTACATCCGCAACACCTTCTCTCTTCTCTAGACACAAGGTGCTGCAGATCTGCACAGTGGGGAAGGAGGGAGAGGCAGAACTGGTAGGGTTATGTAGCAGGGTTTCTCCTCCTCGCCCTCTGGATATGCTTTGCTATAGTCTGGAGAAGAAAAGCTGTGCTGAGTGCCTTAGTGATGGGTCAAGAAGAGTTCGAACCACAGCACTGCCTTCCTTTTGTCTGTGAGCCTGCAGAATGTTCTCGTATTAAGAAATGAGAATAAAAGAGTCACCAACAACCAGACTGTAAAGAAATAATTGGCTTCATGACCGAGGGAGTTGTGGGAGATAAGATAGATTTCGCTGTTAGATACGGGTTTGGCATCATTCCATATCACAAGCAAACAATAGAATGGAGTCCAGAGGCAGAGTGAAAAATGGCTGTCAAAGATGAGTTACCAGTGTTTTGCTTCAAACTGAGGGGGAATTTTAAGTTAGGTTCCAGCAGAGTCTGTCCTAAGGTCATTTCTATTTAGTATTACAATTAAGCACTTGGATAGTGTAAAGGAGAATGTGCTTACAAAATTTATGAGTAAGAGCAAGCTGGAAGAGAGGGCAAGTACTGTGAAGGGCAGAACTTATCTTAACAAATAGAAATTATAGTCCACAATCAGAAGGATAATTTAATAGATCTGGAAAATCAGCACTTGGGAAGCAGAAATCAGGTAGAGAGAAACAAAATGAGGAATGACCATCTACCAGTTATACAGCAGAAGGAATCTAGAGCTTACTTTGGATAGCAGGATAAATGTACGCCAACCATACTGTAGTCTCACAGAAGTGAAATAACCCAGTTTTGAGGAGATATTTGCAGGAAGGTCATAAATGAGATAATGAAGCAAATTATTTCACTTAGCACTGGTGCAACCTCAGCTGGAACCCTGCGCCTGTTTTTGCATCATGCTCTAAAAAGATGAACTACAGGAGGTGCAGAAGAGATGAACAGAACTGAGAGGTTCCATCTGGATGGCTTTCCAGGGCCTCGTCTAGTCCTACATTTCTGCGAAATAATCTTTGAGAGTTTTATGTTTTGTTTTGCCCAATGTACTTTGCATATTGTACTTTTGAAACTCTCCCGTTTTCACCAAGATCACCTGATCATGAGAGCCAGTTTGGCCACTGCAGCTGTTTGAAATGTGAAATCCTGATTGAGTTGAAACCTCCGTAAGTTTTAATATTGACTTCAAACGTTTAGCACAGAATCACAGAATCACAGGGGTTGGAAGGGACCTCGAGAGATCGTTTGGTCCAACCCCCCTGCCAAAGCAGCTCCCTAGCTCATATTACACAGATAGGTGTCCAGACGAGTCTTGAATATCTCCAGAGAAGGAGACTCCAACACCTGCCTGGGCAGCCTATTCCAGTGCTCTGTCACCCTCACTGTGAAAAAGTTCTTCTGCATGTTGGTGCGGAACTTCCTGTGCTCCAGTTTACAGCCATTGCCCCTAGTCCTGTCCCCACAGACCACTGAAAACAGGCTGGCCAATTCCCCCTGCATCCCATGTCTAAGATATTTATAAACACTAATTAGGTCCCCCCAAGTCTTCTTTTCTCCAGACTAAACCATCCCAGCTCACTCAGCCTATCGTCATATGGGAGATGTTCCAGGCCCTTCATCATCTTCGTAGCCCTTCTCTGGACTCTCTCCAGGAGGTCCCTGTCTTTTTTATACCAGGGAGCCCAGAACTGGACACAATACTCCAGGTGGGGCCTGACCAAGGCAGAGTAGAGGGGGAGAATCACCTCCTTCCACCTGCTGGACACACTCTTCCTGAGGCACCCCAGGATCCCATTGGCTTTCTTAGCCACCAGTGCACACTGCTGGCTCATAGCCAACCTGTCATCAACCAGGACCCCCAGGTCCTTCTCCACAGAGCTCTTCTCCAGCAGGTCATCCCCCAGCCTGTACTGATACAGACGGTTATTCCTCCCCAGGTGCAAGACTTTACACTTGCTCTTGTTGAATTTCATTAGATTCCTCCCAGCCCAGCTCTCAAGCCTGTCCAGGTCTCTCTGGATGGCAGCGCAGTGTTCCTGCGTGTCAGCCACTCCTCCCAGCTTTGTATCATCGGCGTACTTGCTGAGGGTGGATGCTATTCCCTCACCAAGGTCGTCAATGAAGGTATTAAACAGGACTGGACCCAACACCGAGCCCTGGGGAACACCACTAGTCACAGGCTTCCATTCTGATTCTACTCCACTGATCACAACCCTCTGAGCCTGGTCCGACAGCTAGTTCTCAACCCACCTCACTGTCCACTCATCAATCCCATGCTCTCTCAGCTTTAAAGAGATCACTTTTACTACTTTATCAAAATGTCGTGTTTATTTCTCGGTTTTGTTTTGTACTGTAACCTTGTTCTGAAGTTTGTAGTAAACATTAGTTGTGCATTAAAGTAATTATTGTCAGCATGAAGGAATAATTGCATCTAGCTGAATAAACGTAGGGTTGCAATATAGCCAGTTCTATGTTTATACTTTCCAAATGGTTGCCTTCTACCCTCGCCATGTTCACTAGGCCCTGAATTTCATCTCTTGTGACACAATGATACATCGCTACTTTTTAAGGATCAATTCTTGTTTACATGGATATGAATAAGAATCATGGTAAATGTTTGTCTACAGTGATGTAATTTATTGCATTTTCTATAGCCATTCGTTCCTCTTTCAAGTCCATGAGAATGCGAAGTAAACTCGTAATTATGATGAAGTCTGCACTCAAGCTGTTCGACAGCATTTGGTAGGTTACAAGTGCCACAGTTCCAGGCATTACAGTTTGGAGATTTGTTAGGATGGAGACATGGGCTGACAGAAGCCTCATGAAGGGGAACTGCAACATCCTCACCCAGGGAGGCACAACCCCAGGCACCCCCAATATGTGCTGGGGTGCCTGGCTGGAAGGCAGCTTGGCAGAAAAGGCCCTGGGAGTTGTGCTGGACACTGAGGTGAGCAAGAGCCAGCAGCAATGTGCTCTTGGGACATAGACAGCAAATGGTGTCCTGGGCTGCGACAGGAGGAGTGTTGCCAGCAGGTCGAGGGCTGTGATCCTTCCCCTCTGCTCAGCACTGGTCAGGCCACACCCGGAGTACTGTGTCTGGTGCTGGGCTCCCCACTACAAGAGATGTATGGGCAGAATAGACAGAGTCCAGTGAAGGGCCACTAAGGTGTCAAAGTTACAGGAACATTTCTCCTGTGAGAAAAGATGGAGAGAGCTGGGACTGTTCAGCCCAGAGAAGGGAAGGGTCGGGGGGGATCTCATCAATGTGTATAAATACAGGAAGGTAGGGTGAGAGAGGACAGAGCCAGGCTCTTCTCAGTGGTGCCCAGTGGCAGGGTCAGAGGCAATGGGCACAAATGAGAACACTGGAGGCTCCATCTGAACATCAGGAGATACTTTTTCACTGTGAGGGTGACTGAGCCTGGCCACAGGTTGTATAGAGAGGTTGTAGAGTCTCTGTACTTGGAGATAGATAATCAAAAGCTGTCTGGACATGGACCTGGGAAACTAACTGTAGATGGCCCTGCTTGAGGAGAAAGGATGGGCCAGATGACCGACCTCCAGAGGTGCCTTCCAACCTCAACCACTCTGTGATTCTATGAATAGCTTGGAAACAAAAGTAACAGAAGTAACCTTCGTCTGAATATTGGTAGAAAGAATAGAGCACTACAGAGCCAAGCAATGTAAAATATTAGCAAAAAGCATGTGGTTAAAAGAAAAACAGGTTGGGTTTTATAATTCTGTGAACAAAGAACCCTGAGTGCAATTATTACCTTCTAAAAATATTAATCTCATCAGTAATTTTGTTGAGAGATGTCTGGGAATGTTTTCATCTCCTAGATGGCCATTTACTGCCCTTGCTTCTTTTACATGTAACATCCAATTTAACCACTCGTCTTTTTCTTCTGAGCTTTACTCTGAAATGTATAGTCTCCTTTCCCAAATGTAATACCTTTCTTTTATATTTAATTTTAAATGAGAGAACTAATTGTCTCCTTTTCATAATAAGTCCTCATGCTGTACTATGTTTGAAAAAATTACTTGGTTATTTCTCTCTAATCACTGTGCCAAACTCCTTGGTAGCAGGTTTTTATGTACTTTGATATTATATTTCCTAAAATTAAGAGCATACGTCCACCTTTGCAGTTTGTGTAACATGAAATAAGATAGGTTATAGATTTCTTTGTTACGTACAATGTTGACTGTAAGACAGACTATTCAGTCCATTAGACTACCTGCCCTCTGGTCATGGATCATTTAACAGGAACTATAGGATTCTCAGTGATTTCTAAAAATTATTTTTCAACAACTTAACCAAGATCAGTTTTTTGATAGGAAGGTGTCTAAGATAATTTATCTTCCTACTATTGCAAGCCTTTCTGTATCCTTGTACCGTTTTCTACATAGAAATTCAAAGGTAGACAAGTCTCCAAGGCTTAAAACTGTTTTACTGTGTGCTTTCCTGAAGAGAAGTCCCAGCCCATAAATATAGTTGTCCTTGAGATTTTATTTTTCCTCTTCCACCACCTGAAGTTATCATTGTACACCAGGCTACACAGTGAGTATATATTTTTAGCTCAGAGCGAATGTCTCCACTCTGTTTCCTTACAGATGTTTCTTTTCAAAAGTTATCCTTAAGGGATTACTTAGTAAAGCTTTAATGTTACAAACTTTGTTCCAAGCAGAATTTACACACCTGAAAAGCAAACTGCAAATGTAAAAGTTCTGTTAAGGCTGCTGAATAACTTAAGAAGCTCGAACAAGTGGAGCATTTAGAACATGAACTACAAGTCAGTCTTTTATCATTCTCACTCATGCCACTTCTGGGTCTTCTCAGGTCTTCTCCCCTTGAGACTCTGGGTTTTTACAAAGATGCATCTAGAGATGACAGGAAGATGTGATTGCAGCAGATGTCAGCATCCCTAACACAGATTAGTGCCTATAGCAGTACAGGTGGGCAGTGTGATAACTGGCCTGAATAAATGTCCTCTGCTTGGTGAGGGAGAAGTCTGTGCTGCTGCCACTTCACTGCTCCGGGCATTCAAACCCTATACTACCAGTAAGCATGAGAATCATATGCCTTGGCTGCTCTGCAGACCTGTCTTTGCATATATACACTTAACCACACTATACATTCCATCTCTCCATCCAGAAACAAGGAGGGGTTTTAAATTCTTATGTAATTGGGGTAGGTGGCTATGACTACCCACAGCTGGCAGATCCATGGCCTGAAGGATTTGTGTTAGCTGGCCTGTTATAAAATGAGGAAGCAATAGAATGAAGCCAGTTTATATGTAAGGTAAGAAGAACCCTAAAGTATGCATTTCAGTATGTAGTGTGATAAATGTTTCTTCTTCCATAGCCAATGGAGATATATTAGTGAAACATACAGAATTTTAATGTTGAGTTTGCAGTTCACTTCTTCAAATAGATGTAAAATCTTCTCATGGCAATGTTTGTTTGCTTATCCTTTAGGTATGCAATTTGCTGCATTTTGAAACTCATATTTATCATAGAATTGAATGCACACTAAAATAAAATTGAATCTATCTGCATTCATCTGTCACTGTGCTCTTATCTTCTGTAGCTCCTCAATTCCTTTTCTGCCTCCATGCCATAGGACTTTGCTTTACTATTTATTCACCCTTAGGATCTGGTCTTTGTCTCATAAATCATGTTGACAATGCGCTAAATACAAAATGCATTCTATCTTTAACACGAGACTTTGTTTTGCCTCTTGGGCCTGCTTAGAAAGTACATATGGAAAACACAGATTTTAATTTCATCATTTTTCTTGTTTTCTTAATACTCCTGTGATCTTTCTCACTATGACTCTTACTTATTTTCCGAAATGGCTTATTCAAATAACACTTGGTTCCCAGTTTTATTTCTTTGATCTACCCAACCCTTCTTAGTTTTCTACATCTGTGCTATTTTTCTCTTGCTCCTTGGTTACTTCAGCCCTTTCAATGCCCTTTCTGCCTACTCATATTGACCCTCATGTTTCTACTTCCTTAAAGTGTGGATGTTAGTAGTTCACTTGGTTTGGAAGAATGATACACGTTTCTTCACTGGCTCACGAGTTCTAAACCAAACCGCTTCTCTGTTGGCACCGACTCACATGTGGTTTGCTTAAAAATTGGTTTCAAAACAAAAAAAAACCCCAAAAACCAACCCCAAAAAAGGCTTCAGAAAATGAAGTTTTAAGCATTGCATATGTATAATTGCCATCTGAAGAGTTATTAATGCAATGGTTTTTCAACCAATGAGGGTGAGGCCTCTCTCGAGCAATTACATGACATAAATTAACATGAGCATGTAATTCTTATTGCAGTAACGATTTACTGCAAAAACTCAAGCTGAGATCAAAAACTCCTCTGACGTTCTGAATGAATATAGAGAATATACCCCCAAACAGAGCAGTGCTCATATATATATATATCTCCATGTTTACATTTTGCATATTATTTGCAGCAGCTGAGCTACTCCTGATCGTAGTATTTGTTTGATTGCTGAGACAAATTGCTTGTTCTTTCTCTCTACGCTTGTAAAGTGTGGGCATCATTTCTATTTGTAATACTCTAAGAATTAATGCTAGTAAACCAAGGATGAATTATTATCCATTGGCCTGATAGCCATCTCATTTATATCAATGTAATTCCACTCAAAATTATTGCAAATTTTTCTTAATTTACTTGGAAAAAACCCTCACTTCTGTCATCCTTAGGAAGTTCCACTGATATTTGCTCAGTAAGCTTTAGTAAGTTATTTAAAGTAAAAGTGATTTACTGGGTTTCTCTTTTTCCTGGTGGTGTGTCTCCAGGTGACAGGAGATAGGACAAGGGGAAGTGGCCTTAAGCTGTGCCAGGGCAGGTTCAGATTAGATGTTAGGAAAAAAATTTTCACTGAAGGAGTTGTCAGGGCCTGGAACAGGCTGCCCAGGGAGGGGATTGAGTCACCATCCCTGAATGTGTTTTAAAAAAGAGTAGATGAGGTACTTAGGGATATGGTTTAGCGTGGGATGGGAACGGTTGGACTTGATCTTAAAGGTCTTTTCCAACCTTGTGATTCTGTGATTCTGTGTTTACTCAGCTTGCTGTAGCGTCAAGAAAGCAGCAGTGTTTTTTACTGCAGATACATAGTAAAAGTATGGTCCTTTCCAAAACAAGATCAGAATCTCAGCATTGCTCCTGAGTTCCAGGTATAACAACAATTTTAAAATGCGGTATGAGAATAAATGAGGAGGCAGCTGGCTGGAAGCACACAGTAATATCAGAAAACATCGCCCAACTGCAGCGGACATGAAAACATGAATAATTGTTGCAAATCTCCTGTAGTAAGCCCTGGAAATCTCAAATGTTAATCATACTAGGCATAGACAGGCATTCACTCTATCCCAGCGTGTTGCTGCCTTCAGCTTTGGCGACGGGAGATTGATCTCTGCTGTGTTCAAGGAAATGTGATTTGTGTGTTATCGGCATAGCTAGATCACCTTAAACTCTATCACTGGTTTCTGATCCTAGTGGATATGTCTGGAGAGAAACTGAATTCTGTTCCTCTGCTTCAGACTGATGCTACAGCATTATTTTGTAATTCTTTAGTACCTCTCATCTAAGCTTATACAACCTGCCTGCAAATAACTGTTGACTGTTACTGATACTGCAAAGTTAAGCATTGAAAATTACACAAAGCGTTGCTGATGGTGTAACAGGCCCATTGCCTTTAGCTGTGGGATGTAGTTTTTAATTGCACAGTCGTGCTGTTTCTTCACAAGGGTCACGCTGCAGTCAGGAGAAGACTGGGTGGTGCTTATTTGTGAGGAAGCGCCTAATACTGCATTTCCTCCTAGGGCTTTGAGACACAGCACTCTGAGTTATTGCTGAGCCTACATCAGTCTCCCAGCCAGCTCACTTCAAATATCTGTTTGTTACCCAATTATGAATACATCTTTCATTTTTCTGGAGCCTAAGGTGTGTCACCCCGGGTTTGCAACTGGGAACCTTCCAGATTACAGAATCACAGAATCAGAGAATCACAGAACTTTAGGGGTTGGAAGGGACCTCCAGAGATCATTGGGTCCAACCCCCCTGCCAAAGCAGGTTCTCTAGGACAGATCACACAGGTAGACATCCAGACGGGTCTTGAATATCTCCAGAGATGGAGACACCACACCCCCCCTGGGCAGCCTGTCCCAGTGCTCTGTCACCCTCACTGTGAAAAAGTCCTTCTGCATGTTGGTGTGGAACTTCCTGTGCTCCAACTTGAGGCCATTGCCCCTTGTCCTGTCTCCACAGACCATAGAATAGAGTCTGGCCATTTCCCCCTGTGTCCCACACTTGAGATATTTATAAGCATTAATAAGGTCCCCCCTTAGTCTTGTATTCTCAAGGCTGAACAGTCCCAACTCACTCAGCTTTTCCTCATAGGGGAGATGATCCTGGCCCTTCATCATCTTCGTAGCTCTTCTCTGGACTCTCTCCAGGAGATCCCTGTCTGTTTTATACCAGGGAGCCCAGAACTGGACACAATACTCCAGGTGGGGCCTGACCAGGGCAGAGTAGAGGGGGAGGATCACTTCCTTTGACCTGCTGGCAACACTCCTTTTGATGCACCCCAGGACCCCATTGGCCCTCTTAGCCACCAGGGCACAGTGCCTGGCAGATGCCAAGTGCCAAAGAACAACCAGTGTTCCTAAGTGAGCCAGGCCCCCCAGCCATGGCCTGATGGCGAGTTGATGGCTGATGTTCAGATTAACAGTGAACAGGCAGCCGGGAACAGCTTTTCAAACAACCGTCAGGGCAGCAGTGTGTGATTTTACATCATGGGACTCTGCTTTCTCTTCCCGTAGCCTTCAGACTAATTAACCACCAGACAGTTTTCCATCTCTGCTGCGAGTGAGAAAGGCCGCTGCAGAAAACAGGCCCGGTTGGCACCCTTACCCTGCGCACTGAGCTCTGCGGGGCTTATCCGATCATTTAATTAGAGACCATACGGTCCACAACTGGAAATGCAGGCCATCCTGACCCTGGCATTTCGTAACTTTAAAAAATGCTTTTATTTTTTTGTATTGAAGACATTTTGCCTTTTTTTTTTTTTTTTCCCTTTAAAGGTGCCATTGCCTGTGGCTTTCTCAGTGCGTGTGGAAGAAAATGAAATGTCATCGCTGACATTTGCGGAGGTCATCGGCAAAGCAGTAACTGCTCTGCTAACTGTAGAAGCTCCTGCCAACTCCAGCTGACAAGCCAACTCCAGCTGACAAGCCAGCTCCTATCAGCAGAGTGGTTGTCATCCCTTACACGGGCCATTTCTAGCCTTGTTTCAGAGACAGTTGATAAGAGCAGAGCAAGAGTGAGATCTCAGCAGTTTTGTCTCACATTAAACCCCTCCTCCCTCCCCTGATTTTTCTACTGAGGTCGCCTCCCTCAGCCCCATCCCTCACTGCCGGTCCTGCAGGGAGGGTGCAGGGTGGATAATCTCTGTTCTGTTCCTGAATCGTTGTGTGTGCTCAGCATCCCAGCTGCTCGCCTGAAATCCGGTGAGTTGTTTGCAGCATCACCACCCACTCCCTTTTCTTAGTCCAAATCTGCAGATGCATTTATGCAGCACGCTGCAGCACAGTGGGTGCATAAATCACCCACTTACATGTGTATACACACAGGTACTGAGAGTATCCTAGTGTCAGCAGCACAGAACACACAGGTTAATTTTTCTTGCCAAGAATTCTCCTTTTACAAAGCCAGTCTGCTTCTCCTGCCTGGTTATACACTTGGCTGCACCTCTCTAAAGTGTCCTGAAAAAAATATGCCTACCCAGTGCTGCGATGACAACCACCATCAAGGATTTTGTACCTCGCAGAGACTCTTTGATCTAGAAAACAGTGTATTTGTCGTTGGCAGCCAATACGTGTTTTAAAATCAAATGCTTGTTTAATGAAGAAGAACACTGTCTGTGTCTTTTGATATTCTGTATCTGGATTCATCCCGGCTTACAGTACATGACAGGTTTTGAAAAACAAAGCTGCTATGGCTTTCCTTCCCATGCTACTGCCTACTGGGATTGCAGATATTATAAAGTTATTCTTGGAGCAATTAGAGCAGTGGCAGCAAAGACAATACCTTTGAATCTCTGCTGTAAAATTCTGCATGAATATAGTTACAGTCTGTAATTTTACATAGAAGACAGTATCTGGCTCCATGAAGCCACACTGACTGCAGTAGGTCTGGAAAGGTACAAAGAACTTATACGAAAATTTCTGAAGTAAGAAACATTCTAAAGTGATAAAAACCTTGCCCTTCAGCAAGAAAACTTGTCACTGAAATTGGCATGTCCAGAAATGGAGTAAATGAAGGAAAAAAAAAAATTAAAATGCAAGAGGAGCTTTAAGAAAATAAAAATGTTGATGGCCATGAGACAAGTTAGTATTCCAGTTTAGAAGAAAATACATCACTGTGACATAAGACTGACTTACCAGAGAGACTTCCACTAAAATTAGCAGCAGTAAAATACTGAACAGCAGTGGTATCCGGATTTCCAAAGTTACATTTCAGAACTTTCTACAGCACTGTTGTATCAGTCAGAGATCCAGTTCTTCAGAGACTGTTGATACAAACATAGGTTGGCCAGACAAGGACTTTCTGGGACAATTTGGCTACTCTATTCTGAATGCAGGTCACCATATATATTCCCCTTTTATTTACAAATATATCAGTCTTCATCTTGAGATTATTTTTAGGTTTTTTGTTACCATAACTCCCATTGAAAAGCTGTCCCAGAACCTCAAAACTCCCTGAGGATTAAAAATATTTTTTCTGCTTCCTAGATTAAATGTATTCACAATCCAATTAAACCATTTTACCATTTCTTATAACCCCCCATGTCCTTTAGGTTCTATCTCTTCCTCCACAAAGCCATTTATGATCTGATTTCTGGGCTGTCATTTTTCCCTGGCAACCTTCATTTTTGCAGCCAGAGTACACTGTGCTCTTTCAGTCCCGAGTGAGAGAGGGGCTCTGTGCTCTCTTTTTCATCTGACTAGCACTGCTCCAGTGTGAATTTGTCTCTCCTGAAGAGCACATAGAGCGTAGGTGGCATTTGAGATGAAAATTCAGTGCTTAATAACACCGTGCTATTCAGGTATCTTTGCTAGAAACACCTCCTGTTTACATCCTTCATCATACTTCTCTGTTTCACAGCTATGCATGTTTTGTGTTACAGTTTGAGTGGCTGATAGTTTTCTGACAGTTTCCTGTGACTCTCTTAAGTGTGTCTTCTGGCATTTCCAGCTCTCAGCACATTGGGAAGATGCTTCTTGTTGCTCCTCAGGGGTATGACAGAGCATTTACACTACCAGATTTCCTGTCATCACATTATTCTGTTCATTAAAGGCATCCAAATTTTCCATTGAATTTTTCTATAGCCTGGTCTGTCTCTGGGTTGATAACCAGCATGTCTTACTGCCAAGAAAGCAGAACTGGAACTGTAGACTGGAACCAAAATAGCAGCTTGAATGTCTATTTTTTCAAATGAGACCAGAACCTGAGCCTCACCAAGGAGGCTTTAAATGGCAAGTTGGTTTGTTGTTAATGCTTTGACTTCAATTTATTTGAACTTGTTCCTGTAGGACTTCAACCTGCATGAGTTCTTCTTTTGTACCATGGTCCTACCCTCTGCTGCCCAACAGGCACCAGCAGGACCTCTTCATCTTGATGATGTCCAAGAGGAAATCTTGACTAAACTGCTCCTGGCAAGCGAGGGCTGGCCATTGCTATGAATTCTGTTCTGCCACTACTGCTAGCAGTGCTCTGTGGAAGCCTATCGGGCTCTGTCATCCTGAAGTTCCCCTGCAATCCCACCTGAGCACTGGAACAGGCTGCCCAGGGGGGTTGTGGAGTCTCCTTCTCTGGAGGTATTCAAGACCCATCTGGACACCTACCTGTGCAACGTGGGAACCTGCTTTGGCAGGGGAGTTTGACCCAATGATCTCTGGAGGTCCCTTCCAACCCCTATGATTCTGTGATTCACTGGAGAGCAATGGGGGGGGGAGGGATGTCTATACCTCTTTCCATCTGTACCTTTGACATATGTGCATAGTTCAGTACCATATGTATGCAGGAGCCAATACATGAGGGAAGGAATATCCATTTCCTCCTCCTTCATTTCCACATTTTAGAAATGTCCTTTATAAGCATAAAGATAGAACTAAAATCCTGATTTTATTTTAAAGTTTTATGTTTTGTCTTCTACTCTGATTGTGCAAAAGAAAGCAGATTTAATGGATTTTTTTCATTCCCATAATTCTAGAAAACATGGGGTTTTTTTCTTTATCCTCCTGAGAAATCTGACTCTATCTGCATAATATGGTGGCTGCATTACAATGAAAAATGGCAGGATCAAGATAGTTGTACCTGGTTTTATACATCATCCAAGTGAATATTCTTATGGTCCAAAGGAAAAACAGAAAGCAAAGAATAATGGCAGAAATTCAGTCAGTGCTTGGGTTGTGTATTTGTATGTCCGTGCATCTCTTGTTGATACAGGCAGTGCGTCTCTTCCTACGCACAGTTATGCTATGAAAACTTGAATATACATAGCCTGTAAAATTCTTTTGCCATGACTGTAGCACCTTGGTGCAATATATGTGACACAAAGGGGAAGGTGAGCTCTTGTTTTCTGTGGTAAAACTGGGAGCCTGCCATGGCCTGATCAATGAAAAAGATTTAACTGATGTTCTCTACATTTATCCCATCAATAAAAGCTGAACAATACTAAAGTTGACAAACCATTGACTGGACATTTTTTTGGTAGGCAGTTGTCAGGCACTACATAAGCAATTAATTAAAAACTTCTGTTTAAAAGAGCCATCTCTTAATTCACTAAATGTTACCAAATACATTATTTTAGCTTTATTTTCCCCCTTCACAGTGGTGAAGATCTGTATGCCCCGGTAGTTATTGCCATGTTTATTGACAAAAAAGTCTCAAAATAACACCTAAACATGCTATAAACAGCACATAGGGGAAGAAATTACAGTAATCAACACAACAGATGGATAGACAGTGTTTTGATCTTCTAGTTACCTGCTGCCAAAGTCAATCCAAAAAAACGTCGGTCTAAAACACTATGAGCCACAAGGGAGGGATAAAAATAAGTTGATCTGTTCATCAACCTAACGAAATCTCCTTTCCTGGTGATTTGTATTGCACATCTGTGTAGCCTTCCAGCTTCTACCTCCTCCACATCTCCTCTGACCTCCCCTCCATTCCCACTCCTCTGTCCTTGCAGCCACCATGGACCTGGCATGGCTGGTCACGATCTCAACAACCTGTGGACTTCTGCTGAGTGGAGGCACTAATTAAGGTGCTCTTTCTGTCGGGGTCTTCTATCCAGCTGCCAATCACCAGAAAATCTGTAGGGGCTCACTATGTTTAGGATCTCTGTCCATCTGTCAGGTTCATCTGAAATGAACCAGTTATTTCCTTCATTATCACGGGCCAGCGGAGGCATAGGGTAGTCACAGAAGCCTTGCTTCCTTAGGATAGCCACTTTAAAAAATCACCTGAAAATGAAGCAAATTAAAGGCTTTGTTTCTTGGTTTCAGTTAAATACATGCATACCAGCAGGGATGGATGAGAACTGGAACAGACACAGTCCTTAAAACTTTGACAAAACCAAACAAAACAACCTCCTTCTGGAGCAGCAATTCTTAGTCTTGGACTGCTCTAATGAAAGCTCAGAGTCTGAGACAACCCACCTGGAAAAAGCAGTAAGCTTCTTGTATTTACTTGACAAGGACAGCTCTTTGAAGAATTATGCAGTGAATAACATTCATTGTAATCCTGGTAACTCAGCTGCCTGCACTTCCACTGGAAAAAAATACTTCTATTCCTTCCATCAGTCTTTTCTGTAGCAAACTGTCCTGCTTTCCCATGTAATATTCTAATTTTTCTTTTAGCCCTCTTGTCTTCATTAGCATATGTAGAACAGCCTTACATGGGGCTGGATCGTGGCATTACTGAGCTCACAGAAGATTAACAGTACCTCAGCTTGTATTTGCAGAATCAGGAAACATCATCTGCGATGCAATTTGGGTGCTGGACAGAAGAGGGTGCCCTTCAGATGGCCTGAAATACAAAATAGACCTTGGTTTCAGATGCTGAGAACAACCAGAGGCCGGCAAACTCCCAGTATGAAAGGAAAACCTCCCCAGTGTAAGTGTAGAAGCCCATGCAGCCTGAGCTTGTGGTCTGGAGAAGGGCTCGCTGCCACGACGTGACCTGCTGGGACATTTCAAGCAAGGCTGCCACAGAGCTCCGTGTGAACAGCAGGAGGGTGGAATTCCTCGTCCCTGGACTTAGTGTTTTGATGTAGGTGGCAATCCTGAGTCCAGCATTACTGTTGATATTTTTGCTGCATTCAGAAGGCGGCGGGAAGCTTACAGATCTAATGTTGGATACGTACACCGGAGTCGCCACGCCGTGGGAATCGATGCTGTAGAAGGCTGTCACTTCTTCAGTCGAGTCTGTATCTCATACACCACCTGAGGAAACAAATCCTGTGCCTGGCTGCCTGCACAGAACTGTGATTTTTGACTCATGCTGCTGGATTCCCTGACATGCATGCTCCCACAGAGGGTGAGTTTGTACTGGCTGCACTGAACAAGCAAAAAAACCGCTTCCACGTTGTAAAACACTCCCATAACATTGATTCAAGCTTAATCAATGACACGAGGTGGTTCAGAGAGTAGTTAGAGCTGTGCAAAGCGTTTTATTCAGAGTTAGGGTTTGACTGAGTGCGATAACCAGGCAATAAACTCCGAGTCAGCTGTCAATTGCTGCAGAAATGAGGCATCACCAGAGCTTCAAGATCTGCTCCGAACGTTTCTATCAAATAAATCACATCTCTCCAGTGGGTATTTCCCCCGTTTTTGACAAGGAGGAGAGAAAATATTGTCTTTGGATAGATCTAGGGAAGCGAAATAAAGCTGTAAGGATTGCAAGTCAGCCGTGTCTACACACAGGATTAATGCAAGCGTTGAGGGTGTGAAGATGCTTTTAAACCCTGATTTACACTCTGCGTTTTGCAAATGAACCAAGCTCACCCAGCCCTCACGTGATGCCCGTCGGCTGGTTTTTGTGGTTCAAGCATATGCCATTTGTCTGAAACAGAATCTAACGCTTTCAAAGGAGGTTAACGATCGGTGTGTTCAATAACCAGCCTGGAATCCAGTGTTAGCTGATGAGTCATGAAACAAGGAGAAGAACGTCTACAGGACACACTACAATATATCAGCTTCGCAGAATTGCAGTTTCACTTTCTCAGATGCCACTTCAGACAGAATTGTCTTTCCAGGGGAACATACTTTCTCCGCTGGAACCGAACCAGCTGCAGATGAAGCTGCTGCAGTTGTGCAAGCCCCACCACTTGGACCATGGCAAGTATTTTAATCTTCCTTAATGATGGTATGAAAACTTCATTCCAAACCGTGTTTCATCTGTAAAACTGTTTAAAGCATGGCATCTGAAGTGTGTCCTGAACAAATGTAGCACAGCTTTGTTTTGAATTGGTGGAATCAGGAATAACCAGTTTGTAATGTTGTGCTGTTTTATCTCTGCTGAATGAGGTAGAAATGCCTTGGGATGGTGTTTGGTACCCACATTTAACCAAATACATGAGGTCAGCCCTGAGAAGATGTCCTGGTTCTGGCCAGGCCAGAGGTAACCTCCTCAAGCAGTCATCACAGGTGAGCTGAGTCAGCCCAGGGTGTTTCCACACCACCTGACATCACTCCCCCCATAAAAGGGGCTGGTATGGGCTGGATCCTTCTAGAACAGTCTGAGTGTGACTGGGGTGTTGGGTGAGTCCTCGTGTCATGCGGTGCTTTGTAATCGCTGGGTTGGTGAGGTACTCTGTGTTATCACTGGGTGAGAGTGTAATTGGCTGTTACTGTTCAATATTCCTGGTAACTTTGTCAGTGAACTGTCCTTATCCCACCCCATGGGGGCTCTGTCTCCTTCTATGGGAGTAAGCGAGCGGTGTGTGGTGCTCAGCCACTGGTTGGGGCTAAACCACCACAGAAGACCATTACAGGATCTTCACGAACAGTTAGAGACGCCAAGGGAAAAGTATTCCAACCTTGGAGAAGGAATACTGGCTTGCAGAGGAGTAATAGGAAAACGGATCCCCTGTCTTTCGGTGATAAGTTCAACTGTTTGTGGATCATGTTCTTCTGCCCACTATTGTACAGTCAACACCAAAAAGTCTCAGAGTAACTGTGAAGTAAAAATGTTTTTTGTGTGTCATAGAAAACAAGTCAGGAGATGAAAATATGTTGACTGCTTGTTTTGCTCACCTCTGTCTTCCCTGAATACTCAGATGTACTGTCTTCTGCTGTGGAAGCAGTTGAACAAATCAGATATGTCTTTGCTGCAGTTTCAGAAGAACAATATAAAGCTACTTGTTTAGTCTGTCTTGTTGAGCAGAAATTACATGGTGTCCTGATGGCAAATAGACTAATAATCATAACAAATCTAATTCATCTCTGCTATACTTTGAACTGGGCTGAACTTTCTCTGCAAGGCAGCGGAATAACTCATAAACATATTATTCTGGAGGAATTAGAGGCAAAATCAATGCACTTTGCTCATGATGCACATCAGTGGGTTGTCATAACAGTGATTTTAAGTTCTCCATCAGTAGCCAGAGCTGGATGTTCAAGTTTCTCTCACCTGACAAAATAGCATAAGCTGGTGTAGGCCAGCATCACCCCATTTCTTTGAGTGAGTGAAATTGACGCTAGAAACCTCATTCCTTGTTTGCCACTGACAAATGCCATGGTGTCTTATTAATTGATGTCTTCGGTATATGGCCAGAAGTAGTCCCTATCTCATGTCCTTCTGCTTTGGTCGTGACTTTCCATTTACTCTTTCCAGCAGAGGAAGAAGTTCAGAAAATTGATGCCCACAAATAGCTAACAATTCATACCTTTGCAACTTCAATATTTTTCCTGAGGAGTCGTTGTACAGAGACATCACCATTGTCTCCTCAGAAGCGAATGGTACAATAAAACTTGGAAAGGAAGAAAACAGACTGCTAAATTGAAAGGAAAATGTGGGGAAACTTTCACTTCACCCTTTCTAAACTATGAACGGTCAAGTGAAATGCAGGAAAGCTGCGGGAGCTTTTCAAAGCTGAAGGTGAATGCTGTTGTGTTATGGGTACTTAGAGTAGAAACACCAATGAATGAGGATTCAAGAGAAACCATACAATGGAAACAGGAAAAATGAAAACCGTTATTACCTTAGTTTTGTGCTACCAAGGATCTGCTGTCTGCAAAGAATCTGTTTGTGAGAGTGCAAAACCCCAACAGATGAGGGAATTGGAGTTTGCATCTCCGTGCTGTTTGAGGGAAAAGAGGGACCTATTATTACAGCTTATCTGATAGATAAATAGGAAGCGTTTTCACTGTGCATGTCTTAACTGTGGCATTTTGGCATGTCTACCTGTAATCTGTGCTTTGATTTAGTTTTTCCAGCATAAGAGGACCAACATCCTGCCAAACCTACTTAATCACCTCTGTAAGATACAAGTAGTGCTCTGCAAGTCCTGAAGGAGACCCTTTTGTGGGAATCACTTAGTTCTATGTCTGTTTATCAATATGTCCTTAGTTACTTGGCCACTTATTTCCTGGCTGTGTAATTAGTGAATACTAATGGAATGAACTTCTGAAACTTCTTTCTACGTGGCTAGACAACACATAATCATGTTTAAAACCTGAGAGATTTGTAGCACCCAATTAATGCTTTTTATCTGCTCTCCTACTGTTTGTATCTTTTTTTCCCTTCAAGAGCATTTGAATCTCTTGGCCAGCGTAACTCAAATTTGAGACAGGAGCAAAGGATTACAAAGAGACAGGGTCCCTGTAAACTTTGGGCAAATGGGTGTCCCCAGTGAAGGAAGGTCTGACGTGTGTGTGCAACCTTCTCTCATTAATCTGCTGCTACCCCGTCAGCACGCTCGTAGGGTAGTGACATTGTATGTGGCCTTGACATAGGCAAAGATTCGGAGGCCTGGTGGAGGTGAAGATGTAATGTGGGTCTGGAGCTTGGGCTTTTCATACACGTGGAGTCTTGTAGACGCAGTGAGGGGAGCTCTGGATTTTTTGAGTGGAGCCTGCCAGGCAGGGAGGGGAGGAACTGCAGTGTATGTGAATCTGTAACAGAGCAGGATTCACTAATTCCACGCTTTGTTGAATGACAACAGTACAAAATTACGCAGAGACCTCTGTAGTGATGAAATAGGCCTGAGGCCAGTCAGGGAGGTCCTATCAGCAAGGCAATCACGGGATTAGTAAAAGATCCAGCCAGGCGCAGGCATATCTACACGGCAGCTCAGGCAAGGCCTGATAGCAAGGGCCTGAGCTCAAATGCAGCTCCCCAGACAGGAGGCAGAGGCCCCAGATAACAGCTCTCTCCCACAACACTTTTCAGAGCAGTCTGATCCAAAGTATACAATGCCACTGTATCAAAGCTTACCTTGAAGAGCAGCAGCCAAACCCCTGGGCAGGGTGCAGGCAAAGGGGAAAGAGATTGTAGTGTGTATTTCTGCATTTGGGGTCTGACAATACCCCAAGTTTTTAAGGACTTTTGAAGTGGCTTTAAGGATGTAGGGTTGGTTGTTTGGGTTTTGGTGGGTTTTTTTAAACATTGGAATTGAGCTCCTAAATCAGTTTTTTCTCAAAAAACAATTACACGAAGGGCTGAATTCTCATTTATTCAAGAAACCAATGATCTGGTTGTCATTACTCAGATACAGATAAAATTGACTCCTATCCTAGTGAGACTTTCACCATGTCTAGTAATTACCTGCTGTACCTGGCTTTGTGTCTCAGCTTCTCAGTTGGTGACCTGTTGCTTTTAAGACAAAGGCTGTCTGGTTATTGGAAAAACTAGCTATGGCCACAGCAGAAACGGAAAGTGGGTAAGTTGCTTCTGACCACCCTTCTTGTTCTCTGTGATTGCTTCATAGACAGCAATCTATTGTGGGGCATGTTGAAGTGGTTTTTTGAAGTAAATGTGCTGGCTGAACCATGTGGTACTTGGAGCAGATCCTTGGGCAGAAGAACAGGTATCTGAGTGCTCTTGTGTGGAAAGCTGAGTCATATATTCATAGAGATGTTTAGCATTGAATGTTACTGGAAAGAAAGGTCATTTTGTGGAAAATTGGGTTCAGAGCATTTTAATTAGATGGAGAACTGGTTTGCTACCCAACTATTTCTTTCCTGAGCTTTGTGCTTTGATCCTGCAGTGCAGTGTGGGAGATCTTGGCAATAGGGGACAGCTCGTTGTATTCAATCCTTGATAAGGGGCTACTACTGCTCAAGTGAGCACTAGAAGACATAAGGAGGTCTTGCAGGATTTGAATTGCTCTGGAAAAGGATTTGATATTTGAAAGATACTACAAGATAGTCACATTTTCTGACCTCTGCTAATTGAAATCTTGTTTGAAGGTTGGAAAGAACTGGTATTTTTACAGGAAAAAAAACCAAGCTTGCAACTCTACTCCAGCTTAGCAGCTCTAAGCCCTAACACCCTTCTGCCCATGCCCCCCCCCGCCCCTCCTCCCCCCTCCTTAAGTCTGAATATATTCAAGCTGCTGGAGAAAAATAAGCAAGTACAGGAGAGTCCTATTAAAGTCAATAGGAGTCTTCAATTTCATTGTCATTGCAGTTTCAACTGTTTGTTAGTAAAGCTGAACAGTTACACTGAATGTGAAGTGAGGTTTATGAGAATGCATGCCCCTGCCTTGTGTTACACTCACAGGTTTTTGTTTCTCTCATGGCGTTAGGTTCCCTGCACCACCCCCACCCCCCCCAGATAGCCAGTAATATGATCAACATATCAGCAGAGGGAATTTTCAGAGAAAAACAGTGTGTCTTTCTCTTTTGACTGGTGATAGATCAGAATTTCTCTCAAGCTCTGGAGTCATTCTTAACTTATTTAGTGTATATGTAGCTAATATTATTTTACAAGACAGATGCAAACCTATGTAGTTAAATAATTGGTTTTCAGGACTGTTTCTGTGGCGGGTGTTTTTCTTTGTTCTGTCACAAACTGTTACACCATGCCCATCACTCTACTGCATTCCTGTAAGAAGGTGCTCAATAATGCTGGACCAGATGCAGTTACAACAAATACATCTTTTCCCATGAGCAATTAATTCTGCTGTTACGGTGTTTATCTCCCTTTGGTTAGAATTTTTCCAGCTTCAGTTTCCATTAACTTGCTGTCTTCTTTTGCCAGATGACAGACAGGGTAGGACGGTACCAAGTTTCCCTGTGGATTTGGGGAGTGGAGGGGGAGCTGCAATAGAGTGTATCTGCCTTAGTTTTCTGGTTCCTTCCTGCATCTGTGCCCAGTTGTGCATACTGCATGCACATTGCTCCAGTCCCAGCTTCTTTTCTGGAGCATCTGGTTCCCGGGTAGAAGAAAACCCAGGTGAATGTGGAGGTTTTTACCCCAGTTACCATTGCAGATGGGAGGAGAGATGAGACTGCACTAAACTTGGCTCTTTGCTCTCTCCCCAGCCCTGCATCACTTGTCCCCACATCATCTCGAGCCCCACATGCCCTCACAGCATGCAGTACATGCCCTCAGCATCATGTTACGATAACACTGCCCTCACTTTATTTTTTTTTTTTGGCACTTGGAATGGAAAAGTGTGGGGGGGGGGAGGAAACAGTGTTTTAGGATTGCAAGGGCAACAGAGGAGACCTGAAATCAGTGCTGTGCATGTGGGCACAGCCACTGCTGTTGTTTGGTCCTAAGCGGTTTGTACCGGATTCACTCTGCACCCCAGGGCTTGGAGGATGCCTGGGGAGGCCATGTTTAAAGGAGGAGATGTTGTCTTTAAATCAAATTCCCTTCTGTGGCAACCAAACATTTCCACTGATGTAAATGGGCTGTTTTAAATGCGTTTAGAGGTTGATGCAGCCACAGTGCAATCAGTGGAGGGAAGGGATTGGCACAGTGAATGCCACCATGAGAGCTAGGACATGCACGGAGCAGGGGTGGCTGGCAGTGATGAGGGCTGCACAGGTGGGGACAGATTCTGCCCCATCTTTCTCTCTGGCTGTCTTCACAGGGTGCTGTTCAGATGGGCAGAAAACAAAGTATGTTGCACTCTACTTCATTTAGTTGTGGTTAACAGTTAACAAAGAATTTTTAAAAATAAGAAGATTGTGTTTTCATACCTATCGTTTCATCTCTCTCTTATTAAAATATATCCTTGAATGAACAAAAGAGTGCCAGGGACATACCTGATGTGACAAACCTTGAGCTCTGGGGGCAGGACAGACAGTTCTGTCCTTCTAATTGATTTCATTCTTCTTACAAGTTTTGGAAAGAATGTCTTTAATAACCTGGGTTTTTACAGTCATATTTAAACTTGCGAGCAAGGTCTCCCCTATTGAAAAATGACAGCTATGCCCATCATCATCATCACCGGTGAGGCTGTTTGCTGGACCAGCATGCGGTATCAGGTAGAGATGATTGCCACGATTACTGTTATGGGATAATGGAGCCCTGAGTTTTTCCAGCTCTGTTTGCACATTAGCCTGAAATGAACTTTCTTGCTCAGTGGTTTCACTTGTATCATCATTCTCAGTCACCAAACCATAAAAAATATACTCTCCAATTCCCTGATCGCTTGTGAGCGCTTCCTGAATCAGAAAATGATCCCACGACTGCATCTCAGCTGAGTATTGTCTGCCTTCTGTTAAACTATTGGCTTATTTTATGTAGCAACTATTAGGACTTCAGTCAGTCATGATGCTTTTCATTATATTTTCAGTCTTTTCCTCCTTGACTGCTTTGTCTTTCTCCATTTTCTGCAGGGAGAGTCTCAGCCCTGGCAAATCTCCGCCCCTGTTAAGGCTTGATCAACACGTAGTTATACGAACGTGAGAAGAATGTGAGGTGGTAGGGTTACAATTTCTTTTCCAGTAGAGTTACATTGTGCAATTCCTCGCGTGCACCATTTATAGAAGGACTGACTGCTGGAGCTCATTCTGCCCTTCAAGGAGAGGATAAGCTCTTACAAGCTGAGCACCTTTTTATTGACATGCCAGGGAGGAGACAAGGTAATCATACCGACTTCTGTAGGGGAAAATGGTGCGAGCTTGGTGTGTAAACACGTTCTCTGAAGCCAAAAGTGTAAAACCTGATCGCTGGGGTCACTGCGTTTCTCCACTGCTTTGCTTCACCCCTATTTCAGGCCACGTATACGAAGTATGTCGATAGCGGCATGCTGCGTATCGGGTGTCTCCGACAGCTGGCTACACGCTTGCGGTACATGCATGGCGCCAACGCTTCCAAATGCAAGAGGGAGCCCAAAGACTTCAAAGGTTTCCTAAGGTTTGCTCATAAATTATGCTTTCTACAGGTGCTGCTCATGTGTGTTTTAAAGCTTGCAAAAAAAAAAGTATTCCTTGTTTTCAAACTGAGTAAGGGATCAGCCCCCAAAAGCAGATGCTGTACCAGCCACACATCAGCACTTTTCTCAGCTTTTTAATGTCCTGAAGGTCACCCTGGGGACTGTTGCTTTTGTTTTGCCAACAGTTCTGTAATTACAGTTTCTATTTTAATTTTATACATTTTATACACAAGTTGATGTGCTATCTATCCAGGCATTTTCTTTTTTTTTCTTTATTTTTTGATAAGGAAAATATCTGTGGGAAGAGATAACTGGAGTGAAAGCCAGCAAACCTGACGTGATAGAATCTGGAGACTATATAGCAAAGGTCCATCCCATTCCTTTTATTGAAAGCAGCGCCTGTGCTTCCTCACATCTTACTGCTGTATTGTGTTGTAGTTCTTCATCTTGCAAGCTATTTTTCAGTATTTTCAATTATTGTTTTGTGTACATCTTGAAAGTGACATCATTTCTGCTGCTTGTCTGATGATTTCTCTGATGGTAGTAAATGGAAATCCCAGCTGAGTTTCTGTCTTTGGTATGCTAATTGCCAGGCAAACAGAGCAAAATCAAATGGTTGCATCTTGCAGTGTATTGTCTGTTTTAACTATTTAACTATGCTCCCTATAAAAGTGTTTACAACTTCCAAAACAAATCATAGGTTGGTCTTGAGGGGTTTACTGCAATGTACAAATAAAATAGTTTATTTTTTCTACCTAAATGCAATGGAATAGTTTCAAAAGTCGTTTGCCTTGAGTGTAGCTATCTGAAGCTCAGACTATTCAAAATAAAATTCAAATCAGATGACAGAGAAGGTTTTGGATAGAATTCAGGTTATTTAGTTTTGTTATTTAATCAGAGCATGACAGGCATATGCATTTATTGATGTAATACTGCTGACTGGAAGAGTCAATGCATACTGAAAGACCACTGGAAGCAGCAGTTGCCACTGTCAACAGATTAAAAATCAAGGGAGAATTTTAAATATGTTTCTATTAATTGAATATGTAATCATTTTACTTGTAGGATTTTAATTAAACTTAGTCTCAGTGTCCTCATTACGCAGTTACATGGATTAAATGTCCGTGATCTCAGAATAAAATATAGTTAGTGAGAAAAGAAAATGGGAGAATAGCAGAAAAGAGATTTAAAAGGAGTGATAAGTAACCTAGAGTGAAGACACAGTGCCTGTAATTCTCACAGTGCAATTTGGAACATGAAAAGAAGGAGCAGCTAGATTTTCTCTGCAGACTGTCTGGGAAGTTTGTTGGTGATTTTTTTGGGGTTTTTTGTTGGTTTGGGTTTTTTTTTTGTATGAAATAATTTACTATAAGCTAATACATACACAGAAGTTATCGAGTTTTTAGTCAAGTATGCCACATCCAGAGGACCCAGCTAAGGTTGCCTGTCCAAACACAGTAGTATTGCTGTATAGCCCATCTTCTACTCCTGGCAAGAAAGCATTTGGCTGTGCCTAGGCTGCATGGTTAATTCTCAGGCTGTTGTGTCTTCATTTTGAGCCCTTGCTCTTGTGCTCTGGTGCTGGTCTTTTACTGAAAGCTACAGCACTTCTGTAGACCATGTTCCTCCAGAGAGCTGTTTTTATTTATTTAAGTAAAAAAAAACCCAACAACTGAAGAGTTAAAAATCAATTAAAAAAATCACATGCTGAGTGAAACAGATTTCTGTTTTATTCCATGACTTTGATGGAGCTCTGGGGCTGGAGAAAAAACATGCTAAGAAATGCCACTGAGTGGAAACAAAAGCAGTGTGAGAGGGAGCAATGCTTTTGACTGATCTAAGGCAGAAGAGCCATTTTACTACTAGGGATGGGGGGGACAGAGATCCTGTTAAAAAAGCCCAGATTTTTTAACCTGGGACACTGCAGGGAGGGATGTCTTCCAGACACAGAAATAAATCTTGTGGACAGCTTCAAACCATGCACAGTCTGGCCGGTGTGGCAGACAGCACCCCTTCCCAGGGCTGCGGGAGAGCGTCGCGGCAGAAGCCGAGCAGGCTGCTGTTTTCCAAGCAAACAGAAAAGTGCTTTGTAATTAATTTTAAGTAGGAGTCGAGTGCACAAGTCGCTGCTGCAGCTGCAACAAGAAAAGCCACAAGCAGCAGCAAGTAAATGGGCAAAACTTGAAGCCTTGTCCTTGACGGCAATGATACGTGAGGATGAAGAGGTGGAAATGTTTGCCTCATCTTGCTGCTGCTGTGGAAGGAAGCTGTCTTGCTGCAGAGGTATGAAATCTGGAGCGCAGCACTTGAGCGTTGCACTCAATAGTACAACGTAGAAGGCTGCAGGCACAGCAGGCCGCAGGCTCTGGTGGGCATCAGCAGGCAGAAGAACGCTTCTGCCTTTGTCTATGGGAGCTTAGCATTAGGCAGAGCTGGTCATAAGCAGTTCGTGTCAAAAAGGCCTTGCCAAAATAA
>VZTU01033384.1:198971-224989 GCA_013400835.1 Zapornia atra
GGGGGGGACATGGTTTCATTTACAAATACACGTTTACAAGCAGACTGCAACTCCAGCCCTAACTTTAGTGGTGGTAGACGTGCTGTTTTCAGCATTGGATTGCAATTCAGTGGCATAAACTGCTTTATAGATAAACTCATTTGTACATATATTGATCAGAAAAGGAAAAAATGACCAAATAAACCTGGCTGGACTTAGATGAAATGTGGGGTCAGAGTAACTACATTATTTGTCCTAAAGATATTAACATAGAATGACCAGAACTGCTTTACCCAGCTCTGACTTGACAATTAAAGGGGTAGGTATCAATTTTATCTGCCTTTTGAAGGAAAAAGGGCAGATTCAAAAGGTGTTACATTGAAACATTTGAAAATAGACATGTAAAGCAGAGACAGGCAAAAGAGTCCAAGCTGGTAGCAGGGAAATCACTGGCCTCCTTAACCAAAACAAATAGAGATTTGTTGAGATAGGCTGAAAAAATAATCTAGCTCCCTTAGTCGGACACCAGCAGTGGGCTGCTGCCATTCAGCTGTCTGTCCAGACAGTTAAAGGAAGATTTTGAGTCTGCTCACCAGGTTTTTTTGAAAGGGAAGAGGATAAGGGCATAGCACTGGCACAGGCTGCTCAGAGAGGTTGTGGAGTCTCATTCTCTGGAGATATTCAGAACCCACCTGGATGTGGTCTTGTGCAACCTGCTCTAGGTGGTAGGTGATTGGATTAGATGTTCTCCAGAGGTCCCTTCCAACCCTGACCATCTGTGACCCTGAGGGAATCCCTTGTGATTCTCAATGTAACACTCCTCCCTAAGGGTGCAGAGGGGTTCCATCTTGCCACACTACTTCAAAGGAATAGAAGTGACTTCCTATGTCCCCTGAGGTGTGACTTGATTGTCAGCAGTTAAAGGCCACATCAAATTAAAGCTCTGCCTACTGCAGATTAGAAAAGCTTCGGCTGAGACTTAATCAAATCTTATGCATCTCGTGCACCTGGATTCTCTTCTTCCTTGCATCCTGGAGCTCTGCCTGGATGCTACTAGGGCCAGGATGTTACTTTTCTTTTTTCTCTTCTCCATTTCACATCGGTCAGTCACTCTTCACACCTGCCAGGGAAGGCTTTTCCCTGGGGACTAGGACACCAGGAGCAGGGGTCTCCCCAGGGGGCTGTCAGGGCAGGCGGGCACTGGCACAGAATCCCCATCACCAGGTACATCCTCACTGGCATGCAGGGACCAGCTTAGGACACAGAGTCAGGATTGGAGTCCAGGTAAACAGGTCCATGGTCAGGTGCAGGTGTAGCTGTGACACAGCACCAGCACACCCCTGGCAGGAACCAAGAGCGAGAGCCTCAGCTTACAAGCAGCTTCATGGGGAACAGGGCAGCTCTTGCTGAGGTGTCTTCTCTTTCTCTCAAGGCTGTACTATCTTCAAGCTGGCCCTAAGCCCAGGAGACTGAAACCTGGGGAGATCCCGGCTGCTCGGCAAAGCTCATTTAATCTGTTTGATCAGGGACTCCATCCTATCTGGCACAGATGGCCGACCCTAACTGGCATTCCCTCCTCCTTGATGTGGTCTTCAGAACCGCCTCATCTACTCTGAGCTATCAGTAAGTTGGGTTCAAGGCAAGTAACGCTTTCTTTGCTACAAGGTCAGCTTTTCCCTAGGCCTTCGCTCGCCCGCTTGCACAGCAGGCCGGTGGGTCTTTGAGCCTCTAACACTGCCTGAAAGACAGTGCTTTCTGCTGAATCTGTAAAATGTATTTACAGCTTATATTGCTGGTAAATCTTTGAGGACAAATTAAGTACATGTTTTTAAAGTTGCTGCCTACAAATTAAGCACATTCTGGTTTGCTGGAGGCTACAGTTTATAGGCCGTGACTTACAGTAGCTTGCAGAGGAGTACAGTGGAGCTGTATAAATACTGGCTACCCTGTCTGTCAGTCTTACAGCTTGGTGGTAATGTCAAAATAAGAAATTATTAAAAATGTGAAGTTGAACTCTGAATCGTATTTAGTGTTACCAAGTAAGAGAACAAAACAAGTGAAATCTAGATAGTCAATACTTACAATTCATTCAACCTTTGGGTTTGCAAACCAAATATGATCCTATTATTGGAAACCAGCACCAGGGGGTTGGTCTTGATGATCTCTTGAGGTCCCTTCCAACCCCTACAATTCTGTGATTCCTTTCTGCATCTACAGCTGGCATTGCTCATGTCTCTTTGGCAAGGACTCAAAACATAGCTATTGCATTGGTGTGGTCGATACATTTCTGCTGGTGGGAGTTGTGTATCTCTAAGGGACACAGGCTTAGCTCCCTTTGTGGCCTTGAACTGCAGCCTTCAGAGGGGTTGTAATTCGGAAGTTCCTCAGAGACAGATCTGTGGAACAGACATGGGACTAGGTGGTATAGAGAGGAAAGAAGTTCTGTTATTAGGACTGAAGCACTACTAATCCTGCCTTGGAAAGGTTTAAGAGGAATGGAAAACTCCGGTATTGGTGTCAAAGCAAGATTTCAGCAGTGTCTTGCCTGTCTTCAAAAATGCATTTTGAATTGATAGGAGATTTTCCACTAACAGTAGTTGGGTGTTGGTTTATGGGGTCAATATAAATTTAGTTACCAGTGCTGTTAGCCCCCATAGTCAACAATGCTGTTGATATTTTTTAGAAACTTTAAGTTTCTTACTGAGTATATTTCCCCACCTAATTTCCCATCTTGTTATTGAATCTGGTGGCTATTACAAGCCATGTAAAATTACATTATTAGATCAAAACTGTTGTTTGAGCATTGTTGTGTGTATCAGGTATATTTATTTTGGTATTCCTTATATGGGGTTGGAGCTCTATGATCCTTGGGGTCCCTTCCAACCCATACCATTCTGTGATTCTCTATCTTGCTTCCTGTCATGGTTTAACTACAGCTGGCAACTAAGCCTCACACAGCCACTCACTCATTTCCCCCAGACCTGGTGGGCTGGAGGAGAAAATTGGAAGGGTAAAAGTGAGCAAACTCATGGGTTAAGATAAGAGAAGTTTAATTGCCGAAATAAAATTTTGTAACAATAATAATAGTAAAAAAACTGTAATGGAAACGAGAATTAAAAGCAAACAAACAAAAACACAGGAAAGAGAAATGATGCAAATGAAAAACTGTTGCTCAAATGCTGGGGACTGACAGAAAGGTGAAGAGACAGGTAGATGGGACAAATTGCCCGTTTGGCTCTTGGAGCACATCCTTTCCTTGTGAAAATGACTGTGGAAAAGAAGGATTGAAAAAGCAGCGCTACCATAAGAAATAGCTAATGGTTACATGATTGCTTTTCTTCTTGCATCAGAAGGATGCAGATTATGGAGAAATATCATCATATTTAAATAGCAGGAAGGAGAGAGATAAAGGCATTGGTTCAAGTGTTTTGTATGAGAGAGTCTCCGGCAGCGAGTAGTGTGGAGCAGCCTTGAAGTGAAGTGACAGCTGCTCCCAAATACAGCAGCAGTGGATTTATTGCCACCTGACAGAGCTGGTGTTGATGCTTCAAGGCAGCACCTGTAGGGTCAGGCAGCATTTCAAAGTAATTCAAATACCATCAGCTACTACACTGACCAGCATGTGAAATTCTGAAAGTTGTCTGTTAGCATCGCTGAGTTTGGGAAAGCAAGTTATGAGTAACTGTCTCCTGAAGGGGGTTTCCTACAAACCCCTTGGTTACACTATGAGCACCTTGGGAAGAGATTTTTTTTTTCAGAATTTCAGTACTGAAACTTATACTGTGAAAAAACCAGTCCTCTTTCAATTTGTCTTTCTTTAAAGCATTATAACTAAGTAGATCCTGTACAAAGAAAAGTCTAGGCAAGGTGGGATTTAGTCCTGTGCTCCTTGTGTAATCTATATGCTTTTGAAAATCCTACTTATTGTAAAATGTGTTTATTGATGGACATCAGGAAGCCTGATTAAAATAAGAGAGCTTAAACTAAACGCTTTGGGAAATAGCTCAGTGACTTGTGATTTGCAGGGTAGGAGGTGATGCTTGTTGAGTCAGAGACAACATCATTGCCTCTGGCAGTGGAAGGTCACGTTCTTGCATGCACCCTCCTCCACCAGTGTTCCACATGAATCTTTACAGTCGAGCAACATCTCAGTCTGCTGGCTGACAATCCAAACCTATTTCCAACTTCTTGCAGGAGTTGTTGTAAATTGGTTTTCCTCCGCCTAGCTAGGCTACACCACTATGCCATATCCAAATTGGAACCAGCACTCTTTGGGAGTGCGATTTGAAATACTGCTTTCCTTGGCATTTCAGTGCTGCACATGATGAGGGATTAGATGTGTAAGTGGTGGATGGCACAGTTCTTTATGTGTATTAAAGATGATTTTCCCCATCGTGTCGTTTGCGCTTTAAAAAATACGGGTGCAGATAAAACCATGATTAGCAATTGCAAATAACATTTTCAAAATCAAATAAAACCCTGATCTGTTAAATGAGTAAGCAGTGATTTGATTAATTTGATTCTGAGGATTAATTCTGTAAGCTAGTTTGCTGTTCAGATCTGTCAAGAAGGAGGAAACTTGAATGCCATAATTAAGGTATGTTCCACTCAGAGCAGTAAGTGTGTTTTTAAAACTTGAGTGCATCAGAAAATCAAATTTGGCCTGAGGTTTTCAAAGCTTTTGGTCCATTAGGTTATACTGATGGCAAAAAATTAGTATTTAATTTAGGAAGCAAACACTACAGATTCTAGTAATTTTTTAATTGAAATACAAGTGAATCTGAAATGTGAGCTCATTTCACTAGCAAGAAAAGTAACCAAAAGTCTTCTTGGCGTATAAAGGGAAACAACCTTATTCAGTAAAGCTCTCTCCTTTAAATTATGGAGTAACAATTGCAATTATTATAAGAGTTTTGGCCAGACATTTGTTTTTAAAAGGGCTATTTGTCCTTCTTAAACTGGGATGTGAGGGCAGCTCTGCTGTTAGAAAATACTCTCTGAAGGAATGAGGTGAGTTATTCCATCAGACAGAGAGCAGATGCACCGCAGATGAAACCATTGCCCTGCGGAAAAGCTGAGGGAGGTTACACGGTACGCAACGTGTTGTCCTGGGATTCGCAGCGTGTGAGTGTGCTCTCACAGCACTCACTCCTACAGCGCCTCAGGGTTTGTCTTTGGATGCTGACATTGATGAATTCTTCCCCACTAGGAAGATGGTCCTTGGGTTCATGTGCACGAAGTTTCAAGGGACTGAGCATCTGACTTTGGATAAGCATTTCTATTATTGAAATCAGGTATGTGAATAGGCATATTCCAAAATCCATCTGTGTATGGTTTCAGTGTTTAGAGGAGAAAATACTTTGCACAATCTTTACTCCTTTCAAATCCCCAGTGAGTCCTTAGCCACGAAGCGTATTCTAGCAGTGACCTCTGCCCAGGGAAAGCTGTTTCCTGTTGTCTTTCTGCCACGGTGATGACTTCTATACACTGCCAAGGCTTTGTGTTCCATCAAGATACTGTCTTGAAAATCATCTTGATATTTTTCTCCGCAAAAAATAACCAATGGTGAGTCAATAGTAGGTTGGTTATATTTCTCTGGAGATGTACCTTCTTAGTACCTATTTATTGATTCCTTTTTGTAGCTACAGCACAAGAAAATAAAATGACAGAAACAGTATGCTTAATTTGGTGATTCTCACTTAAGCACCAGACAAAAGAGGAATTAATTTTTCCTCTCTACCATCAAAATCAGATGGTACGATGATGTAAAAGTTTAGAATTACCCCTTATACCTATCCTGAAGTCTTTCACTTTCATTTGGCCATCTATTAATTTTATCACTTGGCAAGTGGAGCTGGGGGGAGAATCAATAAACTTAAAGCCTTTTTTTACTGCAGTCCCGTTACTCCAGCTTCATCCCGCTGATTATGCTTGCTGCCAACTGTTGGCTGCAGACTGTATTTCTCCCATTATATTGTCACCTAATTAAAAGGGAAAACAAACCCAGAAATGAAATCCAAGTAGGAGGTGCCTTGCATGTCATCCAGACCTTTAGTTAGTACACCAAGAAACTTCTTTGCCCATTGACAGCTGAAAGACAGTTTGACTCCTTTGTGGCTCCAGTGGTGCTAGGTGCCACCCTGCAAAAGAGCAAACCAGTTCAGAGAGGAGTTGGGTTTTTTTTCCTGCAGCCAGTGAGTCAGTCACACCGACAATACCTAGTTTTTGGCTGTTGGGGCTACGTACCAGAAATTGTCTTTCCCCCAATCTTTGAATGGGAGGGTGCTTGTGGGTGAAACTGACAGCTAATATGGGCTCTGGGTGCCCTTGCTGGGCTTTCCCTCATGCATTCTTCCAAATAACGCCTTCCTAGCCCTCCAGCAGCAGTCAGACCTGTGGGAAAGCTTGGTGGGAAACAGCATGAGGGAAGCGTGGGGAGGAGGATAGACAAGCTTCATCTTTAGTGACCCACCCTCACCATTTGTGAGGGATAATATTGTCCTAATATATTTCTTTTTCGCTTTTCTTCCCACCTCTCTGCCTTTAAACAATCAATTCTTCCACTGAAAAGATTGTTTTCCAGCTTGCTTATATGAAGTCCCCTTCTGAGCTCATTTAGGTTCAATTCACAGAAAGGGCACCAGTGTGCTACCAATGCTATCCAATTCTCCCTAGACAAGTGCTGGCACCTTATTTCTCCACCCTCTGCAAGTTTGTAACTTCTTTTTTTTTCTCTTTTTATGATGCCAACTGCATCCGTGGCTTTTCCTTAGTCCCCAGAAATCCCAGACTGCACTTCCCTTTTCTCCTGATGGATGCAGCTCTCAGGCTGGTGTAGGACATCTGGTTCAAGTTGACCCACTCCAGATTTATTCCACCGTAAGCAACATCAAAGTCAGACCATGCTGCTCACTAGCTGTGTGGTTGTTATACTTCTATGTCTGATTTTCTCTTCCTTCCTTTGTTTTTGTTATTTATAAGCAACAGTAGGTTGAAGTTCTTTCCAGCAAAAAGCATTTCCTCATATGAGCTTGTACAATCTCTAACATAAAGCTCCCCTGACTTAGGGTCTCTCTGCATTGCCAACAGTGCCATGTGATGCAAACAATGAAGTACGACTGACAGGGAACACAATCTGTTACACTAGGGTGGAAAATCTTTCATTTAATTTCTGAACAAGGTTCAGGGGACTCTTGTTGTGATGCCCCTTCCATGAAATATAGGTGTTCAGCTTCAAAATTTGGTCATCAGACCTGGTAGCCAGCAGAACTATGGTTGTGTCTGTCCCACCTACCTCATCTCATGCCTTTTGGCACTGACCATTTTCGAAGAGCCTTTCAGTGTCATTAATCCTCTGCCTCTGCTTAGCCTATATATGTGTGCATATATATATATACGTATCTATAAATGTATATGTATCTATACAAGCCCAGAAAACATTCCTTGCCCGTTCTTTCCCCTCTTCTCTTGGAGCATTTCACGTAAAAGCTTGACAGAGTCCTGCCCAAATTGCTTGATGTCATACAAAGCAAACAGTTGGAAGGTGGAGAAATAGAAATCACTATTCCAGTTATCTTCCTCATTTATACTGACTGAACTGAGCTTGGGGTGATTCTGCAGCAGATCAAGATGGAAATTTGATAGTAGGAATTGTAAATTCCATTACACTGCTCAGAGTTTTGCTCGGTCTTGTGGGTTTTGATTTGTTGCATATAGAGTTTCCAAAATTAAAAAAAAATCATTATTCTCTCCTGCCTTCCTCAGCTAGAATTTATCTTAGTTAATCTTTGGAGCACCAGGGTCCACATTCATTTTTGGTTGGGTTTTTGGGGTTTTTTTTTTGTTTTGGTGTTTTTTGGGGGCTTGGTTTTTTAAGTCACGCAAAAGCTGGATATAGACTTTTTCACAAAATAAATGAAACAGTGATTTTTTGAATTTTTCCTCTCAGTTTCTGCTTATGCTAAATCAGATTTTCACTGGAACCAGAATATTAACCTGCTTATACTTTTTCACAGACTTTACATTTCTTGGGGCAAGGCATCATGTCACACCTGAGATGTCAATCAAGCCTTGTCCTTCTATTTGAAAACAATGAAATCTTTTATTTCATGGCAGTCTGTGCACAGATCCGCTCTGTAAATTGCCATCTTCAAGGCACATTGTCCATATACACTTCCATCATTTGCTCTCCTTCCTCTCTTTCAGGGTCCCTTTAATTTCCAGGGATTTTGCAAGTGAGCAGGCACAACGCGCGCTATTTACCTGTGCTGGGTGTAGGAGAGAGGATACCTGTGCATCCATCCTAAAGATATTGCTAACTGAAAAGTGTCTGATCTCTAATGTCTATGGCAATGTGCATGAGGATGGTGTGCCTGGAATGATTCCAGCTCCCTTTTTTCCTCTCTGGTGGCACCACAGACTTTTTACTCCTCAGCCTGCACCAGCCATGTATTCCAAAATGTCAAATTTTGTCTGTATTGTCACTTTTTTAGCAGACTCATGGATGTAACACAATGGAGCAAGCAGAATTTCAGAAACTCCAAACAATCACAAAGCCATAATCCTCCCACTTACCCAGACACTTCTCAGGCCCTGAGAGTAACCATAAGCAAAGCTGCTGGAAGTATTAACCAAACGCCATTCAACCCTGGAATGTGCTTCATCTCAGGCTGCTGCAAGAACCGGTGGCATATTCCCTCCCTTGTAGTTTCAGATTACCATATTCCTCAAAATAGAACTATAAAAAACTAAATAAATTTGGGACCAAAGTACCACCTGAGCTAGTAAACCCCCCAGTTTTTAATTGAAAGGGCACTTTGAAATCCCTATCCTGATAAAGGCTGAAATAATTTATGGGCGTCTTGGAGCAGAGGGAAGGAGGAAATATTTCCAAGAAGAGCAGGCTGTTCTTCCAGTAATAAAAAAATCATCAAAACTGCCCTGTAAGAGTTAGAATTTACAAGCTGGCAGCAGCACACCACATGCTATATAGACACTAATGAAAATAATCGGTCACGCTCTTTAATGTAGTACAACCACTTTGTGGCATAAAATAATGGCAGTAGCTGGCCCCCTGACAGTAACTGGCACAGGGACGATTGCTTCATTTGAAGTGTGTGTGCCACAGAGCCTATCTAGCCACGTTACTGCTTCCCTCGCCCCGCGGTTAGTACATCAAAGCAAAGGAAGAGGGTTGAAGGAAAGGGATTCTCTGACCAGGTTTATTTGGAGACCTTTCCTGCTTTTGTGACTTGCAAGAAGCTTCCTCTGAGATAAGGAGGGTAATCCTGAGCGACAAGGAGCAGCAGTGGTCAGGAGTACAAAGGATGGGCAGGTTTAATCAATCTTCAGGTTCCCATCCTAACTGTGGAACTGGCAGCACTGCAAGAGAGTGGGTTTGTTTCTGGTTACCATTACGGACACATTTCTGAGAAGCTGTGATTAATATCAGTCCCTAATGAAGGCAGTTTGGGTAAGATCTCTTCAGCAACTCTTAAGGGAAAAGGCAGAATTTGTCTTCACTGAGAAGTTGCGTGTTGAACCTGGATATGGTAGGTAGGGTGTGACTGGACTCTCTAATCACTACTTTTCTTTTTGATATATTTTTCTTTAGATTTTATTTTATCCTGCTTGCTGATCATGAATCATAACTTTGCTCCAAGAGGAAGGGAAGGTTCCAAACTTTTTGCTTTTCAGATGCTTTTGCAGTGACTTTCAGGCTCAGCGCCCTCAGGACTGATGCTTAGTGAATCTCATAAATACAGTCTCACTTTGAAGTCTAGGCACAGGAGTTAACTGTAAGCCCAAGTGAAATGCCCTTTTTTTTTTGTTGTTGTTTCCCTTGGATACGAAAGGTTACACTATATGTAGGAATACAGCTACTTCATGGGAGAATCGAAGCAAACACTGCTGTAATTAATTCTTCAGAAGAAGCAGCAGACAGCTGGGCCACTTATAAATTCTGTTATCTCAGAAGAATCTAACTGAGAATTAATCCTCTGAGCCGAAGGTTAAGTGTGTAACCTGTGAAGTGGGCACTCCTAGGAGGAGAAGAGAGAAGCTTGACCTTGATTTAAGAGATCTGGAACAACAGATGGAAACAATAACCAAAATTATGTACAAGGTTTTAAGTAGAAGTGACTAAAAGAGCAGTTATCACCTAAAAGATTTTTTTATATTTCCAGCAGGGAACAAGCATTGACAGATGAATAAGGAAATGCAGGAAAACCAAGATATTCTGAGAAAATACTTGCTATTTCTTTGAGGATTTTAAGCTGACCGATGTCCTAATGAAAATCTCTGTTGCTGGTTTAAATGCAAAACTCTGCAGAACACCTAAGTCTGTTGACTGGGATTTTCAGGTGTACCTTTGAGAGTTCGTGATTTCCACAGAGGGGAAAAATCTCATTCCTTATTCCACAATGAAACTTGACCTGTAAATAATTTGTCTAGAAAGAACTGTCAATAAATCCATACTCTGGGAGGAGCCTGGGGTAGGTTGGTTATCTATATTTGATGTTAGATTAGTTACACATAGAAGAGGCAGATATACATTAAGGGTAAATGAGGCTGTGATGCCTGAACCTCTAAATGTCAGAAAGAAAAGCAGAAATCTAAGATCTGCTAGGACTGAGGAGAAAGAGGGGTTGAATATAAAGGACAGAGACATTTGATGGAGAAACGGTATCCAGGAAATGAGATAGGAAATGGAGATAGTTTCCTTGCCCAGAAATATGAGACCTAGACCATTTTCTGGCAGCAAAGAGAGCCAGAAACTGGATGGGCTTCAAGAGCGTGGATGAATAGAGGGAAGGATAATAGGAGAAGATTGCAGGGTATGCAGCATGTACAGAAAGCGTTGTGAGGAACAGGGGCTGGGGAGAGGCCTGGGGAAGGACTGAAATGTGCCAGCAGACATTTATGATATGTCTGATACTGTGTGGAAGTCGGGAATAACAAACAGTACAGAAGGAATGATTTCTGCAGTAGCAGACAGGAAGATCTTGGATGTCAAAAGAAAGAATGAAGAAAGCAAAAATAGTGCAAAAAGGTGGAGAAGATGGAGACTGGAGGGAGGGCGGGTGTAGGGGCCTGGGAATGTGGGAAGTATGTAAAAATAAGGGAAGGAGTGGGAAAGGCAGATAAGGACAGTAGGGAGAGGGGGAAGGAGAAATTTTATAATGAGCTGTAAGCATGAATCCACTGAAGAAAGCAATTTGTCTCAAAAAAATTATATCGAATACAATATCAATGTACAACACAATATACAATTCATGACACCTTTTATCAGAGGCTCCCTAAGCTCTTTGCAGGGCTGGAATAAATAGGATTGAATTCTCTCGATAATCTGGTTTAGAGAGGCAGTTGGCAAATTAACCATTTGAACAATATTCCCAATCTATTAAATCAAATCCCAGGTTGTGGTGTCTGTGTGATGCAGTATTTAGTGAGCTGCAGTGTCTGTGCAGATAGACTCCACCGCAGGAGAACGCGCTGCTTCTCTTCGTGGCCTGTGGTAAGCTTTAAGGTTGCGCTACAATTTATTGCTATATTTTAAAATTATATAATAAAGGCAGAAGAAATCAAAAGGAATCTCTCAGCTGATGGACCCCACAGGTGAGGAAATGAGTCACACGGCTGCCATGTCTCCAGTGTTACGGATTATTTCAGCCCACTGGAGAAGAAGAAAAGAGTAGGGAGAGAGCACCACAACTAAAGAGCTAAGGACAGGCCTCTTTCTTGGGCATAACCCAAACAGAGCGTGTGGCCTTGGTGCGTAGAGGGCTGTGTTAGGTTCCCTGCCCATCGTGCCTGCCGTCAGGCTAGGCAGTTCTGCTTAATTGCTGCACTACCTTACTTGCTGTAGCAAGGCAGCCAGCAGCAGTTAGCGTGGGAGATGGGAAGGTAACAGTGAGACAATGGGAGACAAGACAGACGGCAATGAGGGTGAAAAACTGCTATTAGTATTTATCTGTTAAAAAAGTGTTTTTCATTGACAGAATGAAAAGCTTTTCCAATAAACTATTGAAAACTCTCATTATTCCCATTACAAATGGGAAACCTATGGCAACTGTTTCATTCTTTAATAAATTGCTAGGTAATACTGTATCAGCTGATATCAAGGACGTTCTTCAGCATCAGGATGTGTATGTAGCAATGTTGCCATCTCACAGTTGCTTTACATCTCCTAGTATGCATAATGCTGAGCTAGTGCTGACAGTACTCAGGGGAAAGATTCACCATGACTTTCCCGGTGTTACAGGATCGTTCCCTGGTTACAGGAGTTTTTTCTATCTTGACCAAGATAAAAAGAGTACTGTGGTTTATTCAAATCCAAACTTGCTGGTGACATGGTGATTTTATTGAATCATAGACAAATGATGTAACTTTACCGAGTTACAGACGAGCGAGACGCTACCTGACTATCGTCAGGGTAGGTTTTGATATCTTGATTCTTTCAAGTCTTTTATGGTGACATCTCCAGTTTGTTGGCTTGTTGATGTACTGATTACATCTACTGGGGATTAAAGCGGTATTAACATATTCTCTTTAACTGATTCTATGTGTTTTCGACATCTGTGTGAATGCTGGCTGGGGTTCTTTCCCGGTTAGCTTCAGAGCACAAATTGCTTGGGGAGATAGGGGGTAAATCTCATTTCTCATGACTGTTTTGTCCTCAGAATGCATCACAAAGCTAAAATTTCCAAACTGTCAGTCATAAATTTGTCTCTCTTCCTTTCCCAGCGATGTTAATACATTTTGAATTGAGAGAGGTTCAAAAGTTCACTAGGAAAATATTGGTTTTCATTGCTCATTGAAAAAGCTTTTATTTGCATGTAACTGTAATTCAACATCATGTTAACATCGTCAGGGTACACAACAGAGTAAATGCTTACATGCTTTGACTAAAACTCTAGCTAATTCTAATCTAATTAGTATAATATGTCGATGGTTTCTACAGCATTCTGCATCATGTTCTTGCTGATTTGCTCAAGCTTCTTCAAGTGCTGTTGTTTGGATCGGGATGCTGGTATTTTTCCTTAAAATACCAGCTGTCCAGAGTGGCCATATTAGCTGACTGTGACAGCTAAGATTCTCAATTTCTTGGCAGCATAATTCCAAAAAATGCATCTGGAAATTTTCATGGTCCCGTAATCAAATAAAAAAGATTCTAAGTAGGCTATTTTTAAAAAGGCTTGGGACATACTGCTGGAGTTTAGGCTTCTGACTGTGAAGCTGAAAGGGATAATAATAACCTGCTGGAGTAAGGGAAAGATCTGGCATATATGTTTGTAAAGATCATATTAGATTTTTTGATGTGACAATGCAAATTCTGAGCAGGTTCCCTTCCCACATGGACGTTGCTGCTTCCTAGTGCCTTCTGCTAGGCCTTGATTTTGCTCCCTGATTGGAAATAATCCTTCCTTTAGTGTTACACCCAAGTCCGGATTCTTCCTCTGCCTGCTCTGCTGTTGCTTTCTCTCTGCCTCTTCTCCTGTCACAAGGACACCAGCAGTCATGACATTTAGGGAAACGTGGGTCCTCTGCAGAGCATGTTGCTCCGTTCCTTTACCTCCCTTTCTGCGGCACACAGTGTGGCAGCACATGGAGTGCCAAGTTCCCTCACCCGTCCAGCCCAAACCTCTGCCCATAGCTGCCGGGCATGGAAGCATCTCCTGAGTCAGCAGTATTGGCCTTGCTGTCCTTGGGGTGCTCTGGCTGTGGCTGGGACAACCTTGTCATGGCTGTGGCTGGGACAACCTTGTCATGGCTATGCCTGAAATGCACAGCCAGAGCTCAAGAAGTGCCACGGCCTCCCAGGAGTGTGCTCACACTGAAGGTGGAGGCTGTGAGAGGGTGGCAGGGGACTGCTTCTTCCTAAAAATGGGATGGGGGTGGGGGGGAGGCGAGAAAGAACACAGTACTTAGCTAGAAAGAAAGAGGTTGGTTCATTTCCAGTCTTTCATCTCATCATTTTCTTCTCTCCCAGCTCTGCAGCCCTCCTGCCACTGCAGGCTTCCTGAGACCTCTCTCTATCTCCCTGCTGTTTGCCTCCAGGGCTGTGGCTTCTCTGCTTAGCACCAGCAGCCTACAGCTGGGAAGAAGCCCTTTGGGAAGGCAGCAAGGCCCCCAGGGCGTTCGCCCACAGCAATCATCCCTGCAGGCTCTGCCAGCCTCCAGCTGGCAGCTGTGTGCTGCCGGGAGGGGAGCGTTCGGTGAAGCCACCAAAATACAGATGCTGCAGAGCTGTCGGACTGGAAAATTCCCACAGGAGTTGACTGTGATGTTGCTCTTTTGCCCAACTAGGCAAGCTAGCCCAGTATGTCTAAATTAGTCACTACTGGGATTTCCCCCCTCCCCCCCCAGTATAGGGGAAGTCTAGATTATAACCAGTAGCTGAAAAATTGCCATGTGACTGCAGTCTTCAAGCCAACTCCTCTATCAATCCGTTCGGAAAAGACATCAGTCTATAAGGAAAGCTCTCCATGTTTTTAAGCTTTGTCTGTGTCCCAGTTTCTGCTAAAATACCCCATTTCTCCTTCTCCCTTGTGTTCAGGTCTACGGGCTGGAGTGAACAGTATCTGAAGTTTCCTCCCTGGACGTGAAAAAGGAGTGGAGAACCTATGGAATTGCAGGAGGAGCAGAGATGGACAGCGGCCAATGTAGGACAATGAAGCTGATTATTATATTGGAACCTACAGGTACTAAAGCTGGGAGAGACCAGTATGACCTGTAGAAGGACTGGTATGTATGGTTGGGGCCATCACTATGAGAGACAGTTTGAGTCCAAGATAAAGCACGTCAGTGTCAATTGCAAGGCACTGTAATTAATGTCAGGCTGAAAGGGTCAGAATGATTTATGGGATCGAGGAGATACAGGGCTGAGAAGTGTACAAGTAATTAATGTTGAGATGGTAGGCGTGCGGGAACCCCGGGCTGAGGACAAGGCATCCAGATTTAGCCCTTGGGATTTAGGGGGAAAAAACCGAGTCTTCTGGGCGACCAGACAGAAGTCTGTGCAAATATATGTCATTTATGTGAGTTATAGGATATTTGTCATTGTTGCAAAATGTTGCCTGTTTGGAAATGCTAATGGCATCTTGCATCACCGGGCCGAATTCTGCTTCAGTTACACTTGTGTACTGACAAATTCAGTAGCTGCTCAGAGGAGAGAGCAAAATGTAAGCGGCTGACACGTTAATTTTTGGAGTTGCGTTGCATAGCCATCCACTGACAGCACGTTGAAAGCCTCTACGCCGCGGTTATTAAACCAGTGCTTTTTCTAAGCTGCAGAAAACTGGTGAAAAATCCTAATATTCCACTCTGAAATTGCATATGCTCCTTTCATGCTGACGCATGAAAAGAGCAGATGCCCGTAAAGTTACTCCCAGAACTAAGGATGCCCGTAAAGTTACTCCCCAACGGCAGCGATACAGGGGAACTACCTTCTACAGAACCACATTATGCAAAATCAAGCACAAAGGAAATTTGGGCTCTATTTAATGACCAGCAGGTCATAGCAGGAGGCTATTTGACTCCCTCCCACATGAATGCAATCGCAAAGAGATGCATCCATACTTTCCCACGTCAAAACTAGGGCTGCCTGCTGTCTCCAGGGCTTTGTGCGGCCACATGTCTAGTGAAGCCTGTTGCAGAAACAGGAAGGCAGTGGTGCTGGATGGGGCAATGGCAGCAGCACTCCAAGGTCTGCTTGTTGCTGCTCTCAAACCTCTCAGGGAGGATCTGTCTAGGACCTGTCTTCTAGGGCAGCATATGGTTTGCTAAACATTTTTGCAACTGTAGGATGGCACACATCCAGGCGGCTTTCATTCCCTGCCAGGATTTTAAAGAAATGTTAACAATGTTTACCCTTTTCAGTTTTGACAGTCTCTAAAAATTACCTATTTAAACCTTCTCTCCCTCTCTGACAACACAAGATCCAGCTCCTCCTTCAGATGCGAAGTGCTGCAGCACTTCCTCAGTTCTCACAGAATCATCACAGAATCACTAGGTTGGACAAGACCTTTCAGATCATCGAGTCCAACTATACCTGTCCTCTACTAAACCATATCCCTAAATACCTCATCTACCCATCTTTTAAACACACCCAGGGATGGTGACTGAACCACCTCCCTGGGCAGTCTGTTCCAGGCCCTGACAACTCTTTCAATTAGGAACTTTTTCCTAACATCTAATCTGAACATGCCCTGGCACAGCTTTGTGCCATTTCCCCTTGCCCTATCACCTGTCACCTGGCTGAAGGGACCATTGCCTACCTCTCTACAACCTCCTTTCAGGTAATTATAGGCAGTGATAAGGTCTCCCCTCAGCCTTCTCTCACTGTGGGGCTCAGAGAAAACATACCTCGCTGGCTGTGCTACTCCCTCTGCACCACACCAGTGGAGCCTTGGTCAGTGCTGCAGCTCCTTGGGTTGGGACAACTGTCCCCGTGACACCTACAACTGAGAAATTTCCACACTTGACAAATTCAGCACCTCAGATCTGTTTGGGGGAGTGGCAGCAAGTACAACAAGGGATTGGGATTTTAACAGCTGGGGAGCTTTTGCCTGGTGTTACCTTTTCTTTTTTGAAAAAGGATTGATTATTTTTAGAAGAAGATCCATCAATAATACAGGCATGTGAGAAGCATGCTTGCTTCGCTACAGTGTGAATCTTCAGAGTCAACTCTCTTTAAAGATAAGGAACTGCTCCTCATTACTAGATCAGGCACTGGGCTCTCATCCCCTTCCGAATAAACACATCTCCACTGCCAGAATGAAGTGCTGATGTGCACGGTGTGGGGTGAACTAATGAAAGCTATGGAAAGTACCTCCCTGGTTACGTTTGAAAAAGGAAGATAATGAGACTTCTGGGAGATGCTGCTAGGGGAATACTCCAGCACACCAGGGAATGTTTAAATGAAATATGAAGACCAATATTTTTGGCAAGGTTAAGGACAGAGACCATAGACAGAGTGTTTTGTTTCCAAATGGACATCTGGCAAATATTGATCTGCAATCGTTTTTACTGTGGAATGGAAAGTACAGGTTGTGACATGAGCAGTCAATAGTTTTTTAGACTATTGATCCTTACCGTGGCTATTGATCGGGTTTTAGGCAATAGCACAATCTATTTTTTCATTTAGCTTAGCTTAAAATAATTGGATTGCAAGTTGTGTGCCTGTATATGTGGAGAGGGACTCAATATGCAAATATCGTTTCCCATCATTGGCAATGTATAAAATAGAACTACTGATTTTAAAAAGGTTTTGTTCTCCCCTGTTACTTAGTAAGACTAAGTTGGATATGAAAAAAAGTGAAGTTTGCTTCAGGGGAGTCCAGCTGCCACCGTCTCCCCTCTGCTGCCTGACTTGAACTTTTTTCTTGAAAAAATTCTACTTCCACAAACCAATTCAGCTGTTAGAATGAGCACAGAAGGGATCTAGCTGATTTCTGTAGACACATCATCTTTTCACTCACTCTCATCCCATCTGATTTAATTGTTTGCTTTCTTCTGCAGAGAAAATACGCTGTTGCCTACTGCTTGGGGATTTTATGTAAGGTTCAGTAAGTACTCCTGAGTGTCCTGGATTTTACACATTGTAAAATAAGCTGATGATATTTTTTGTTGGGTTAAAAGGAGCTGTATGCGGGGAAGGACTGGCAGGCAAGAAATGGCAGTAAACTACAAGCCAGGTCACGCCTTGAGGTGTTAGTTCTTGTGATTGCTATTTATATGTCAGTGCAGACTGGAGTCTTTCTTTGGACCAAGGCGTAATATTCCCACTACAGGCAATAGCCAGCTAATGCCCCAGCCGTTCCGTAAATAAGTTAATCCAGTGTTTGCATTCGGTTCCTCCTGTGAGAGCTGGGAACAGAACTGAGGTGTTTATTGTACAGACTCAATGCTCATCTATGCTGACTTTTGGAGTAAATAAAGTGTCAAATGTATGCATTGAGCAATGCTATTTATGTTATCTAGGCAAGCTGAGAATGCATCATTATGCTGTGCCGTGCTTCCCCAGATCCAAGAAAGCAAGCCACAAATCTTTCTGCTGTTATCTAGCAAGTAGTTGTATACCACTTTTACATCAACAGCAGCAGGGAATGGAACTATTTTTTTTCAGGTGTCATATATATCCTCATGCACTGTCGGTCCCCAAGGTCATGATTCGAATCTTTCTGGGAAGAGATTTTTATCTAGTCTGAAAACATCAATCACTGACAGTTTTACATGGAACATAAAGCAAGCAAAAAATGTCTAACAGAAGTGTAACAAAAATGAAAGCTACCCTTATAAATGTAAAAAAAAAAAAAAAAGATGCAATTCGACCACTGCAGGATCAAAACACGGGCTGTTGAGTGCTCTGACATTTGACCCTTGACAATTGTTTTAAGATAAATTTGTGTTAACACACCTGTGAGGGCTCTTCACTGCATTCCTTTTTAGTGTTTAAGAATTAGTGATTAAGAATTCAGTACATTCCGTATTTTGGTGCAATTGTGTGGGATATTTGTTCATAATTAAACATTTTTCTTTTGGGAGTGAAAAAACAACCTGCAAAAGCCTTCACTTTACCTTAGCCTTATGTTAAGGTGAATTTTACCTACAATATGAAATCTGACACCTAAAAGGACCTAGAGTTACTTACTTCGGTCAAGACCTAGAACCAGACCTTTCTCCCTCTTGGTGATGATTTGATAGGCTCTGGGCCGGTCTTTAATAACTGGTGTCAAAAGCAAAGGTTTTGGGGCAAACTGCTGAACTTTCTTGGCTGTTTTATTGACATTAAACCAGCAAACAAACCAGGAAAAAAAAACCCCAAACCAACACCTTTGTCATACAGGCAGCATTTCGGTCTTTAGGACACTGAAAAGTATTTTAACTCCAAGTCTGTAGCTGCTTCCTTAGTTTTGCCTTGATGGTAAGATAAGGGCTTGTGCAATCGGCTGCAGAACCTAAAAGGCTGTTAATTGTCTGAAATAACAACTCAAGCAGCTTTCTTGGGCAGTGTGGCCTATTTTAGCATTATAAATTCAATTTGGTTTGGAGTTCCTCTATTAGAAAGGGTTTTTTTTTCTTTTTTTTTCCAATCTCTGCATTTCTGTAGAGAAAGAAATCAGCATTTTAAGTATTTAAATGTCTTCTGGGCAGTAGCTATTTATCACACAAGACAGTATTTCAGGACATCTTTATTTTCTTTGAGAAACTCTGTGAAAATACAGTATAATGTCAGTTATTGCTGGATGTGCATGCAGAGCAATATTGTTCTGTTGCCTGGTAACCAGTGAGAGAGAGGCACTTTGGAAACACTGATAGAAAAAGAGAAAGAGAAAGCTTAACTGCAAGCACTTGAGCAGAAGACTTATAAAACTGGTATTTGTTCCAGGTAGGTTTGAAGAGCAGTTTGGGTCAAGGTTCTCACTGAGCTTTGTGAGGGTTTGTGGGGTTTTTTCCCCCACTGAAAAACTCAGGAGGTTATTTTCTTGTGTTGGAATTTAATGACTAAGGTTATTTTTTTTCAAACCAGGTTTAAAATCTGCATATGTTGGAAAGAGGCATGCTCCTTTTTCTTAATATACATTCTTGAATACTTTTAGAAGGTGTGTTCTCCTTCAAACAATACTCTGATAGTTTTGGAACAAAGGAAATATGCAGAAGTGTTTTGAACTGATATTCTTAACAACTCTCGATGATCACAAAAGTATTTTCAAAGCCGAAATGCTCAGACAGTCCCTGGATTACTGAAGTGCTAGGTATCACAATAAAAACCAGTTAATGGGCAAGAGATTTACTCAGTCAAACAAACAAACACAAAAGTAAAACAGAAAATGTTGTAGCTGGAATTCAGTCTGCCCATAGCTTCCTGTTTTATACGCAACAGAAAGTCAGCATGAAATGAAGGCAGAAGAGGTTCATAGGAACCCGTTTAACCTTTGGCCAAGCTCAGAGTGCTCATCAGGACTTTATCAGGCTGGGTTAACGTGTTGTTCTCAGACGACTCCCTGACTTCCTGCTTCTGACCAGTGTCAGAGCCAGACAGTCCTTTTTCGCGTGGTCTTTCTTGCTGTAGAGCAAGCAGGAAGTGCTGAACATCTGCGAGGCAGTTTATTGCTGCAAGATTTACAACACGGTTTTGAGAAGTTAAAAGGGTGGTGTAACTCAAGTGTGATTGGAGATGGTCGTAGAATTTCAAGGTGTTAATCTTAAGGGAACCAAATGCAGCTTTTATTTTTTCTGGTAGCTAGTTATTAGCTAACTCAGAAGCTTTGTCAGCCTTGTTGGTTTTACCTGTGGAGTATCGTTTTTCTCCATAGCATGAGCATGCTATGGAGGAGGAGTGATGCATCTCGAGATGTTGATCACTCCACTGGTTATTGTGTACTAGGAAAATGAAGGTCAGAGATCAACTCCACTGTAATATCCTTCTGGCATTCAGCTGGTGGCAGAGTTCATGTGCAGGACAAAGAACACATAAAGAAGATGATGCACTTCAAATCAGTGCATTAGCTTTTCAATTTTCCTCTTCCAGAACACCTGGAATATAATTAAAAATATATATAAGTACACAAGCACTGGAAAATTCTTAATTAGGATCTCACTGATTAATATATCCTGTTTACTCATTAGGTAATGGACACACCTTAGGACTAAGAAGAAATTTTGCTCTAATAGAAAGTCTTGTAATTTTTGCTAATACCTTAAATCTAAGTTATTTGATGAAAGTCTGAAGGAAGCTGAAAGATGAGCACTGGTGTTCGGACTCCGTTCTGACTCCTCGATTGTGTCACTTGTTAACAAAATAATTCCTCCTAGTAGAGTGGTTCACTGAGCTCTTAAGTACATCACAGCAGACATGAGCAGTATGGGAGAGGGCTGTAACTGCCAGACATGGCTGGACTTTCCTATCAGGCCTCATAAAAGGTGTATCCTCTTTCTCTTCTCTGCTTGGTACCTCAAAGAAAGAACTGGTAAGTGACCACAAAACCTCATTCTTTGTGAATTTCTGTTAATGATGCTACATGGGAGAAATATATCAGTAATGAGGGCAGACAGCCACCCTGTTACTGTAGAGGAAGAACAAAAACTAAGTCTGAGCTGTGTCTCACATTGAATAATCAAGTAGCTAGATTATAGAGCAAAGAGCCAACATTCAGCCATCACCCTGCAATACTGGCTTGTGATTAGACAGGCAACACGCTGCTGAGGTATCTGGATGTTCTTTTTTCCATCAAAAATACTAGCAAGTTTGGGATCTGGTTATTTGCCTTGTTTTAAAAAAAAAAAAAGCAGCTCCCTCACAGAGCTGCAGGACTGAGCAGATGTTTGCCACGGGGCAAATGAGGGGTGACAGAGACTTAGCCATGCTCAGTGGGGCAGGCCTGAGGTCACATTCAGAACCTAGCATGTCCTGTCCTTTCAATCTCAATGCCCCACAACACTGCTCAAATACACCACGATGAGTAGAAATGCCTTGTACTTACTTATTGCAAGCAATCACATACCTTTTTCATGGGGTTGGACTGAACTTTGATACAGTAGTTGTTCATTGAGTATAAACTTGCATATTTCAAATAATTTGGGAGGCAATTATTATCACATAAAGCATCTGTGCATTTCAAAGAACAGCAGGTCCGTGTGTAGAATAGTATGTTGTAATACTTGGTGGATCTGTAATGTTCAAACTGTTGTACTAATGTGTAAAATCAAGCTTGAAGCTTTGCTTTGCCTGGCATATATGTCAGAGGAGTTCCTGCGAGTGAACGGAAAGGTTAGTCCAACTACAAAGAAAAGGAAGAGTTACAAGGCAGTTTGTGGATCTTCCATTACTCCTGTTTAAAAATACACTAGACAATTTCAGGAAAACTAGTTCACGTATAATGAAACCATCACAACGCCTTAGGAGTGGATAATTTTTTGCTGAATTCATTTTGGATTCCCACTGGATTTGTAAGTCACTCACATGTTAAAATCTTAAGGTGATTCCAAAAACCGGAAATTGAAATAAAGAACCCATTTATGGAACCTACTTTTTTTTTCTGGCCAATTTTTGCTCTTTTCCTTGAGCAACTCGTATTTACCTTTACAGCCAGGATTTGTGAGGTGTTTCCTGTGCTTGGTTCTGGGGAACAGTGCTGTATATTTTTCTTTAGCTTTATTTGGTCCTTTCACATAGTTTGTCTTGCTGGAACATCTATTTAATCTGCTTCATGTAACTTCATCTGTTTGGGTTTTTTAGCAGAGCACAGCTTTGTCTTTTATTGGGAAAAATAAAGGATACTCACCACAGAATGTGAAACAAAGAAACAGTCATGAACATGTGTGTGCATAATCATCATCCAGAGACCGTGCTGATAAACAATATGAAACAAAGCATTATTAATAAGTCAAGAAGCTAGAAGAAAAAAATAACCCCCAAACTGTTTTCTTCCACTTGGGCAATATTTAAGTGTTATCTCCTCAGTTAGAAGTAATGAATGAAATCAGCAGAATTGAAAGTTCTGAGCTAATTGGTCAGAAAAAGACCTCGACTTAGTTCTAAACAGTTGGGATAAACACACCTGCATTTCTAAATACCATGGGAGCCTTTGTGAGGCTTTGAAAGATCTGAAGTTAACTAAATCAGTCCCTGAATTTCATTGCCTATCTCATGTTAAAATGCTGCTCTTAATGAAGATTAATCAAGATAATTTTCCTTTCATTGACACCATCACCCTTCGCACCTGTACAGAATCATTTATGTAAAATGTCTGTTATTATTATACTGCCTCTTACTTGAGACTTCAGATGATTAAAAGAAATGAAAACACAAAGATGCAGACTGGTAGAAATCAGTGAAGCCCACTGGCTGAAGTACACTGACAAGCCTTTTGCCACACTCAGTACTTCAGTTCTTCATTGTTCTTTGTTCTAAATTCCTCCTAGCTACACACATATACACCAGAAGACATTTTTTCCAGAGAAGAAAGGTGATCAAGTGCTTTGAAAGGGGGTCAGGAATTTTGGAGGTCCTGGATCCATTTACAGCTGTTAGACATAGCCATTTCCCTAATTACCCAGAGAATGTCTCTGTGGTCTTTTGCGAGCAGATGCAAGATCACACTGTTAGTGTTCCAAGCTGGATGGCCATGTGCCAGCTCTGAGCTGGATGATGCCATGTATTTCTACAGTGTTAGCGACAGTAAGCCTTGATTTGACTGGAGCCTTTGGTCTTTTCTGTAATGCAGATACAAATAACACTAATTAAAAATTATTAAAATCAGTAATCTGATCATATTCTTCATAGATATGTAAATTCATGTTCTGTTTCTTGCTTAGGAAGAACTTAGGAACTTGGGGAGGGGGGAGAAATTTTAAATGGAGAAAAACCCCAACTCCTCTGTCCCAGAATGTGATTTTATTGAGTACTGAAATGGCTAACGCCAAGCAGTCAAGAAGCATGCAGCTAGGCCTCAGCCCCTTCTGCTGGACAAAGTGCATACGGAACATACCAAGGTTGGCAGTGTAGTCTGGAAGGGAAAATCCTTTCTTCAGCCTGCCTGTTACTTCCTCGTTGTGCCTGGAGGTAAAGAGCTCTTACATTCATAATCACTGCCTGAGATTGGTCTAGTTTTCTTCTTCCCTTGTATAACTCTGGACAGGTAACGAATTTAATTGGATTTTATTATAATATTTTATCTCAGGCCATTCTTTGCAATAATATGATCAACCTTTTAAAAATTTCTTTCTGTCCTCATCTATTTTCAACTCTGTTTCCAATTCAAGTAGCTACCAGTTCTTACTCCTTTTCTCCTACCACAACTTTCCATTCACCAATTCCTTGACTAAATTTATCTCCCTGCCCAATTCTGACTTGCCCTTTACCTCACAGTTTGGCCTTTTCTTTTTCCCTGTCACTATGTTAGTGCTATGGAATATGATGACAGCGATCCTGAAACTTGTTATAAGCAACTGTTAACAGTTTTTACCATTCTGTTCTTTTGTCCTTCTCTGATGTCCCTTTTCATTAATTTTCTTCAGTCATCCTCTTCCCCTATATGCTATTTTCCTAAAGTTTCTGGGGTTTCTTCTTTCTGCCCGCTCCTTTGGCTCAAGGGATTGAATTTGGTTGTAGGTTTTTATCTTGGATTGAGAAGGAAGAAGCAATTTGTACAATGAGTTCAAGAAAAGACATCTAACAGAAAGGAGGAACTGAATGGGAGAATGAAGGATGGAAGGATTTTTTTCTATACAAAAAGGAGTTAGAGGAATGCTAGCTTGCTTTCCTAACAGGAAAAGGTGGGAGAACTAGAAATTCTTCAAGTACTGCTTAGTCTGACCATTGTCCCACCAGAGATCCCCTCTTGTGGCGACTCTTCTTCCAGGAGTACATTGCCATAGCAAAGAACAGACATAGGGAATTTCCCTCTGCTTTCTGGCAGAAGAAAAGTGGTGCTTTCCCCTTACTTCAGCTGCTGTTTACTTGGAAAATTAAGTTGCCATATCTTAACAGTGAGGTTTTCTATAATTGTATTTATCAGAAAATCCAGAGAAAACGGGAAAAGTTACATTAGCAGTCAGGACCCTCATCTCCATGGGTGATATGTGCAAAATGGAAATCTTTTTGAGAAACCAAGGAAAGCATATTCTCTGTTTGTGGAAACAGCAGATACTTAGTTAAGGTCTTCTGACCAGATGTTTCAAACATAAAGCTATTTCTAGTAAAGAAATTTTGAATATACATGTGAAAACATCTATCAATACAGTAACTTACTAGCACATTTAGAGCTAAAAATAAAGAAAACAAATGTGACTGTTGACACGCTTCAGAAGTTGAGAAAGATTGGGTACAAAATTAAAGGGTGGAATTGACTTCTGTTAAGACCTGTGCTGGTTTGTGTGACATACCCAAGCCTGGCCTCCCTATGGAAGATGTTGTTTTTACATACGTGAGCAATACAAACAAAATTAATGGGATTGAGGAACTGCAAGACAAGCTCTAGTACAGGATATGAGCTCACTGGCTTTTGTGATGCACTCTACCAATCCCCATGTCAAACAGCATGATAACCTACGTTTCACCACGTGTTAGCAACCTTTTTAAAAATTATTTCAGACAATTTGTGCTGTGTGATTTTTCTATAATGACTCAAAGGAAATGCACTTCTGTCTTGGGCTATGACGACTTGAATCAGCTCCTGTTCTCCCTCCACCTCTTCCGTGGGCATATACTACCAGATGTTTTCTTGTAATTCAGAAAATTTACTAAGCTAAAGTGAATAAGGTGGATTTTGACTGTCATTCATTAAAAGAACTTCATTCCTCTTTTATGAGTATCTTTTCCTCATTCTGTGGTATTGTGTGTCATAAGCTTTCTAACAAAAAAATCCCAACCTGACGCCAGCATATAGTTAACTGTTTATCAGCAGAAGTGTGTATGTGTCCACTTTCCTATTATGTCTTCAAAGTGAAGACATTGTTATGTCTTCACTGGCAATTGCTACTAAGTATGTGGGGACCCAGTATTTACCCTCATGGACATGATAAAATGACGACAATTTTGGAAAGACCTTGGCTGACAAAAATCAACGTATTTTATTTACTTGCTCTCCTTTAATGGAAGAGATGCAATTTTCCTGAAAGCAGTGAAAGTGTTCAATATTGTGCTACGAAGAGCATTCGCAAAGTGTATCATCCTGAAATGACAAACTAAACGCTTCCTGGGTTGGTTTTTTTTTTTATGTAACAAATTAATGACTATTTCTAGTGATTATTAACAATTATGTTAGCCCTCAGAAGAAAAGTTTAGGCTTGAAGAAGTTACAAAAGCTCATTGTGGGCTATTGTATTTGCATGCTCTTGTAATAATAGAGTCAGATGCCTCAAATTACAAAAATAGATGACTTATGAAATGCCTTATGTCCCAGAAGTCAAATGCCTCTGTATATATCCAGTAGTTACCAACAAATATAAGGAGGGACAGAATGAAATCCAATACTTTGCAGAATTCTGGCTCTCAGCCCATTTTGTAACTCTGTAACTTCTCCTCAGAGGGCAGA
>VZTU01033384.1:237809-283507 GCA_013400835.1 Zapornia atra
TTTTTAACTGAACATCTAACGTGCATCCAACTCTTCCATCTTCAGGTGAACAGCCAGATTGAACTGTGCTCTCATTTCCATCATACAATTACACTGTATGTAAATTATACAGTTAGATGGTTGTGGTTTATGGGATTCAGATATAAGTTGAAGTTCTATACTCTGTGGTTAAACTACAAAGTGGGTTTTTTTACACTTCAGCACCTTAAACGCGGCATTTCGATGTTGCGGAATCTAGTTCAGAAATACAATTTATGAGAAAATCTCTTTTCCTTCTAAATACATTAAAATAATAGTAAATGCAAACTTGTAACCTACCTAATAGATTGCTGCGTTGACCTACGAAAGGGGCTGGTTTGTTTGCCTTTAAGCAGAGAAAGCGTCATCTTTCCCTGTTTCCCAGTTGTGTTTATAAAGACAATTACTGTTTTGCAGTAGCTTTTCACATCTGGGAGGCCTTTTCAACACAGGTAGTGCCATCATGTACTTCTCCCTGTTGTAGGAGACTATGTATGGAGCGATCCTTTGGAATGATACATTGCCAATCCTCTCGACTGCCGTACGTCTCTTAATTTCTGTTTAACTAGTTACTTTTTAAGAGCTGGTGGTAGAGACTTGTCTGCCCCTTGTTTCTGAGGAGGGGCATGTTTGAACTCACCCACCTCTTGCCTCCTAGACCTTGACCTTGCAAAACATCAGTGTTAAGATGGTGAAGAGTGCCATGTAGCATGTGACTGGAAATCAGCAGTACTGAACCTTGCAGTGTTAGCTGGTGCAGCCTTGGGAAAGTTAAACAGATGTGAATCATTTCTGCCTCTCCTGGGATTTCTTGTAATGTCATATGACCCTTTGGAATAAGTAATAAAATATCCCTGAGTACTTCAGATTGTATACTGCGTACGGGGATCTTTTCAGACACCAAATGTCCATGTTCTGGAAACTGCAGCACATACTTCATATGCACAGGGAGACAGGAAGTGCCTTTGAAAAACAAACAAACAAACCCCTTTTCAGAATAGCAACCAAGAGTTTTATAAAACGAAAAATACAAAATGACAAGATACTAAGCCAGATTTCCAAATTTACAGTAAAATATTTTACTGAAACTTGTAATTTATGAGTTTTATTTTTGTATAAGAAATAAGTACCTTATAGATACATAGTGGGTAATTGATGTTAGGTGTATTAGTGTCATGACTGTTCTGAGACCTGAGAATGCTTTGCTATTTCCTCTAAATTTTGAGATAAACAGTATTGCAGGAGTAAAAAGAACTGCTGCTGTTTTGTTAGAAAGCAATTCCCCAGAATTTCCAAGTCCTTTCCATGGTTGAGCTTCTGTGATTTTAACTTTTTTTATCTTTCCCTAATTTCTTTTTCTTTAGTCCTGTCCAGCATTATTATTTTGCTGTCACTAAAAAAGGCAGAGCATTGTAAGGTTCTGAGCGTGCTTTGGTGTGTTAGCATCCATATATATGAACATATCCCCATCCTTTACTGCCCTTTTTAGTGTAGCATCAGAGAGGAAGAATGATTGTGAAATTCTGCAGCAGAACAGTCTGCATGGTTTTTGTTTCATGAAGCACCTCTTATGATGGAAAATCCTGGATGTTTTGTGTATTTCATTACCTACTTCCTGATGACAAAGGTGTCTCACATTGTCTGTCAACTCTTCACTGGTAAGTCCCCTAAAGTGCAAATGACTAAATAAAATGTTTGTTTACTTAAAAAATAAAAATAATCCAGTTGCTTAATTCTTTGTATTAAGTGCATTTGGACTAAGACAACAGGATTTCAGCTGGCTGTCAAGCTTTGGTATAGTTTGTTTGTATTTTTGGGATAGGCAGTTACTTAGTGCGTGTAGGTAACCCCTGCAAGCCATAGGGAAACAACTGTTTAGTAGAAAAAAAAAAGCACAAGAGTATGACTTTTTATACTCATAACATGTCTTTTGCTTTAGTAAATTAGAAGCAGAATGGATTTCTTTCCTGCACATATTGTAGAAAAAGTTAGTTTCTGAGTTGCTGAAATTATACTTAGATTCATTGCAATATTTCTAGGTTTACAAATACATATATTTTTGCTACACAAGGCAGGAAAAACCCAGTAATGGTTGGAATTATATTGCTTCAGGAAATAGCTTGAATCAACTGAAACATATTTTGCCATGTAAATGTAAAGAGAATGGTCACTAAACCAGTTTTTTTTTTTAGATATGCTGACAGCAGATTGTTGCAAAAGGTATTTCTAGTCTGAATCCTGGAGTTAAAGGCTAATATTTATGTGATATGAGAGAATGTATTTAGTCATGGCACGTTACTACCACATAGTGGAGAAAACTAGAGCAAACTAAGTAGTTTGAGTTCGAATAGTGTCACATTTTTCTTGCTTTTGAAGAGCCCCAGGAGCATTTTATGGCCTGTTGGATGTACTTAATTTGTTAAACTCCAACTCCCCTTTATATTCTCTTTCTTCTCCCCAATGGTAGCAATTGCAGTGATTCGTCTCTCAGCCATTGTTTGAGGTGATGCTTTTCAGCTTTATTTGTTCCTCATCTTAAATAATGCATACCACATGCCCCACACTTGGTCCTCCTTCAGGTTTTGGTATCTGCTCTGAGAGCGGTGGTGTAGTGCGAAGGCACCGAGTGCTTTTACATGGGAGTGTGCTATCTTTTGGTATTCTGTAGCTTCAGATGTAGGACTATGGAAGAATGTGTAAAATGAGGCTTTTACGATCCTGCTTAGCCTGGTTCTGGTTTCTGCCACCCTGTCTATTGTATCACCCTCTCTGTCCCTCCCCTTCTTTGGTCTCTCCCCATCCCTCATACGGCTTGGCTTTTCTGCTTCAGTAACAGAGAGACCACAGACTGGCCATACTTACCTTTTCTTTCTGAACAGCTAGTGAAGCACTAGAACAGAGCAGAGCTCTCTCTGGTGTGTGCAACACTGTAGTAGCTCATGCCTGCTTGTGAATCCACTGAAAGGAGAAACAGAGTTTGGGTGTCAGTGCAAGGCTGTTGACCTTCACAGCGGGTTTAAGTCCTACAGACAGGGTTTGAGGCCTGAACCTGTGATGAAGGCTGAATGCAGTGCTCAGTGCAGAACCATGTTTCCCCCAGACTTCAAAAGTTGCCAAAAGACTGCCCTGGGTCAGACCAAAAGTCCATTTGGCTCAGTAGTTTGCCTCCAACAGCAACTGCTATGGGATAGAAGAATAGAAAAAGCCTCCCTTCCTGACATCTGCTTGCAACCTTCAGTGGGTTGGAGCCAAGACATTTTTGTGTTTAATAATCCATACTTTTTTTTCCCCCCCCATTAATTGTCAAAGGCGAGTTTGAATCTTGTAACCTTTTCACCTCTGTAATGTCCTGTGGCGGTTTCTTAAGGATGTGTTGTATGAAGTTCTTTTTGGTCTTGTTTTGCCTGGCAGCTACTTACTTGTTTACTTGCTGTCTTCTGGTTCTTGTGGTAGAACAGGTAACAATCAACTGCTTTTGTACTCACTTTCTGTGTTCCACAAATGAGTTCAAAGGTGTTCATCACACTTTGTCATCTTTTTTTCCGTGCCTAACGAATCTTAATGGACTTACTTGTTCTACCTATTAAAGCTTTCCTGTGCTTTATTCATTCTGCTGTCTTTGTATGTATTTTTTGCTCCCATTTTATTAATTTTTTGCAGTGTGTGACTAAAATGATATTCCAGATGTGTGCCAGGCAAATGTGTAAATCTACTGTGGCATAATGAATGTTTTGCAATATTGTGATACTAATTTGGACTGTAATTTATTTATTTTTAGTGTTGTCATCATCAAAGATTTAAATGGTATTGCTGTGACTAATTGGCGATGGGAGAGTGCGGTTAAAACCTTTCACTAAATATTTAAAACATTCTCTTTGAAGAATTGTGTAGGAATCTGCTGGTGATGATACTTGTGGCCTTACCAGAGCTGAGTGTAACGGAACACATCTTGAGTACTGTGCTCAGTTTTGGGCCCCTCACTACAGGAAGGATATTGAGATGCTGGATTGTCTCCAGAGGAGAGTGACAAAGCTGGTGAAGGGTCTGGAGAACAAGTCCTATGAGGAACTGCTGAGGGAGCTGGGGCTTTTTTTTAGCCTTGAGAAAAGGAGGCTGATGGGAGACCTTATCGTAGAGATAAGGGGTTGGTCTCTTCTCTTGGGTGACAAGTGATAGGATGAGAGGGAATGGCTTGAAATTGCACCAGGAGAGATTTAGATTAGATATTGGGAACAATTTATTTACTGAAGCATTGGAATAGCCTGCCCAGGGAGGTGGTGGAGTCGCCATCCCTGGAAGTATTTAAAAGGCATATAGATGAAGTCCTTAAGGACAGGATCTAGAGGTGGATTAGTCAGGGTTGGGCTGTGGTTGGACTCTATGATCTAAAGGGTCTCTTCCAACCCAGGCGATTCTGATTCAATAAGGTGCTGGCATTAACATCTTTGCAGGAGACTGAAGTTCTATTAGAAATCTTTTAACATTTTATAAAGTCTTTTTACGGTACGGTTGTCACAAACATTGCTGATTAGCATATCTAGCTTGTACCAGTGGTCAAGTAACATACAATTGCATAGTAACAATAAAGTAGCAGGGACATTACATCAAGCTGAAACATCTGGTACTAATACAAGTGCTTTCATTTTATAACAATACGTTAAATATGAAAAAGGAAGGACCTTGGTTTTGAGCAATATTTTGGATATCCCAGATTTTGGATTTTAAGGTTCTTGCTGAACGCTTATCTTAATGGATTATTTTAGCCAATCTTCTATTTCTTTTGCTTTTATAATGTGTGAAGCTCTTCAGGACACCTGTGTCAGGGGAGCCAAGAAGGCATTTCTGGTCTTTAGAAAACTCACACAAAGTATTACAATGAGATCAGATAGCTTCTTGAAAATAAAAAAGCGTCTAATTCTTCTCTGAGAAGAATTCATCTGAGGATTAAAAAAGTTATTAAATGATTACAGTAAGCAATGAAGGATAAAAATAACTAAAAAGTTTTAGGTCCCAGGAGACTGGTACAACAATATTATCTTGGAAGGAAATCCCAAAACTTTGTCACCTGAGCTGTTGAAAATAGAAATTGTGTGGAGTGTCTCTTAGGATGCCCTCCCGAGTTTTTCTTAGGGTTATCTCCTTTATTTCCTCCTCCACCCTTTTTTTTTTTTTCCCCCCCTCCTTTTTCTTCTTTCTCCTCTGAGGGGGGAAACAGTTTTGTTTTCTTTTTTCCTTCCTCAGAACTTTCTGGTTATTGAGAAGGGAATAATACCTAATCCACCCATTCCTTCTCAGTTGGGCTGCTGTGTTGAGACAAGCGAAGACACCTTTGTTATTCCTGAATCCTCAGGCTTTTATGTGTCCACAGTCTGTGTCTGTCTCAATTTCTGAGCATCACTGTCAGCAACATTATGTAATTTTTAAGTCTGGAATATTCAGATAATTTTACTGCTTGTTTTACAATGTCTGATTACGTTATTTTTCTTCTTTTTGAAAGTGATACACAGTGGGAATAAGAGGAATAGAATGTGATATGGATTTACATTATTTTACATTTGGAAATGAATGTTTCTGTTGATAAATATTGAACTTAACCTCCCAAAATAGTATTTTAGGAGTTTCTGCCTTACCTGGACAAAAAATAACTTTTATGTTCTGGTAATTGTTGATGAATTTTTCTATTAACCAGAAAGCACAGCTCAAACAGATACTTCCAGTGTGGCCAGCTACAACAAATACATATTTTTTTTTTTTTATTCCACTTCTAACCTCAAATTTAACTCTAAATAAAATTTACTATCATCATTTGCAGGAAGGGAGCTGAGATGAGAGGAGTGATGAAGAGACTTGTGATTAAAGACTTGGCCTCTAAAAATTGATTTACAAGATTAACCACTTGCCACAGACTTAAGAATCATGAATTAATTTAAAAAAAAATAGATTCTAATGTTTAGATTTGTAGTACAGTCTGCAAGCAGTCCCTGTATGTATTGGAAATACTCTGAAGTGAATAATCAATTATTGAATTTATTTCAGGGTTGTTTTTTTTTCTGGTGAATTTAGTAAAATTATATTACGCAATACCACCAGCTAAATGCATCCTTTGATGAGAAAACGTACCACTTGTGATTTAACATGGTGCTTAATTGTCCACCATGAAATAGGTTTTACATTAATTGAGTAGATGCTGGGAGTACTTTATTAAATGGTACTTGTGGAGAAATAAGAGTTTTCTGATGTGTTCTGTTACAACGTAGCTGATAAATATTTAAAAGGCTTTCATATAAAACAAACACAAGTAAAATGATATAGTATATGAACCAATTTTTTTAAAAAATTGTGTTTGGTTCAGAACTTACCTAATCATTGTGAAAGCTGCTCCTTACTTTTTTGTTTACTCTTCTAGAAATGCATACCTCATAACCCTTCCTTTTTTTAAATGTCTGATCTCCACCACTTAAAATGGTTGATGGGGATAAATCATGGCTTCTACTGCAGACTTGTTGGCTGCTTTGGTTATAAGCCAGGTGGGCTCTTATATTTGTTTACTACTTTATTCCAGGATTTTTCAGAAAGGTAATGCAGACTGAACTCTTAGTCCATGGATTTAAAAATCTTACATAATTGTTAACAGTACAGCTGTATGAACCTTTCTCTTTTTACTTGTCTGGAAGACTTCATAAACAAACTTTTGGACGCCCTTGCAGGAGAATGTAAACGGTATTGGTCTTGCACAGATCAGCTGATGACACAGTTTAAAGCCCTTACATAACCTTTCCTATCCTTGAATTCCAATTGCATTCAGGAGAAAGCTGATATTACTGAATATTCCTGCCCATGAAGTTGACTTGCAGGCTCATAAGCATATTAGTAACTTCTTCAGTCTTATCCTTGAACTTCTTGGGACTCCCCAGCTGAGTTTTCTTGCCTTGTTGGTCCCCCAGTTGCTTCAGACAGTGTATAAGCTTTTGCTTACTACAGTTGTCTTTTTCTTTGGAGTAACTGTAATGAAACCTTTTGAGATAAAGTGTATGAAGTATGTGATTGGCATTCCTGTTATGTTTACTTACAGTACTGTCTAACCTTAACCTTCAAAAATCACAAGTCAAGTGCTCATACTCTGTTGTGGTTTTTTGTTTGTTTGTCTGATTAGAAGACAAAAAAGCTAATGTGTCGATTTCCTTTCAGTGGTCCTTAGACTTAAGCCATTCTGCATGTGCACTGTGTTTTCCAATTCTTGACATAGGAATGTATAAATTAATATAAAATTTAAGTTAATTTGAAGACTGAGATATAAGGATCCATAAGGACTTTTAATAATAAAAACCCATGTATCATATTTGCCATAACATTTGGAAGAGCATTTGGTTATTGTACAGACAGCTGTGGTGTTGGGCAGATAATAGAATATAATACTGATGAACAATTTTACTTTTTATCAAGGTATGTATTTGGTTTTATTCTTCTATTTCTTTATTTTTTATTAGCAAGATTAGCAAAGTGCTAATGTATATTTTAAGTAGTTTCAAACTCCTAGCAATGATTTCATAAGTTTTGTAGTTAATTGTCTAATGTTTAGGAAGAATGTTAGCTGTTCTTTATATTGATCTTACGTTTAAACAATTTGTTTCAACAATTTGAGAGCAATTACATAATTCTGAACTGTGTTAGGATAGAGACCCTGCAAGCTTTATCCACATAATCTGGTGATAACAGGAGTCAAATGCCAACAAACTTATGTTTAGTTCACTATTTATGAAAATTCCTCTAGAGGAAAATAGGATAAACAGTTACACAGAATGCTCAAAATTTACGAGTTACAGAAATCCAAGGCTCTATGTCAGTTAAAAAAAGAAGTTCTGATAGTTGAAAGTGTTTAAAATGTTGTTCTTGACAGACAAAACTTCAGGAAAAAAGTGAGGCCTCAATTCAAAACTCCTAATCTGTTATATTAGAAAGAAAATAGTTCTGTATTAGTTCAGGCCAGCAATTTGGCAGGATTTGAAATCTGAGTCCAAGGTTTCTGAAACCAGAGGCTTGAGAATGTTACCAGGTTTCAGGGCTAGCAGTGAAAGGCAAATACAGTGATTTCATAGATAACTGAGAGGTAAATCATAGTCACAATGTTTAAAGCTGTTGCTTGAAAAATGTAGAATTATGTACAATAACAGAGAGAGGTGTGTTAAGTGTTGGTGTTGCCTCTGTGCCTTGTTGCTAAGTAGTAGAGCAGCTTTTGAGAGCGGGTAGGAAAAAAATGAAGGATTTCTGGTCTTGGGTCAGAAGGAGATTGATGCTGAGAACAACGTGACTGGATGAAGAGAAATGTTTTTGTGTCCTTTACCTAGAACTTTGGTAGCTCATAAATGATTACAGCACGCTGTAGCATTATGGAAGGCTACACAGGCTTGTATTTCATGGTGGTGTTTTTGTTTGTATGTTTGTTTGGGTTTGCTTTTTCTTTCTGGGATGCCAGTTAATGTCTTGCTGGAAAGTGTCTTGAGAGATCTTATTGTGAGAGGCAGCTGTTGAGCAGCAGCAAAATCCCTTTGTGACTTGTCAAATCATCTTCTCTCAGCATTCCAGTGTATGAAATTAATGCGATGTTTCTTAACATTCCTTCTGGAAATACAGTTCTTTTTATGGTGGTACTTGGTTTATAAGATTTCTTAAATATAGGCAGAATAAAATTTTGTGTCTAAGTGGTTTTTTTGTTTGTTGCTACCCTGGTTTTAATGGAAGTCGTGGCCATCCCAGGGAGGAAGCTGCATTTTTCTCTCCAGTGTTCCAGTGGGAAAACAAACAGGATTGCCATTCTTGCACCTGCTGCATGGAGGAAAGGGAGAGGGGCAACAATTTAGAGAAAATAAAGCATGTTTGGACTTCTGTCTTAAAGTTCTTACTCCTGAGCAGTAGTGCAAAGTCCTCATGCAACTACATTCCTGTAGATGAAACAGGAGAATTCTCTTCACTGTGTCTGTGGTCATTCTCTGTGTAGATCTGCGGTAGGCTGCAGTTCTCTGAGGCAGAATTTACTTCCTCATTTCCATCCCCATTGTTTTTGTAGCTTGCCAAACTTGTTATTTGCTTTAAATCAGCAATGAAAAGCCATTTCTCCTTGCCTCCAGGAAATCTTTGTTTTAATGTAATTTGTTTCTGTAAAGCATGATAAGAAATGTACTAAAGCTGTAGGAGACTTTCTGAATCAAAACTGTTACTGAAAAATGTACTCGTCTCACATTGTACATTTTCTTTCAGTGTTCACAATAATTCATTGGAAGTAGGGGTCACCTGCTAGAATTTTATAACCCTGTTTTGTTTATATGTAAGGATTAAAAAATGTGTTTTTAAGCTAACTTCAATCATAAAATTAGAAAAATGTCAAAGTTTATGGGTATCTTTTCTCCAGTTTCACTGAAATCCTTAAAGGTATTTGTTATGTGAGCATAAAATTTAAGAGTGTTTACGTATTTAAAAGAGTGTTAACTTTTCACACTCTTTCAAATCCAGTCATTGCAAAGCTTGTTAGGGATGAGGCACTAGTTTCCACTTGTATATCAAAGAGAAACAAAGTCTCAGACATCAATGTAAGAGACTGAACTGGAACTGTGATCAAGAAAATGTTTAACAACTACTTTGGAAAGAAATCTGTCAGTTTTTCAAATGAAAGGAAGTACGTACTTGATGCAAAAAAGGTGGTTTTTTTAGGGTGACATCATATAACTCCTTTACTTTCAATATCATACAGTCATTACCTTTTCTGCCCTCTTTGTGAGATAGTGAGTGGTCTCCTGACCTGCCTGTTATTTGAGTTCTGTGAGTCGACTTGTATCGGTAGCTATGAACAATAAAAATAGTGTCATTTTACTTTCCTCTATTTGCATACAATTATTTTCTTATATGTGTTTCTTCTTTTCCTCCTAGCATGCATCTCTGCTGTGTACTACTACTTCTTTTTGGAACCTTTTCTTTTTAAAGACTATTAGCATAAAGTTGTTATTTTCTTTGGCATCACTTCTAAGCTTGTTCTATTTAGTTCAATGAGCAGGATTAATCAAATGGACTGTTGTGATAGTTGGTGGATATATGTATTTTAAGGTGAAGACTAGTTTACCAGGAAGACAAAAGAACATGTTTAACATGGGTATCATTGAATTAAAGTTGTAGCTTTCGTTGTATTTGTGTCTGATTCATAGGAATGTTCTTGATCCATTGGATTAATTGGAAGAGCTAGTAGTGTAAATAAAACAGAATTCTGCTTGCATTTAAAATTGTTATTAGTAATGTAAAAGCATAGATATTTAAAATATTCCTTATTTAATTTGAAATGAATTAAAATACTAGTTAACCTTTGGATTTATTTTGTGTCTTGGAGATTATTAACTCTGCAAGAAGAGAATGTTGTGGTGTTGTGGTCTTCTAAATGTGTCAACTGGCTTCTGGGCCATAGTGATGCCAGTTTGCTGTTCCAACAAGTTTGCATTGCTTAAAAAACACACCACAAAGCAGGTCAGAGCAGTAAGAAGGAGTGTGTATAGAAAGGGAAAGGTACAGAGCATTGGAGCTGCACATCTCTTGTGCGCTGGTTCTTCTGTGTCTTACTTTCTTTTACGCTTTTAAAGCAAAGGAGAAAGGAAATGGGAAGTAGCTCAAAGCTACCTGATATATTCCCCTTCTTCTGGGGCCAGCCACAGATGCAGTAGCAGGATCCTCACCACATGTGATAGAAGCTTCATGAGTTATTGTAAAGGCTCTGTATGTAAGTTCCCCAGTAAAATTCAGTTCCATCTTACCAGAGTTCTTGTTGGAAAATAAATGGTGGGTTTTGTAAGCTGCTAAACTTGTAGGTAGCAGCTGCTGTGTTCCAGTGATGTGCTGTAAAGCAAGCATGATGGTACAACGGTCTCCATCATTTGGAGTGGATCAGAGACTTAAAAACAAACTAGTTTATTCTGAAACATACATCTTTTTCTTAAGTCATCTATCAAGAATGGCGTTTCTGGATCTAGTCTATTATCCAGTGAGAGTGGGCAGGCAGAATAGTGCTTGAATGCAGGCTCTGAGATGTTTTCAAGGAAGGCAAAAGTGAAGGTCATCTAGGGAAAGTATGAGCCACATGACAAACGGATGGGTGAGTGCCTACTGAATAAATACTAGATGGGGACAACCTGTTCAGAAGAGTACAGCGAGTGGGGAGGCATGGCTTGGCAAAGCCTGAACTCTAATAATTGAAAAAGGCAACTCAGTGCTGCTGAGTGTCCAGGCCTCCCTGTCCCTGATCCACAAGCACTGGCTAGAGGCTAGCACAGGGCAGGGCAAGATGCCAAGCGCCACACTGGAGCCCCTCCAGCAACCCAGCTGCTTCACAACATGGTTACCTGGAGAATATGGTGTGCTAGGGCCAGTGCAGCCATTGCTGTTGCTTTTGCCTCCTGGGCTGCTCTGCCCGTGGAGCTGTTGACTGCAGTCAAGTCTGCCAGCCTAGGGAAGCTGGATGAAAGCTGCAGCAGAGCAGCTTTGTGAAGCCAGGCATCCAGCTGCGCATCCTCTTCACCAGCTGTACGTCCTCCTCACCTCTGTAGAGATTACGGGGCCTCAGGGAAATGCCCAGGTGCTATAACAGCATCTAAGCTCTGAAGAATGTGAGAGCAAGGACAACATCTGCCCCTGTCTTAGAGACCTCAGTGTGGAGGAAGGAGTATACAGTGAAGCCCTGTACCACCCCTGCTCCTTGCACCCCCCAACCCCTTTTGCAGAGAAAAGTTTGAGGATAAAGTAATTAAGTATCATTATCCCTCAGTATTGTCCTAGTATTTTTCAGTCAGCTGTTGCTCCGGGGTTTGCTGAATCAGAGGTGGGTATTCTCGTATTTAGTATCTACGTTTAAGTGGTAGGTTTTGCTCTCATTATTTTTCCAAGTGTCATTTTGAACCCTGTGTGCTGTGGCTCTGAGTTGCATGTCTTGAATGTATTTGTAAGGAAGAGGTATGGTCTCTATTTTGATTCTGCCATCTGCTAGTTTAATTTGATGTCTCTTTAATTCTTTTTATGGGGTGAGATGGTGAGCAATCGTTCCTTATTCATGTTACTTAGTTCACTTTTTAATTTATATTTTCATGTCACATTTGCTCTCCTATAGGCATGTAAAATTTGAAAGTTTTCTTGAAATTCTTCTTCATAATTTGAGCATAGCAGCTGCCCAGTCTACATGCTGGACATAATCTGCTGTGTCCCTCAGCCTCTTTTTCCTCAGTATGTGAAAATGTCTTGGCCACACCTGGAATCTCAGTGCATGGGAGTCTTGTGAAATGTGTTGGCTGATTTGGCTGTTAGCTACCTACAGCAAAACTCTTCCATGCTAATAATGTGTTCTGACTTTGTGAACTTGTGAGTTGGTAGTAATTTCCCACAGATAGCCTTTGTTACACTGAGTTTCTAAAACATCTATCACATCAACATCCTCACTTAAAGTTCAGCATTCCTGTTTCTCCATCTCCTTTGCATTATTTAAATGCCTCTGTTCTGTTTTATCCTCATTCACTATTGAAGTGTAGTCACTTTCTATTCTCTCTTATTTGAGTATGTGGTGTTACTGTGATTCTTCCACAAAGGAATCATCATCTTAAACTGTGTGCTATTTAATCCTTAAAGGCTTTTCTCAGCTATTAAAATTTAAAAAGTAACAGAAAAGAATTAGATTGCTGACACTGTGCCTTTTTGGTTTAGATGAAGCCGCCTTCCAGTACGTGTTCACTCTGTTTCTTCTAGTTTTGGCAAATCTGCTTGGAATTATTCTTCCCAGAATTAGCTTCTCTAGGGAGATATGAGTGTCATATTCTTTTATTTATTCTTCATTCACCTCTTTTACCCATAGAAAAAAGAAAACCCTTCTTAGTTCTGAAAATGATTGGAATGATTTGATGACTTCTGCGTGTGGGAGAGAGGAAGATTATTTTCTTCATTCTTGATGCCTTTTTCTCTTTTCAAGGAGTTCAAGCTGGCCTTTTGTTAACAGAAATTGCTTGCTGGTTGGTTGAATCCATTAACAAAGTTCTTGTATTGAACTTAAGATACCTGTGGCTATCTCATGGTGGGTACTGGAATTATTTCTTCATGCTCAGCGGTGGAGGGAGGGGAAGTGTGGTGTGTATGAGAGATGAAAATGAACAGAAAACTGTTCTGTGATTGTCCATTGTGTTTAGTAATATACTGATGGGAACTGATAAAATCTAGTTGATCTGGAGGGTCCTCAGCAGGTCGATCTGGAGCATTTGTAACTGGAGAATATTCTGAAGATGTGAAAAATGACATTTCTGTGATCTTCTCTAGAAGCTACAAAAGAGGACTTCTTTCCCAGCACTGCACTGGGATTAAAGCTTTGCTGCTGCCATGTTTTTATTGCTGATTGAAAGAAAGATAAAAACAATTTGTATTATTTCCATGCTTTTATTTTAAAAAAAAATTATTATTGTAAATTTTGGAAACAGTTTGGCAACACAGCTGTTGAACAATGTGGTAAAGCGACTTTAAGAATCTGAAATTACTACTAGGATTATATACAGCATACTTAGAGATGTGTATACAGGTTTAGTATCAAAGTAATGAGAATACAACCCCCGAAGAAATTGAATTGGTAAGTTTTCTTAGTCAGAAATTTACCTATTGCTTGCTCTGCAGCATTTCTCTTGGCTGTTTTCTTTCCATATGTTGATCTTTTAAATACAACAAGGACAGTGTTACTACTCCCAGGAAGGTGCTAGCGACGATTCTTTCAGCAGAAAATAAGGCTGGAAAGGATCTTAAAGTTAGTGATTCGACCTTGGCCAGCAGCCAGATGGCCACAGAGATGCTCACTCACCCTCCCCTCCCTTGTCCAGAGGAGAGATGAGAAACAGCAAAAGCAAGAAAACTTAAGCTTCAAGATAAAGACGATTTAATAAGTGAAGGAAAGAGGCGAGAAAAACAAGTGATACAAAGCAAATCATTCACCACCTTCCACAAGCAGACTGATGCCTGGCAAGTGTCTGAGCAACAGCCACCTTGGAAGACAAAGCTTCCCTGCTGTCTGAATTTTATTGCTGAGCATGTTATACAGCATGGGATATCCCTTGACCTGTTTGGGTCATTTGTCCTGGCTGTAGTCCATCCCAGCTTCTTGTCCACTACTCTTCTATTTGCTGGAGTGGGGCTACAGTGAGGGGGAAAAAGGGCCAGTGCAAGCACTGTTTGGGAGCAGCCAAAATATTGGTGTGTCATTCACTGTCTCAGTCAGCAATCAAAACCACAGCTCCCTATAAGCTGCTGTGAAAGGCGTTTAACCCCATCCTAGCCAGATCATGGTTTTCCCATGTCCCAGAGTAGAATCAACGGAGTAATACACTTCTCCCAAAGAAATATCTGTATGCATGGTTTGGGGTTTCTCTCTGTGTGTATTTCATTTTGGTGTGCTGATGTCTCTTAAATAAACCACTTCTTGTGGTTTGGCATTGATGACTGTAGGGAATATGACAGATTTCTTATCAGAAAACTTGCATACGGCTTGTATGGCTCTGAAGAGTGATTGCCCTTAAGTGCCTAACAGCTCTTCAGAGTACTTAATTTTTTAAGTATTACATAAATTAATTTGAAAAATTTGGCTCAATCTGTGATAGAGATTGAATCATTGCAAAGCTGGCGCAGCATGCAGGCCATCAAGGCTGGCTTTGCAACAGCTCTGTCTTCAAATTTCCCTGGCTGCCACTAATACCAGTTTCTGTCTTTTGCAATCACACATGCCTCTTTCACTCATTTTGCCAGTTGAGGAGTGATATTAATAAACAATCTTCAGGCTATAGTGTAGTTTTAGTCTTAAAAAGAAAAAAAGAGAGGCTCTAGTCATCTGCAAAAGAATGACAATTCAATCTTTCATGAGCTTTTCCAAGTACAAAGTTTAACTTTAGTAACAGGGAGAGATTTTGATAAACTAAAATTTTCATCTCACAATGTACCCGGTGCACCAAACTTCCTTATAATTTCAGTAATTGTATGTCAATTTTTAGGAATGATCTAGTAAGTCAAAAAGCCTGACAATAATATTTTAATAACATTTGAAAACTATGAATTACCCCTGATCAAAACTTGATTTGAATTCAAAGAGAAAGTGCTGTGGCTTGTAAACGACAGTGCTCATATATTTGGGAAAAGGAAGTTTATCTTTCACATAAAGGGATTTTTAAAAGTTAAAGAATTAAGTGCAGAAAACATAAAGCTTGAGTTGAAGTGTTTTCCTGTAACTGACTACATTGGCACAAATCGGTGCAATTTTATACATGAATGGTTTTGAATTAAAGGAGAGATGCACCAAGTGCTAAATTAGCATTAATTAAATTGGCATACATCTATTACTACTTTCTGTAGCCATCAGGATATTGCCAGCTAAAGTGCTTTTTGGTTGACCTGTGAACATACATTGTATGTTCTGTGACTAATGTTTCTTTGAATACTATACAAACCAAGGCAGGGTTAATTTTACTTATGTATTGTTGCAAAGCTAAGTATCTGAGTGCCTTTATTGTCTCAGGCTCTTCTTGTGGTTTTAAGCAATGCAGAGGAATTGGAAAGCAGGCCCTTCTGCTATGGAAGAACTTGCACATTGGTTTACCATGGAGTGTACCAGTCTTGTATGCAGCAGCTGAACAGGCTAGCAAACTGGTCATCAGAAGCCTTGAGAAACAGACAGCCGGGAAGGCAGCCATAGACTGATCTGCTACTGATGGAAAAATACATTCTGGAGCTTGGCATCAGAGTCTGCCAATGCCAAAAATATCTGTGAATGGGCTGTTCTGAAACACATTAGCGAGAAAAGGTTAAAAAGAAGCACAGTATTAATGCTACAAACAGGAGGAAGCAGTGCCAAGATAGTGTTGGCTTTATCCTCTGGCCAGTTTTCTTTCTAACTGCAGTATGATAGAAGGCCAAAGTGTTAAGTTGCAGACTGTTTCAGTCACACCATATAGAAACTGCAGAGAAAGGATAGCTGTGCAAACATTGATCCTCCAATAGGTTTTGATCAACTGTTACTGAAATGCCAAATAGTTGCTGGTTTTGTTTGTGCATTTTAGGGAAAGCTCAAGGTCCTATTAAAGTATATTAGTTCTGTTAAACCCATTATCTTCAAACAAGACTGAGAAACTGCTCTTGTTTTAACATATAGGAAGAGTACTGAAATTGTTGATACTGAAACAAGGATATTGTATTAAAACCAATTGTTTGAAGTGGGTATTTTTATGTTTGTTTTTCTCAGATGTCTTACGCTCCTTAGTCATAATAATTTAACATATAAAACTTGCCAAAGTTAAACAGAATGTGGGAAGAATGCACTTGCTCTGAATTAGCATCCATTTAGAAGTTGGAGAATGGTGATGGGGAAAAAGACACTTAGGGGAATCTAATATTTCTGCCTGATTTTAGTACTTAAATCTGTCACTGTGTTGTTAGTCTTTGAAATACAAAATAGGTGGTGTTTTTTACTGTTTTAAAGCTTAAGAAAAAGATAATGTTTAATAGATGAAAGTAGAAAGGAAATGTGAAATGTTGGATGTTAAAGAGCCAACTGGATTACTTTTTGGTGCAGTGCTGAAATGAAGAAGCTGAATCATAGTGATATTGTACTTTGCACTCGCTAAGCAGCTGTTACATAGCTCAGTGTTAAACACAGTAGTACAAGGGTTGTACCAGTAAAAGCAAAAAATTATCTTCCTGTGTTGTGTTGAAGTTTTGCATATGGTATTTGCAAATTAAGACCTGACCTGGAAGGTAGAGTTTGCTGATTCTAAGTAATGAGATGGTTGTCAGGCTTTTCTGCATTGCCCCCACAGATGTCACTCTGAGTAGCTGCGTTCCCCCCCCACCCCTCCTTCATTAAACTTCCCTATGGAAGGAAACGTCTACCTAGATTTTGTGATCAGCTCAACAGCATTGCTTCCTTGACTTGAACTCAGAAACAGTAAGAAAATTGCAGATTAGTTTCAGTACTCTGACTTCAAAGAAAACAGCATGAGTAAACATCTCTAAGTTGCAGGAGTATATAATCTAAACATCCAAGAAATTAAAAATGTAGCTTTTCCATTTAATTAGAATTTTTATCAGAGTGCTTTTAATATTTAGGCAGGACCAGCCTGTTAATAAAACACAGTAAAATAATAGAAAAATCACTCAGGCTTGAAGATAAATGCGTGATTCTTAAGTTGCTTGAGTATAATTCATAAAAATAAGATACTGGAAATACACGGATGGGAAGACCACTTTCAGAATGTTTTTGTAAAAAGATTTGTGGAGACAGCAACAGGCCACAGCAGCTGACTGCCTCCTTAGTAATGCCTGCTCTTGATCACAGTACAAATGTACCTTTGAAAGAAGTAAAAAAGAAATTGCAGTCATCTTTAGTTGCAGCATTACTCAACTAAGGTGCATGTATTCAGAACTCCTGATTGTTAATGAGTACTTAATCTAAGAAGTAAGAGTGAAAGTAGGTCTGTGTTGCTGCTTATAAAAGTGCCTGCACAGCACCATTCTGCTGCTAGTGCGTTTACCTTGCAAGGACTTGTGTGCTGGGGAAGGGGAATTATCTCTGTTCTATGAACACAGTTTCTAGAGATTAGGCTTTGTTCCACTGTTAGCTTGTTTTTCAGTGAAAAGCAGCCCAAAGGTTAGGTTAGTTACCATGTGAAATGTTGCTGATAAAGTCCTCCCTTTCTTCCCCATTTTTCCCTGTGAAGACTTCTCCAGACTGCCTTTGCCTTTTCCTGCAATATTATGGTCTTGCAGGTCAAGAACAGCTGCTTTCCCCTCTTCATCAATTTGCACAAAATCCACACCTAAGTTCTTAAAAAAAACAAAGAACATACAAAATGAATCTGACTTCTGTCGTCATCTTCACCAGCTCTGGTTGTCCTCATCACTCTGCTTGCTGTAGTGATACAATACCTTCTTGCTTCCCTTGCTTCTCTGTGCATAATTTTCCAGTTAGTTATGACTTTCCAAGGTTCTACTGCTCCCTGTGGGATACCCTCAAGGACTCTTACCTCTCTAATTGCAAACACTGCCTTTATTCTCTCTGCGACGTTCATTCTGTGTCAGCAAAGGAAGGGAGTATACCTCTATGACTTAATACTGAGGGACCTGGTAGTTCAGTATACCGTAAAATTCCTGTTCTTGAATGATGCATTTAGCCTTACAGTTTAGCAGTTCATGGAGTGCAGAACAAAACCTATGGAGTCTTGATTTATTTTTGTAAACGTGGGGACTGGCAGTCTCTAAGTAACACAGGTGCTTCCGCTAACTGTGCACCTAGGCGCAATCACAGCGTACCATGGGAGTTGTTTAACTGACATCGTTTTGCACCCGCTTCTGTTTAAGCTTTGGAGGACAGTGTCGAGGTTATGTCTCTTCCTGCTGCTGGCCTTCAGGAATGAGCCAAAGGTGTGCAAACATTTGCAACCTCTCGCCCAAGAGCAGAATAAATTTGCGGAGATAATTCTGTAGTCAGTGTGCTTGCAGTAGCTGCGAGTATTTGCTTAGATCTTACAGCGTGGCAGCTAGAAATGCGAGTGCTAGAAATCAGTTAATTACAAAGCAGCAGCTTGTACCGGTTGTAAATAATGACAGGCACACAGAATGCAGCGCTAACATTAGCAGCTTGTTTTTGTGCTATGTTGGTGGAAGTATACTATCTAGTTTGTGTGATTTGGTAAAGTTTACAAAATATTTATATTGACCCTACTGAGTTTGATTTATTTCAGTGTGTATATGGTTAAAACAAAACTCAGTAAAGACTTGGAAAATATTATTACTGCGTTAAATGATGTCATGGATAAGGCAGTGTTTTGAAAGATGCTCCTGCTATTCATGTAGAATAATACCCTCCTTCACTGGGTACCTGTAAGTGAAGAATTCTAGTTTATATATTACAAGCTGTTAGTAATAAGGACATGGATTAGACCAGGTAATATACGGTGTAATGATACAAAATGGGTAGGAAATTGACTTTCAAGTTCCCAAGCATAAATGAATGACTGAGTCAACGTTGCCCGTTGTTGTTAAGATCTGTAATAGAAAACTTTCAAATCAATACAGGTACTTAAATAGCTTCATTAAAAACTAGAACTTGAAATTTATGTTTGAAGTGGTGTTGACATTTTAAGGTATATTGGGATATGTCTAACCATTTGCAGCATGATTCCCAGTGAAATGTGTGGTTTGGGCACATTCCCAACTGCTTTACTAGGAAGCAGCAGGATCTTTTCTTTCTTTGTTCATCAGTAGTGTCAGGGAATTTCTTCCTCCCCTGACCAAAGCAATTCCACATTTGCCACTAAAATAATCTTAATTACCCCAGTATCTCAAAGATTTGCATACCCTTCAGTATTTAACCTTTTTTTTGCCTATCAGATCATTAAGATCTGTACCACTAGAAAAAAAAGTGTGTCACTGTTTTCATGCATTGATTGTGGCTGGTGCCCTTGTATGAGCACAGACAGATAGTCTAATACTGAAAGTGGAGCGCGTGAAGTACTGATTACTTAATAAGTATTATTACTTCAATTACTTATGTTTATCTGGGTACTTGACTGTTTGCTGCTGATGCAATCAGAAGTTTCGTTATAGCTAAATCTGTTGACATTTTGTGTAGACAAGCATGGGCTGGGGTAAGAGATCTCTGAAAAAGGTCATATCAACTAATTGCTCATGCAGATGTTACAAAAGTTACTACAAAAATGTGTGGAAGTTAAGAGTTCACTTGTTCCTGAAGTATTCTGAAGTATTTAATGTGATTCTGAAGTATTGATAGGTATTGCATTCTGCTGTACCAGTCTAATCCTGTTGGACTAGGTTTTCTGAGTAGATTTTCTGCAAATGTAAACATATACCAAAAGATGAGTCTGCATTTTTTTGTACATTTCAAGTAATAAAGTTTTTGATACTGATGTACTTATTTGATAATGTTTTATGGCCTCATATAAGAGTAGATGAAAATAAAGTTCCTTTTTTGGCCTTACAGCTGAGGAAGTCCCAAAACTTAAAACTTGTTGCCAGAAGAGGTAATGACTATTGACTTTGCCACATTCAGGAAGTAATTCAAAATAACCGTTTTCCTAGGCTTTAGAACATGATGTCCTTCTTTGCAAATGCATTTTAAAGCACTGGACACTGCTGAGGGTTCTATACCTTCATTTGTGCACAGGAATAGGTAGAAATTAATAGAAAACATGTAAAAAGCTATAGTCAATATAATGACTCTTATTAACTGATACGAATCCGATGTTTGTAGTTAGCATTCCTCCCTCCCTACCCCCCCAAGATTAAAGGAGTAATAATGCTTGATTATTTGTTAAGAGACTCATGCTGAACTCTTGAAGATGTCTGGAAACAAACCAGGACATGTAGTTGATTTTAATACATCTCATTACCTATCAACAGTGATCAAACCTCAGATGTACCATTTTCTGCCTTGAATAAGTAGCACTAACTCTTAAATGCATAGAGCTAATTTATTCTGCAAACCAAATCAGGTCATTAATTTTCAGTATTTTTATTCTTGACTGACTACAATTTTGTAAAACTCAAAAATAGCCCCATAATAGCAGTAGTAGAACAAATCATGCTTTTAAAACTGCATTTGTAAATTAGAAATTGCTGTTTAAAATTGAAATTTTCTAAGCTTTCAAATGAGTATGACAGTTTTCAAAACTGCATTAACTTCATCATAAAAATACTGCACTCCAAAAATACTGGATGTAAGCCATTGCAGCATTGTACCTTTCTGAGCTTTCTATAATCCAGAGAAACTTCTGATATTCCATAATCAGTTCTACGGCCCAAGGGAAATGGGATATGCTTTATTTATAGGATGATAGACCATGAGGATATTCTGGGGCTGATGAGAGATTTCTGATTACCATCTGCTGTCTCAAGTTTCAGAGTGGAATAACTCTGTACACTGAGACTGTAAGATCCTCAATCCAGCTGCAGGCTGTTTATCAGTAGTCATATACCATGTAATATCTTCTTGGGCAGAATGTCTGGGTCCTTGTCTACAGGAAAAGAAATCTGGCATTTGCAAGTCACAGTGTTAATGAAACAGTTTCTCAGTCAAACCACAGATCTTTGCTTCTTAAATGATACCTTTCCATTTTGGAAAAGATGGAATTAGAAATTGAATCTCTTGAGTCTAAAGGTGAGACAAGTAGTCAAAATGGCTTTCCGGAGTTTTACTAGATGAACAGCCACGGTTTTGCTGTCTGAAAAAGCTGAAAATAGGGTAGAACATACTGTCTGGAATTCTAAATCTGCGTGATTCAATGCAGGCCTTAAGATTCTTGAACAGAATGTCTGTGCATCTTTCTGATTAGGAACACAGGGTCTTAGAATCATAGAATGGTTTGGGTTGGAAGGGACCTCAAAGATCATTCCGTTCCAACCCCCCTGCCAAGGGCAGGGACACCTTCACTACACCAGGTTGCCCAAAGCCCCATCCAACCTGGCCTTAAACGCCTCCAGGGATGGGGTCTCTACAGCCTCTCTGGGCAGCCTCTTCCAGTGCCCCACCACCCTCATAGTAAAGAATTTCTTCCTAACGTCTAATCTGAACCTACCAGCTTTCAGCTTGAAGCCATTGCCCCTTGTCCTATCACTGCACTCCCTGGTGAACAGTCCCCCTCCCACTTTCCTGTAGGACCCTTTTAAGTATTGGTACGCCGCAATGAAGTCACCCTGGAGCCTTCTCTTCTGGTTGAATAAACCCAACTTTCTCAGCCTGTCTTCATAGCAGAGGTGCTCCAGCCTCCTGATCGTCCTTGTGGCCCTCCGCTCAACTCGCTTGAACAGTTCTGTGTCTAGTAGAAAAAATGAGGTATTATAATAATAATTGTAAAGTTTTATGTGTATCTTTAGAAAACTTAAGAATGTTGCAGTAACAATTGTGAAGTTCTCCTGTTAAGCCCCATTCTTGACGTGGCAGCTCTATAGGTAGGTGTATATACCCCAGCTGGGTGATGAGTTTTGATGAGCAGCTTAATTTTGCCCACTTTTTCTAGTTCTAATAGTTTCTAGTTTCTAGTTTCCTTTTCACACCAGTTTTTAGGAAAACTGCTGGAATAAAATGACATTAACAGATAGGTCTCCTTTTTAAAATTCAATTAAGATAGGCTAATACATTTAAAAGCTATGAGCAGCGGATGTAATAGGACAGACAGACAGCTAGGTGAACATTGAAAACATTTACAGTGTGTTCTTAGAGAAAATTAGTTTGAAAATACAGACTTAACCTGTTTCTGAAGGAAGAAACTTAATTAAATCAATAAGGATCAAGCCCCCCCTTTTTTTCAGAAGGACGCCAAGACCTTATGTAACTCATTGAGCTTCAGTTGTCAGTCTGCCATAATTTTCCTGCTTGGCAACTGTCTACACTCTTCTATGGGAATTTGTTTTTTTATTTAAGGAGGCTTCTTACTATTGATGTGTGATAGCAGTATAACCCTGGTCCTAGTGAGGCTACATAATCTTTTTCCAAACAGTATTCCAGAACTGCAGCCAAACTGAAGTAGTTACTTGAATGGAGTTTGCCTTGCTGCAGTCTGCTGAATAACTCCTGATGCCTGGTTATTCTGTTAGTAGAACCCTGCAGCCTGAAAAGGGAGCGAGGAAGCTTTTTAATCTATTCTTAAAACAGCCACAACAGGAAAAAGAATAAACTGTGCTTAAACTCTTTTTGGCCTAGTGCTTTTCCAAGCTAATTTTAGTAAACATGTTTTGTAAAGGTTGTAAAATTAAAATACATGTTCTGAGAGCTGTCGTCTTTTTTTTTTTTGTAGTTTTTGTTGCAGTGGTTTATTAATTAATGTTTGTGGTATGATCAATAGCATTATGACTGGTAGTTAGAGGCTCTTGTGGTTGAGGGCTTGGCAAATACTTTTAAATGAAAAACACTAGCTAGTTTTTGCAAAATGTGTGGTAATCTTTCTGGCTCAATTAATAAAAAAATGTTTTCACTCTTTCATGTCCTCTTAATTGCCTAGGAGCAATTGGTTTTACAATATTGGAAAGTACAGAATGTTAGAATTTCACAAATTGGATGGTACTGTATTCAGGAAATGAATAATTTTGGCTTCTGTCATGATTATTGTTGGGATGCATACTTTTTTGCTATGAAGATTTTTCTGGATACTGAATGAAAAAGCCCACCCATGAAATGAAAATCTTGCATATTGAGGTGAGTTTCCTACAGTTATATGAGGAAGACCGTGGAGACTGTGAACAACATGATAGTAAGTTAAATTCTAAAAAATATCCAGAATAAGTCAGATTCTGCTCAGTTGCACTGCACTGAAAATCTGGTCTGCTTGATTTTAACATTTGACTTTAAAGCAAATTAACAAGGAGTATCTGGATGTTACTCTACAGGTAGTAGCTGGAGAGTAGTTAAACAAAACATAGTTTCTTTTGGTGGAATTAGAGTTAAATAGAAATGTCATCCCTCAAAACTTGCTACAGATTTAAAAAAAAAAAACAACAGGTTTTGACTGGAATTTTTAATAAAAATGCTTTATGAGCTTTGCAGTATCTCCTGGAAGACCTTGGGTAGGGTTCCATTTTAGCAAATTGCTAGCACTTAGCTAAGAACTAATATATGCAATAAGAAGAAAAGAGTAGATCATTAAGTTTGATTCATATCTAAAAATGTGGTAATATATTTGATTATAGGTGCAACTTTTGTTATTTCCCTTGTGGCTGGTAATTGTTTTCACATAGAATCATTCTTATAGAAGGAACCCCTTCTTACTCTGTAGGTTCTGCTTATTTTTGGATGTTAACTTTACAGGATTAGAATCTGTTGCAAAGATGGGTTGCAGAGCAGACATCTTCAAATTAAATAGTTTTGTTGTTAACTGTTTTGTGTGAACTGGATAAGCTTATTTTTAATCAACATGGATTTTCTTTTTTTGCCTGTTCTTACAGGCGAAGTTCTTTCAGGTTAAACCTGTTGAGTTGTGTTAACCAACTAGACTTACAGAATTATAAATGTATAAGTCACTTATGTGTGAGTCTGTATATATGCTATGGCTTTCTAAATGCAAACACTTCTGGTCAATGTTAGAAAACAATTGTGCTGCTGAAGTAGATGGATCAAAATATCTTCCTCTTTTCCCAGTCTGAATATGTAGCTAATACCCTTCGGAATGTTCTAAAAGTACAGGATATTCCTTTGGGAGTAATCTGCTTCTCACTTTATAGTAATCGAATATATCTATAAATATTTATGTTGAAATGTGAAGGGCTAGTACCCCTGGAGGGGACTTTCAAAATTTAGAGAATGTTGAGAATGTCACTTCATATAACAACAAAGGAGCTTCTGCTTCCAGTCTGGTGCTGTGGTCACTTGACTTGACTGTATATTCAGAAGTGAGGAAGTGCCTGGAAACATTTCCTGACTCTTACTCCTGTGTGTTAGTGAGAACAATATTGTATATCTTTATTATTAGAAAAGGTAGAAAGATGTAGAGGATATATTGGGTAAAACTTTGAGACCGGTCTAAACAAACATTTATAATTCAGTTTTATTTTCCATTCCTTTTTGATGAGCTTGAAGCAAGTATCAACTATTCCTTTTTTATTTATTTCTCACTTATCTGGTGCTCCAAGGTTATACGCATCATTTGGGCCTCAGATGTTGTGGGCAAATCATGTAATTCAAGTACTGTTTTTCATTGGAAGGAAAACTATTGTGTTTCAAGGAATTCTTACAAACTGTTTTTCACAGAGTTTATGATTATAAAATTATTGAATACTCTCAAACTGTCCATAATTTACATAGCTGGGTAATTCTTGCTAATTGTAAAGCACTGAAAAATCAGCTTGAAGTGTGTTTTGATTAAGTTTTGAAAGCCTTTTACTCTGAAATGAGGGCACTACTACATGTGACAAAGTGTATGCAAACATTCTATAAAATTCTGATGCAGTCATGTTTGTATCATTAATGCTAATGAGAAGAAAGCACAGCTTACAGGAGATTTAATAGAAGTGGTGATATTTGGCAGGATGCAGTGCCTTGTGTTTCTTTTTCAAAGTAGAAACTGTGGAAGATAGCTATTCCCATTCCCCTCTTTTTTGTGTGTGTGTTTGTGTGTTTGGGTGTATGTACATGTACACACCCAGAAACATTTCTCTCCCCTCCCAGGTAGAATCATTAGTGTTTCATTATATGCTTCTATTCATTTACCATAGAGCATGCTGTGCTCCTTTGGTCCCACTGTAAACATAGGTCCTTTCCTGTCAGAAATTTGAACCTGTACTGTGAAGTATTTTTAACTCTAGTAAGTATGAGGAGGAGATTATTTTCGTTTTGAAAATAGAAAGTGTAAGAAAGCCAGTGTGGTGTGTCTTTTTTTTTTTTTTCCATTTAACTTTTAAAAAACATAGGACTTTATTTGAAGGAATAGAAAAACTTCAAGGGAGTTTTCACTCTTTTTATATCAGTTTTAAAATTTTTAATATAACTTAGGTGTCTTTTTAAATTTTAAATATTAATTATTGGAGAGTGCAACAGTTAGTTTTTTCTCTGCTAACACTGTGCTGAAGAGAAACAGGGTCAGCTATTTTGCAAGTGCCAGAGCTGTGCTTTCTTCTGTCTTCAGTTTCTGAGCTTGGAGAACAGTGCCAAAACTCTTACTGATCATCTCAATGTGTTTTGTTGAGATTTCCTATAAATAAAAAAACTTTACTGGATTTTCCTTCTGAACTGATGGCATCTGCTACAAGTGACTTTTTTCTTTATGCTACGGGCTTGCCCCATTAGTCTCCTTCTGAAACTAAGACATAGTAAGGAGGAGATGCTGTTCTGTATTATTGATTTTACATGTTGGCAAATGCCTTAGAAACTAAATACAAAGCTGTGATTCTTCCAGAGAATAGCACAGGTGAGTTTGAAACCTAAGAGTGGCTATAGTGAGGTAAACAAATGGGAAAGCTCTGTGTGGCAGTATGACTTACTGTATAAGCACTAAAATATTTTTGGTAGATGAGAAAACATTCTGAGTTTTATTGTGTTTTCTCCAAGTCCGTAGTTTTGTCTCTCCTATAAAAGCTATTATCTGTTTTTTATAAAGCCAGCAGGAGACTGATCTTTTGTATGTACTTCCTGTCTGGAGTGCTCAGACAATGGAAAAATAATTTGATTTTTAGAATGCTAAAGCAAACCTTTAAGACGATTTGTCTTTTTAAAGAGGCGAATTATAGTTTGAATTTATTTGCCATGTGAGTTTTCTCTTCAGTGACTGGGAGACCAGACAGATCACATTTCCTTACTTACCTAGGGAAAAGGAAAGGCTGAAAAGCAACGAGATGTATAACAAACTAGTTGCCTGGATACCAGAGTTTAATCCAAAGGTTTCCAGTTATATTTAAAAAAAGTTATAATTCTATGAGAAGATCTTTTTCCAGACAGATTTCCCATGGGTTACTGGATCAGCCTGCCCCTAGGTAATTTCTACCAAATACAAGTCTAAGGGATAGAGGTCTTGGACTTCTTGAGGTCTTGAGTTTTTCTAAGTTTCAGGGACATTATCAGCTGGGTGTAGAAAAGAGGCACTGTTTATTCTTCATCACCAGAACTTAGGGACCAAGTGCAGTCACTGTCTGTTACGGTAGTGACTTTTAGTGAGCAAGCAGCACATCTGTATTGCCTAGCCTTTCAGCAGGGTGGTCGTTCCTTATGAGCTACAACATGTGCTGTCCCTTGGCTGCCCTACAAGCCACATGAGCAAGTACAAGAGGAAAGGATCGTGATTCATGCAAAGTAAGTAGGAGTGGTGTTGGGGTTGGGAGGGAACTGTGAAAGACAGGAAGAAGTAGTGAAGAGGAGTGTGCGTGATTGGGAAGATCTGGGATGTGATTGAAAATGAGACTTGTAGCAGTTGGCAAATCTGGCAGTGTGATAAGACATGGCTTCAGGCAGTATTCAGACGTGTTGAGGTTGAGAATGATTGTTTTCTCACTGTGTTCCCCTCTGCGAGTTTCCTTAAGAGGAGGAATGCTGTCTTCTAGTGCTGTAACGGCTGTACTGGATCAATTCAGTGCAGTGGGTTGTTTTTATACTTGGGACATGTGGGGCATCTCTTGGGACATCTCTTGAAACATCTGTAATTTACAGAAGCTGACAGTGGCCTCAGAGATTGCCCAGGTAATTGGTATCCCAGGAGCCTCTGTAAATATACCTGAAAAGTGGCCCAAAGTCCACATGCCTACGCAATAAGTCTAAAAACATTAGAGTAATTATGCTTATATTTAAAATTAGCTATATCAAGGTGGTTTTAGTAGCAGTCTCGAATATAAAAAGTAAGAAAAATCTTTAGGCTAGTGTGCATTTTGAATTACTTGGGGTACAAATTCCTAAAAGGACATCACTGTGAACTGTCCCTAATAATGAGTCATTGTTTGAGGATGCCTTCTGCCTTTACCGTTGTGACATAATGAGTCAAAAAAGTTCATTTAGTAAGAATTAAACTTAAGACATTGGAAGAATTAATTCAGCCTCCATAGGATATGAAAGGAAGAGGTGTGGATAAAGGTACTTTCACACTGTTGACCTCTATAAAAAGAAGGTAAGAAGGTAAAATATTTTAACTTGGAGACATAAATGATACTGCTGTAGGTGTAGAGGGGTTTTTTTTTATTAGCTTAAGTAGTTACATAAAGGTGGGATGTTCAACTGAAGAAGTCTCTCCATGTCTTAATTCTCCAGAATTCAAGCACGTTCTATTGTGGTCAAATTCATTAATGAAATGAATTAATTTATTAATCTATTAATAAATGAATAATAAAAACCTAATTGAGATTTTTTTCTGATATGGAAAAATCCATATGGATTAGTATTGCCAGTTGAGTATTTGATAGTTTAGCAGTGTTTTAGTAAATATAACTTCTAATAAATAATAAAGTTACTCTTCTTTGTAAGATTTCCTTCCCTGTCTTTCCCTCCCTCTCTTAGTTGTGCCCCCTGAGTAGAAAGCGGCTTAGTAGTGTTGGCACCTCACATTTGTTTATGCAATTCAGAGGAAGAATGAGCTGTATCACCATTGGCATCTAGTTGGAGGATGTGTAGTATTGCCTAAGTCATAGAATGCCTATTCTCTCAAAGTCACTTTGGCTTCTGCAATGCTTTTTCTTTTATTTTGTGGGTTTTCATGGCCAGCTATAAATAGAAATTGGGGAAAGCAAACTAGTTTATAGTATTTAAGAAATGTGACTTGTGAATCTGTATTTAAATCTTGACATGTGGTGCATATTTAAATTTAGTAGCTCTACAACTTGGTTTCAAAACATACCTCAATGGAATTTTCCTAGTGGAACAAAAATTTAGACCAGTGTTGTGCAGTGTTCCTGGTTGTACTGTGATTTCACTAATCCAAGAAAATCAGAAATATATACAAAGGGATGTAATTATTGGATGTCAAATAATATCATCAAAGAGGAATAAAATATTAAAAGGTGTAACAGCATATACAATTGCTGCAGTTGTGTATTTTATAGTTAAGTGAGAGTGGTCCATTCCTGAAGGAAATGCTGATTTATTCTCCAGGGGGAATCAACGTCATATTCCTTAAACTGGTTTGTGGTTACAGAAATGATTTATCCAAATACTGTTTTTAAATAAAGAAAAAAGATTACCAGGTGAACGCTATGACCATGTCAAGCAAGTTTCAGAAGGTCACAGATTCTATAAATACTGGCCTGCTGTGGCAACATACAAATAAACCAAAGAAAAACACCTATAAATGTACTACCCGTCTCTCTTGCTATGTATTTGGGAGCTGACTGTGAGGTAGAGAGTGTTTACATAGAATCACAGAATGGCTTGGGTTGGAAGGGACCTTAAAGTTGCAACCCCCTGCCACAGGCAGGGACACCGTCCACTAGACCAGGTTGCCCAAAGCCCCATCCAACCTGGCTTGAACGCTGCCAGGGAGGGGACAGCCACAGCTTCTCTTGGCAGGCTCCTCCAGTGTCTCACCACCCTCACAGTAAAGAAATTCTTCCTAATTCTTCATTTTATGCTCCTGAATCTTGGTCTTATATTTCTCATGTTCTTCATCACTCTTTATCTGATGACGGTAAATGAACCTATCTGTTTTCTTCAGACTTTGGATCACATTTGTAACATTTAAAGTCAGTAAAACAAATTAACACAGTGAGTCAGAGTTGCAGTCAGTTTGACTTTGGAACATTTTCCTGAAACTTGTTAAAGTTTTTTGGATGAAAAGCATCCAACAGATTTACTGTTGTTTACCCTTCGGGTTCAGCTGTTCAGTTTGTTTTTGGAAGGAGCTAAGGACAGATGTGTGTGCAGTCTCACCATTAGTGTTCGTTGCCATCGGGTTACTTGTTTGTATGATTTCTCCACATGCTGCAGGATTCAGAGCTGTCAGAAGTCTGTCAGTTTTTCTTGAGGAGTCTTGTATTGCTAATGCGTATGTTGTTTATTTGTGTCCATGACAAAAGGATGAGTATGGCAGATGTGCTATTCTTAAAGTTACCCATATACCTAGAGACTGGGTTTTGATACAGTAATTTGCTTTTAATCTCAAGCAGATTTGCAGTCCTGTTACCATACAGCATAGAATTGCAGGAAAGTTGCCAGTGTAAACATTTCTTTTTGGCTCTGCCAATGTCTTATAAATCAGTGAATAATATATTGCATACATCCATAAAATGTATCTATTTTCTCTGCATAACTTTTTTTTCAATCTGGCATATGGGAACAAAACTAGAATTATAATTCTGTAGCTGTAATATATTCACAGCAAAGTGCAGTGAACAGCTAAACAGAGCAGAAAGGTTTGGATGTTTCCTGTATCTTGAAATATAATATTAGTGTTATGTTATTGCTTCAACAACTATTGACTTGTTAGGAACTAAACAAGGATTACAGCCCTGTAAGATTTCTTTGAGGTTAGATAGCCGCATTCACATAGGAAGTGATGTATTTGGTCTGTTCATTTTGGGGTGCCTGACTTCCAGCACCTCCTTGGAGGAGGGACTGATTTTTGCTAGAAGTTAAGAAGGCATGTTACTTAAAAAGATTTTGGTGGAAGCAAGTGAAAGTGGAGCTCCAAAAAAATCAATAGCTGCTCCAGAAAGTTTGGAGCTATGTAATAATGGTGCTTCATAATCTTTTTCGACTTTGAGGATTTTTTTTTTGTGCATTTTGCTCTTGTGTATTTTATAGATCCCCAGAGTTATATGGGTCCCTTCCAACTCCTATTCTATTCTGTTCTGTTCCGTTCCGTTCCATTCCATTCCAGGTTCTATAGTGCTCTTGCTTTGAGTTAAGTTTTATGTATCACTTAGAAATGATCCAGAGAACCTGAGAACACCACAGGCTGTAAATAATAAATCTTGACAACCATAAGAAGATACTACTTTGAGTTTTTTCAGGATGCTTATAGTCACCATAACAAGCTAAACAGTGAACTTGTGGTGTGTGTAGTACTGTTTTGAAGGATTCTCAGCACTGCTTCTGTCAGTGCTCTCTCATTAACAGGTGGGTAGGCTGTGTGCTCAAATGCTATATTTTCTCTCTAATTTACAGAATACAGAAAGATGTGTGAATCTACTGATAATTTTAGGATTAATCTATATACTTGTGTATGGGGTTCTGGTACAATAAAACACATTGTGAATCTTGGTTTCCTGTAAAGATATATTATAAAACAAATCTCTGTCTTACCTGCATAAATATTGTGAAGGTAAAGAAATTTCTAATGCTGCTCATTACTCAAAATAATACATCCATAGCCAACTGCTTTCCCAAAATGCTATCCTAAAAGCACAGCAGTAATTGATATGTTAGGCAGAGAAGCAATTTTTCCTATATGAATTAATGTAATTGGAGAGGGATGACTTTTGTCCTTATGTATTGAAGCTGTAAAGGGTTTTTTAAGTCTTACTCAGTTTGATATACTCAGTTGCTTCATCTCTGAGGTTGATAATGGTTAGTGGAACAGGCTATTAAATAATAAGCAGAGGAGTTCCTAACAATGGATAAAGAAGCCACGGACAGCATTGTCACTTCGCTCATTGAAAACACAAGTAACTGCTAAACTGTACTAAAATTATCATAGATTGTAGCCAATATGAACCCTGAATGAATTTTCCTTCCATTTGTTTCCCTGAGCATACTACCATCAGGAGTGCTAAAACGAATTGCTCTTAAAACAGGCAACTACATAGAAATGGTTCTAACATGTCATAAAAAACTTCAACTTTTCTGTTTCTTTTCGACAGTCCTTTAGCTAATTTTGTCCTTTAAGGCATCTATCAATGGAATGTAAAAATATTCATGCTTTGCTAAGAAGGACCTTGGTGTCATGGTGGATGAGAAGTTGACCGTGTGCCAGCAGTTCACCCTTGCAGCAAAAATAGCCACCACTATCCTGGGATACATTAGATACAAAAGTGTTGCCAGCAGGTCAAGGAAGTTAATTCTTTACTCAGAACTGGTGAGGTCACATCTGGACTGGCTCATCCAATTTGGGGGTCTTCAATACAGGAAAGATACGGACTTACTGGAGCAAGCCCATTGCAAAGCCACAAAGAGGATTAAGACCTTCTTTCATATGAGGAGAAGCTGAGTGAGTTGGGACTGTTCAGCCTGGAGATGGGAAGGCTCAGAGGAGTCTTACCAATGTGTACATATACCTGATGGGAGGGAATGAAGAAGGCAGAGTCAGATTCTTCTCAGTAGAGCTCACCAACAGGGCAAGGGACAATAAGCACATATTAAAATCCCAGGAAATGCCATCTGAACACAAGAAAACATGTTTTTACTCTGAGGGTGGTCAAACAAAGGAAGAGCTTGCCCACAAAGGTTGTGGACTGTGTCTTTGGACATAGCATCCAACTTGACATAGTACTGGGCCATCTGCTCTCTGTGACCTTGTTCAAACAGAAGGGTTGGATGACATGGTCTCCAGAGATTCTTTCTGGCCTAAACAGTTCTGTGTGTCTGTGTCAGGGTGGGACTTAAGTGATACAGAAGTTAAAGTTTAATATTAGACAATGCAGAAAGGCTTTTCTGAACCGTGTGTGGATGCTGGTGTGAGGAATATGCCAACATTGACTATGCTCTTACAATGTTTGTTTTTTCTCCTGAGTTTTGCCACATGTGTGTAGTTCAGCCATTTTGGTATGACTTCATCTAATCAATGATTTCAATATTTCTTTGTTTTCCTGAGTCAGAAATACATGAACAGCATTAATGTGTTTTTTGATCTGTTCTGAGGTTCTCATCCATTAGTTAGAGGTATAATAGCTGCACTGAAGACTGTCTAGAAAAGGTCTGCAAACACAAAGCAGGTGTTGTTGAAGTTGTTTTCTTGTCCTCTTAATGTATTAATTACTTTTTCAGTTACTAAGTGTCTTTGGTATATTTGAGGCAAAAATTATGAAGGATTATTTACCCTTATGTAATGAGTTCTCCAATCATTATTAAGCTTTTAACAGGCAGCCACTAAGTTGTATTAGCTATCAACTAACAGTAAATGTGATTCTAGGTGTCATGGGGTTATTGTGTGTGGGAAGATAAGCAACATGTGTGATTGTTAATGGGAAAGAAAGTGTTACCTGGTTTGTCCAGGTTACAAATTCCGACTAATCTGCTATCACAGAATCACTAGGTTGTGAAAGACCTTTAAGATCGAGTCCAACCATTCCTGTCCTGTGCTAAACCATATCCCTAAATACCTGATCTACCCTTTTTTAAAACACATCTAGGGATGGTGACTCAACCACCTCCCTGGGCAGCCTGTTCCAGGTCCTGACAACTCTTTCTGTGAGAATTTTTTTCCTAACATCTAATCTGAACCTGCCCTGGCACAGCTTCGTGCCATTTCTTTCTTCATCCCAACTCTTTCTTATGAGTGAAAGGAGATACACCTTAAGGGGAAGGGAACATAAAATCTTAGCATTCTAATTAAAAGGATTTTTATTAGCACAGTTGTGGTAGTAATGGTTCAAATTATGCACAGTTAAAGTCATTATACACACTTTGTAGTGTATATTCTTCTCAGAAGAATATTATGGTCACTTCCACTGGCCCTTGGGATGGATGCTACAGCCAGTGGTTTCATTTGGGAATGAGGCCAAGTGTCAAGATAAGTGTTGGCCTTGAGTTGTCCTGTCAGCAAGCTGTGCTTTCTCAAAAAGAACATGACCTTGGTAGATCCCTCCACCCTCTCGCCCCTTCTCCTCTCGCCCTCCCCATATATGTATGTATGTATGTATCTATCTATCTATCTATCTATCTATCTATCTATCTATCCATCCTCATCTATCTATCTATCTATATCTCACCCTGGGATCTTGGGATAATTTTATTGTTTTAAAAAACATATTTAACATCTTGCTCCTACGTCATTATTTCAAGTTTTCTACTTATGTTCATATTTGTTCTTTCTTGCCTTAGAAGTGTTCTTACCCACTTTCCAAGATTGCATTCTTTTGGCTAACAGTAATGGATGACTGACCTGGTGGACATCCTTCTGTGTGTGTACTTTGACGGCCCTTGCTGTCTTCCCAGCTCTCTGCTCTATGCTGTGTTTTCATTCTAGGGTCAGGGATTGTTTATTCTGCACCTTACTGCTGTCTGGTAACTACAAAAATACATAGTGTTACATTGCACAAGATCTAAGCCAAAGCAGGTAATAATCACCCAGTCATTAGATCATTGATATTACCACTAGAGAAGCTAAAACAAAGCTCTGGGCAGGCTGAGACAAATCCAGACAAAACCTGACATGCCCGAGGCTTTTGGTGTTAGTTTGGTGCAAAGCCCATTGCCCTTTAGTAGCAACCTCTCCAGAAGAACACAGAAGTTACCCTCTTGTGAAGCCCTGATCTCCCCTAGGAAAATAAATTGAGATGAGGATAATCTGTATACTGTGCTAACTCAAAGAACTGGTTTCTGAAACCTCAATGCTTTAATTCAGCTGTTTTAGTATAGGAAAAAAGTCTGTGTTCATAAAAAGAAGTCTTGTGGCTCGTGTGTCCATCCACCACCTGGGGTACCTGCGAAGGCCGGCGGGACGGCTGGCTTTGTTTAGATGCAATTTACAGCTGTATTGGTAGAAAGAGAGGGTGAATGGTACAGAGCCGGTTTTAAGCACTTCAGGCAATCCTTGAATTTCCTGCCTTGAAAGAAACACCTGTTTACCACAGTAGGGATCCTGACACAGGTTAAGGTCTGTTCTGAAACCTTTCCTGTTCTCTCAAAATTGCCAGCAACTTCTGTGGGAAGACAGCAGGCCATGCTCGGATGAGATAAGCCTCGCTGTGGTTTCTTGCCTAGAGGAGATAAGGAATCTTAGTGTCTGTAGTAGCAGAAAGTGTTGTCTTTGAAGGGGCAAGTACTCTACACCTGCCCTTCTTGGAGCAGGGTTTGACTGATAGTGTTATACAACAAGCTTTTGTTTTTCTTATCAAGCCTTTAGGAGTTCTTGGCAGTGCCGTAATGTCTGCTGAGGAAATCTGAGTGAGAGGCAGCAAAGAGAGGTAGTTCAGATCTGTTTAGATTGGAGTGGTGTATATCTGTTTCATCTATGTGAAGCCAGGATGAAAAAAATGAAGGGGAAAAACTGTTCTCTGGGCAGCAACATTACTCATCTCTGGGAGAAAGGACATTGTGGAAAGCAGGGTCTTGTCTTTGCTGTGGACTCAGTTGTGTCTGTTACCAGGTTAACGACATATGATTTCCAGTAGGATTGTGTCGTCTTGGTGAACTCAGGCTTTCAAAGAGGTCTGAACTCTTGATCTATGCCTTTGTTTAATAATCTGAATTTTATAGATTCTTTTTTTTCTTCCTGTCTCCTCTTTTGTCACATTTATTTGAAATCAAGAAATAAATTCTAAAATTAGGAGGAGGGATACATAAAGAGACACACATAGACGATGTGATCCCTAGGATTATTTTCCTAGGAAACCATCTAAAACATAATATATGGTTCATTGGTAGCCCTGGAAACAGCCTGCTTCTATCTCAATCACTTTTATCATCATGAAGCTTACTTTGCCGTGATTTCGTTCTCATAAATCTGTAGCTTGCTTTAAGAAGTAGTTTTTATTGTAACTAAATGTCATTGTGAGAACTGTGCAAGTGCTGTGGTAGGGAAGAGAATAAAGGTTCTATGTAAACTGGGATATTTCTGCTCTATTTGAGTGCAGACCGTTTAAACGAGGTTTATGAAGGTTGAGCTCCTCACTGTTCTGGAAATAATATTGTGCTGGAATTGGAACCTGCAGGAGACAAAAGGATGTTTATAATAAATGATGAGCCTCAAATACATCCTTTAGATGCAATGGATATAACTGCAAATGTTCCTAAAAATGCTTAAGGAGATAATCTGGTGCAGGAGGCTGGGACCAAATTGTTGCTGATTTTCCAAATCTGTAAAATATGTGCACTTTTGTACTGTAAGGTTAGCTGGTTTCTTGTTGCTACCAGTTCAAATAGCTAACTTATACTTTGGTAAAGAGTTGCAGCATAGAGCAAGTTACTGAAATAAGGTTTCAACATACACTGAATGAGAAGTTACCAAACATCAGTGAGACAGTTATACAACTTACTGTTTTGTTCTTTCCTCCTAAACTCTACTGACCGTTAAAATCCAATAATACAGAAAAATTGGCCAGCAACAAGTTAATACAGACATGAAGAAACAGCTCTGTTAATATTGCCAGAATGCCTTTGCTGTGTTCAGTTAACCTTGTACCTCAATTAGTTGATTTATAGCGTTTTCAATAATGTGATTATTTTTAGTTGAGAATTCAAAGTGGATAATACATAATGAATTCTATATTCAAATATATAAATATGCAAGATGTAGTATTTAATTAATTTAACAATTTTGTTAACTTTTCAGTTAACCATTGCATCAAATGAATTCAGCAAATTATTTTCCCTGACATGTTCTTCCTATTCTGTCGTAGTACAGAAATCTAAATCTTCTAAAGCAGCATTCCACTACTGGCACATTTGCTTCGCCCCAGTTTCTCTTCCCTGTGGCTCCTCTGTTATTTCAGACTTAAGTTCTGTTGAGTCAAACAGGGCAAGTCATGTTGCAGCATAAATTTGCCAAAATATGTGGAAATTCAGGTTAAGTTGGTTAAAGATCTACTTTAAAATGTTTTGCATACAATCTACTTTGAAAGAAAAAAATAACAAGAGTTTTGAATTTTAATGTCAGTGCTTTCCTTTTTTATTTTTTTTTAAAAATCTAATAATGTCTGTTTTTTTAAGAAATTAGATTAACTGTTTTAGTCTGTGTATTAGTTAAGCTATTCTGAGAGTTGTTTAATACACAAAATGTAGTTCCTTCCCTTGAATGCTTGCCTTTATTCTCAGGGTTCAACTGTAAGTATTAATACTGGAGGCTTGTCTGCTTTTGACTGGATTTATTGGCGTAGGTGACATGAGGGGCAGCTCTATTTTTAGGGACTACACAGATTCTAACAGCAGGCTTCTTTTGCTGGCGTGATTTAACTACTGAGAGGAGTAAGCTAGGTAACCAAAAGATGCATTTGCAAATATAACTGTGTCAATTCTAGTGCTTTTTTGCTACACTGGTGTCATTTACAGCTGTGATTTTCTTAACATTACTGTCCACTGTAGAGGCAAAGTTTAAAATAGAATTTAAACATACTCTCTCCTGCACATTGCAAAAATTGTTACTATGATTTGTTTTCAGTTCTGATTAACAGTATTAGGAAAAGAAAACATTTTTTGTGCGAATGTTTCTGTTGAAGATGAATGTTATAAATAATACTGAAATGATGAAAATGTGTGTGGAAAGTTTTGATAAATTGGTAATAATAGCAAAATAGAAAATAAACTGTTGAATGGTGGAAGCTGGGAGAGTGAGGGGATGACTGTAATGGAACAGTTCTAGTTTCTGTCTGTCTGCTACATCAAGCAAGAACAAAACTTCTCCTCATGAAGTCCTTTAATCATTGTGAGGTTTCGTTATACATGGCTATAAGGTCGAGATAAGCAGAATGATTATAGTTTCTAAATATTATCTAAACTTTCCTTCGGCCTTTTCTTGACCACCCAAGGTATGCTCATTTTTTCACATTGATTTAGGGAGAGGGATCTTCATGGTGGAATGCTGACCTGATTTCAAAGGACAGGGCTATATCACTCTGATATGGGCAGAATCAGTAGAGGCCGTTGGTTTCAGAGTCAGTAGACAGTAATTACATCTGAAGTAAATGGATAATTGTTCTGCTTCTGTGATCGGTTTTAGTTTCAGATGTTGTTTGAGTTAAGTTTTGTGCTCTACAATGTGACTTTTTGAATATTTGTCATGTGTAAGATACTCAGAAAGCAGCATCATATTGTATTTAGGTATGTTAAATGCAAATTGTTGAAATTTACCTAGTATGTCTCAGTGACTTGAAAAAGGGAGAGTCCTAGTTCTCTTAGTAGTTACCTTTTCCTCCACATAACACACGTTATTACCGTATTTTCATTATTGCCCATACCAAGTGCTAAACACAGTGACCTCTGAAAATTAACAGTAGGACTACTTTTACCTGCCATATATACTGAAGTTTGAGTGCACACTGGATCCACAGCCCACCTTGACATCTAGAAGGGTTGTAAACTTTAAGTTATATATTAGGTTCTTACCACCCCAAGTGCTAGAATTCTAATCTATATTGAGAGGTTATGTTAAGATCATCCATTGCTTACTAAGATGCTGGGATTTCAGAAATTGTCCTTGGTGTGTTTATCCTGACTTTTGCATTCTTTGACTGCTTGAAACTCTGATGTTCTTTAGTGATGCTTATTTGGCATTCCTCACAAGATAAACTTGTAGCAAACAGTCAAAATAGACCCCTCTAAAATAGTAGAAGCCTGGAGAAAACTATTATACCTGGTAATTTTCATTTGTTTCATTGTAAATGTTTGGTAAACCATACAGAGGACCTACTGCATTTGATTTGTCAAAGCTATGAACATTTATATAAATATACAATCTAAAGAGTGTATGTCTTATTGTCTGTTGGCTTAGGATAAACAAATATACTATTTGATTTTTTGTAATCTCGTGTCTTGCTGTTACAGGCATCTTGTATTAAATATTTATAGTTCACTGTTCTTTTCTAAGTGCTTGTAACTGTTATGAATAATTAAAGAACAGAGTTAAGGGGGAAGAAACACATTGATGTAGCATTCAGAATGAGAATTTCCTATAATTATTTGACAACTGTAAATTACACACATCTGAATGTCAACAAGAAAAACGTATCAGAAACAGCACTATGTGGTTAGCAAAGGCACTGGGGTTCTTGTCTTCTCTGCCTGTGTGGTCACTGAGCAGTGGTAACCTACTAAATATTTCGTTGTCCAAATTCATAAGGATTGTCCTCTTAAAAAACAAGCAGCTAATTTTAAGTGTTTAATTATTGCCATCTAAGTAATGAGGCTGAAGTAGCAATTTATAGAGGATCTAGTAAGATAATCTTTGTTTAGCAAGTACTGTGTTTTTAAAAGTTCCAACTTTTGTGCTTAGTACTGAATTATGTACGTGACCTCTTCATGAGTTGAGTTGAAGAGTTGGTGAAATGGTCACTCTCCTGCTTGACAAAAAGTAACTTATCTCAAACCACAAAAGCAGAACAATTCATCTTGTGAAGTTCCATCTTATTCTTTAGTGTTACCTTATGAAATTTGCTAGTCCAATTACCATTAGTCAAGCAGCAGATCTGAAGACATCATTTGCAAATCACTGGAATGAAGGAAAACAGTTGATGAATAGATAGCTGCAGGGTAGGAATAAAACTGTTTTTAGAATTTAAAAAAAAAAAGATATTTTATTCCTCTTAAGCCTGAATGTTTTACTTGGATAAAATAACCTTTAGGCAGTAATTTTACTTCTGTGTTGATCTTGGAAGACATTCAATGACAGGAAAGGACACAAAAAAGATACAAGGAACTTTTCAAGAGTGCAGATGACTTTTGGATTGAAATTTGGACAAAATATGAATTGGTAGTACAGGTGGAAATGAACATTTTGCCACATTGGTGAAATTGTGTGATTTAGTCATAACCTAGTGCTGAGAAGTTGGGTGGGATGACCTGTATGGATGTGTGAAAAAGTCAGTCCTTTAAATTATGTAACACCTCCATGGTCAATCTGCTGCTCATTTTTTTGAGCAAGAGTTCTTTGACAGTTAAGGGAATACCATGAAGGCTACTTATCACAGTAGAGGAGAGACTTTTCTGCTAAATAAATTAGTAATTTATATTAAACAATTATTTTCATTTTCTGGCTGCATTTGCAGCATTGAAAAATATGAAACTTGTCTGCACGGACTGAGGTGTTCTTTTCCATACTATTTGGGGTTTTGTAGTATTTAAACGTTTGTTACTTCATTTGCATCATGGTGTACCTGTGACAGCACTCTTAAGATGAATGCTCTACAAGCTTGTTTTGTCAGGTGGTTTGTCCACTTTTCTTCCTTAGCTCTGCATAACATACAGATGTATTGGGTTTGTATGGCAGGGTTTTGGTGGAGGGGGAGCCAGGGGGAGTCTATAAGGGTGGCTTCTGTGAGAAGCTGCCAGATGCTTCTCTTATGTTCCAATATAGCCATTGCCAACTGGACCCAGGATGGACCTGCTGCAGGCCGAGGCCAAGCCTGTCAATGATGGTAGTATTGCCTCTGGGGTAACATAGATAAGAAGGGGAAAAAACCCTAGGCAGCCAGAGAGAGGAGTGAGGAGGGCATGTAGTGGTAGGACAACGGCTTTAAACTAAAAGAGGGTAGATAGAGATTAGGTGTGAGGAAGAAATTCTTCCCAACAAGGGTGGTGAGGTAGTGGAGCAGGTTGCCCAGAGAAAGTTGTGTCTGCCCCCTCCTTGGCAGTGTTCAAAGCCAGGTTGGATGGGGCTTTGGGCAACCTGCTCTAGTGGAGGATGTCCCTGCCCATGGCAGAGGGATTGGAGCTAGGTGATCTTTAAGGTGCCTTCCAACCTAAACCATTCTGTGATTCTGTGAGAATATGTAAGAGGAACAACTCTACAGACATCAAGGTCAGTGATGAAGGAGGGGGAGGAGGTGCTTCAGGCACCGGAGCAGAGATTCCCCCACAGCCTGTGGAAAAGACCCTTGTGAGGTCTCCCTGCAACCTATGGGGAGGTTGATGGTTGAGCAGATATCCACCTGCAGCCCATGGAGGACCCCATGCTGGAGTGGGTGGATGTCTGAAGGAGGCAGTGGCCCCATGAGAAGCCCACGCTGGAGCAGGCTCCTGGCAGGACCTGTGGCCCTGTCAAGAGAGGAGCCCATGCTGGAGCAGGTTTGCTGACAGGACTTGTAACCCCGCGGGGGACCCACATTGGAGCAGTCTGGTCTGAAAGGGCTGCACCCCATGGAAGGCACGCATGCTGGGGCAGTTCATGAAGAACTGCAGCCTGTGGGAAGGACTCACATTGGAGAAGTTCATGGAGGACTAGCTTCCGTGGGAGGCACCCCATGCTTGAGCAGGGGAAGAGCGTTAAGAGTCCTCCCCCTGAGGAGGAAGGAGCAGCAGAGACAACATGCAATGAATTCACCACAACCTCTGTTCTCCATCCCACTGTGCTGCCTGAGGAGAGGAAGTAGAGAAATTGGGAGTGAAGTTCAGCCTGGGAAAAAGGGGAGGGGTTGAGGGAGGTGTTTTAAGATTTGGTTTTATTTCTCATTATCCTATTCTGATTTGACAGTGCTACATTTAATGTCTCATTTAATGCTAATTTGCTTATTTGGAAGTAATGTAGAAACATTAGTCTTTAATTTAGGATCAGCACAGTGTGTTTGCACAAAACTGCACAGACTTTGCTTTGGGGGTGGTGAATCAGAGAAAATAGTTTCTGGGCCTGCTAGGTGGGAGAGTTGGTCAAGCAAACAACGAAACATACCCACCCATTATGTATGTAGGATGCTTTGGAAAAGCTTCTGGAAAGGCTTTACCAATGGGAGCGGGAAAGGGTAGAGAGTCTTGAGCCAGTGTTTACATTCTCCTCTTTCTGGTCCTGTCGCTGGCTTCTTTTTCCTTTCTGATGCTGAACAGGAGCAGCACAGGGAGAGATGAAGCATCTTTCTGCAGAGCCTGTGCTGCATCTGAAATGACAAAAATTCTGAATGCGGCTATTGTGTTATCTTTATAAGTCACCCACATGCTGTATTTTTGCTTTAAACTGTGAAGCCTGACAGCTGTGTTACGGAAGTTACTTATTTTGCCAGTTCAGTCAAATTGTTGTTTATGCCTGAAACGAGAAAGGGAAAAAAATGCTGTGCTTTCTACCAGTGGAACTGACTTGCAGCTATAAATACTTGAAAAAAAATAAATTCCAAGATTCATCTTCACAATGATTGCTTGTAGTAGCCTGCATATTAAGTCTTGTCTGTAAGTCCTGATTAAAAGGTTTGTGAAACTGTACTGTGATATGATATTTGGGTATTCAAAACTGAAAATGAAAATGCTCAGAATTTAAATAGTTGTGCATGAAAGAACATTTTGCAGGTTTTAAGAATGACAGCAGGCTCAGAGGCTTCTTCACACCCAAGCGGTACTAAGACGTGTTGAGCCAGCTTGCACCTTAGAGTCCTCCAGTATCACCTTCTGCAGTGTCAGCTTTCTCATCTTCAGTTGTTCTTCAAGCTTGAAACCATATCTAACTATTATTCCTTTTTCTGATCATTGATGGCTGAAAAAAAGAAACACTTACAATAACCATGATAAGGTTATTATAACCCTTACTATAACCCTTATAATAACACAGTAGCTGTTGGTTTTCATAAATAATTGCTGTAGTTTATATGAATTTGGTTAAAATATTGCTTGTTTCGGTCTGAAACACAAATGTTTTGCTTTTATTGAGTTTGTGAAAACTAGATACCTCTTTTGGTCTATTGGAAATGCAGCCCCAAAGCCTGAACTGTAACTGACTAAAAATTAAAAATTTGGACGTCCATGCCAAGCATAACTCAGGGTTTGGCTCTCTCAGTGCTCACAGCAGTCTGGACAGTTTCTTTTGATGCTTCTTATTTATTTTATTTTGAGATTAGGCTTTTCTTTCCTCTCTCATCTGTATTGTGAACTAACACCTGAAATTTCTATAGGGAAATGCGACTTCGACTGAATCTTTTGTTTATAAAACCTAATTAATTGATCTGCAAGAGATCAGGTATACATTGTGCCATTAGGTACAAGAAGAGATGGCTAAACTGTTCTGGTATGGAGCCTCTTAAGGTTAAAACTGAAGATCAGAATTAAAACTTCATAGCACCAGTTGAAAATGAGGAAAGGCAGCAGTGCTCAGTGTCTTCATTGTTCTGTCCTTTAACTGAAGAACATTTTCTGAGCAAGCTGTCGTTTCTTTTTTGGTTCTCTTCTTAGAACTTAACCAACACGACTTGTGAACACCAACAGAAGGAATCTAATACAGTGCTTTGAGGCACGAACTGTGTTCATGCTGCTTCAGCAAGTTTTAGCATTTGGGTTAGGACATTGTCATACCTTGCGCAGCTTTGAGCTGAGTGAGAGGGATGGAAGGGAGGGAGTGAGAGACAGCATGCCTGTGGATGTCCCAGGCATCTCCGTGGAAGAAGCACCTGCCTCTTAGCAGAAGTTCATGGAAAGGTCCCTTGCAACATTCTGCAAGAGCATTCGAACTTTAAAGAACCCAAGGGTACTTTAGACAGCAACACAAAAGCACTTTAAAAGATAGTTTCCTTACTCTTCATAAACTGATCAAATGACTAAATAAGCTTTTCTATAAGAAGTTGTACAAAAAAAGCCTTAGTCTAGACTCTATTTGCAAAACCATATCCTGTTATCTCCCTGCTTGTCGCAGTCACAGTCTTTAACTGAGTTAAATTGTCTGCTCTAAAAGCAACAAAGACAGTGCGGGCTACCATTTTTCTCTGTTCTTACTGGTAGTGTAGTAGTCATCTCTCTCATGTGACATAATTTTTCTGTTGGCCTGTTTTCATGAAGCGAGGCAGAACAAAACGAGCCCAAAGGAGCCCTACAAACAGCAAGTGTTGTTTTATGGGATTTATAGATCTTTTGTGTACCTTGCCTTTATGTTGGGTATGTTTATGAAATTGTTGATACAAGTTCTGTGAGGTGGGCCAAGACAAGATATTTTATTTTAACTAATGAGTTAAAGTTCTCTTGTGAGATCATACAGGGTCTGATTTCAACAGAACAATTTCAACTGCATCGACTTTAACTGAGTTAATTTAATGATAGAAGTGAGTGATTATGTTCTTTCCTTCCATTTTAATCAATTATCTGTTTCTAATGGTTATTTTGAATCAACCCTGTTACTTACTGATCATATGGCAAATTGTTTCAGCTCACAAAAATTGCAGAAAACCAATTCAGCAAAAAATGGAATTTTCCTTTCCTGAGGTAGCGAGGTGAATTCATTTACTGCGTGTCAGATGGGTGCTAATGCGGGCCTGAGGAGCTTGGGAGAAGGGGGCTATGCAGCTGGGGCAGAAGGAGGAAGAGAAGGATAGAAAATTAATGTTTGGACAAGGGAATTGGTTTAGCTGTATCATGAAACCTTGCAGTTAGCTGATCTGAAATAAACCAGGCATTTTTTGTTTGAATATTGAGCTGAGACTTGCTGTTCTGTCCATATTCCTTTAATAATAGAACTCCCTTAGTTAAAAAAAAAACAACCCAAACAACCCAACAAAAAAAACCCCACAAAAAACACACACACAAAACCCCCTTGTTACTTGTACAGCTCATCTTTGTATGTTTCTTTCCCCTCAGTGTGTGTTATAACACTCTGTAACAGGGTCTGGCTGGGGTCAGTCCAACACATATTGGAAAAAGTACTTTTCTCTTAAAAAGATTTCTGCAAACAGCAGATATGCCATGAATACCAGTTTGGAAAAGTATTTAAATGCTGAGCTCAAATACAGTAATTCACTACAAGTTGGAGGCCCTGTGTTTTCCAGGTAGCCAGTGTTTTGTTGTGTCCCTGCACACCCCCCATGCCCCCCCTAATAAATGCCGGTTATTTCTGCTGAGCACCCTTTGCTTTGTTTTAAATACAGCGGTACACAGCTCAGTGTTTTGTGCCATTAAACAGAGGCTGCAGTTCCATTCAGAAACCATTTCTGAAGTGTTTGGGATTCTGTTAATGGAACTGGTGATTACTTGGAGAGTTTTTCTTGGTTTTGATTTTCACACGCTCTGCAAGCTTTGGACAACTGGGTTAAAGCAGCATAAAGTATGTGCTTTTTGGCTAATTTGGGTCACTGTGTTAGTAAGAAACTCCTAGCAATGGCAAAGATTGGGAAGAACGCAGATACTTGTCTAGAGGAGAGGGGCTGAGTAGTTCTGATTCTTCTGCTGCGTTGTTGATTCCAGGAGAATCAGTCTGAGAGCTGGTGCACCAGGGATGTATGTAGACCTCCAGGACATGGCTTCTAATGGGGAAATGCCTGATTGCTTCACAAAAAAAAAAGTTGCTTAGCTTCTTTTATAATGCTCCATGCTATGTTCTGGAATGAGCTGGCAACTGTATGTAGGCAACCTATACATAATAATTCTTTTTTTTTTTTCTACTTGCAAATCTAAGTGGTCATGTTTATTATCACCATAATAGTGAAATATATTTTTTCAAAGAAAACCCTAATTAATTTAGCAGTGAAAATATTTATAAATTGCAGGATAATATGGTACTGATACTGTATTTGTAACTCATTTGCTGATCTGCGTTTGCGTTTATATCTCTAAAACCACAGGTAACATCTTAGAAAATAAGACATTACTAATATTACTGTATTTCAATTAATATGCATTTAGAAATTTAATGTTTTAAAATATTGCCTTAAATATCTATAGTTTTTTCATTCAAATAATTCTAACTATATATAGACATACCTGAAGGCTTTCTTAAGTTTAAAGAAAAACTCTTGAAATTCAGGTTTTTTGTTTTGCAAGGTTCTGTGCTTGGGAATCTTAAACAAAGACTCGTTTTTTTTGGTTTTTTTTAACCTAACCACTTCCTGAAATGGGCTTATGTTCTACATCATGTTGTTAAGCTAGGTGATTTTGCAATTTCTGCTGAATTGCATTTGATGAAGACAGTTTTCATACTCAAAATGGATACTTAGCACATGCGTTACAAAGCACCAAGGAATTGTATCGCGTCAGAAGAGTAGTTCACTCTGTTTTCACCATCAGATCGTAAGACTGTCATAAAGTAGTGAATTGCAACTGTTGGCTACAGATGTACATTAAATGACTTTGTTGTAGTTTGGTGTAACTACTGCTTCAGTGGCTCTTGTAAGCTGCAGTTACAGCTTTCTGCAAGCCCCATGTTTTGAAAAACACTGGTACAGTCAAGGCCAAATTTGAGACCAAGCCTATCAGAGCTGGTCATAGCGCCTCTGTGAATCACATATAGGAGAAAAAAAAACTGCTGGCAGGCGCACTTTGCCACCGGAGCGGGAGTGAGAAGATGTAACAAGCTGCACGGACTCCAAGGCCAGGCAGGGCGCAGGAGGGGGGGGGATGAAGAATGCCACAGTCCTTTTTGGCGCCCAACGTGGGGCTCGAGGAGTTTGAGATAAGGACA